>CM060972.1:106165931-106665931 GCA_030765045.1 Tenodera sinensis | reverse complement strand
ACCCTGGAGTGTCAATTTTATTTTTACCTTTTAATATCATCTATCGTTAAAACAGACTGGCAGAGTTTTTGAAAACATATAGAAAAGGCAGAAAATGATCAATGGGAGAAAGACAGAGTAGTTGAAATTATGGTTTTTGTTTTATAAGCTAAATATACTGCATGAACTGAAAAACATAAGTTCCGCTATTTTGAGCAACTTCTTTGCTTTGATCTAGCGTGTATACACATTCCAAGGTTGGCAACATTATCGTAAGCAGTGTTCCTACTTCAGATATCAGAATAATTGTTTACTGACGTACTGGCTAGTAGTTAAAGAGCGTTCATAAATAAAAACTCTAATTTTTGTGTGTATATTATTAAAGTTTTCAATGTATAAATGTATACATATTAAAGGCTGTATTGAAGCATGCAATTCGTGTCCTGGTTGTGACTTACCCGTGAACGCCAGGGTAACCACAGTATGGCTGCTGTGTTTGCCCTCTGGAATGTTATTTCTTACAGAGATGCAGCAACAACTCCCGGATGAGATACGAAGCAAGTAAAGGAGGCTAGGATACAATGTCTGTGTGAAGGAATCTGGGTCACTATTGGCCTAGAGGATTTTAACAAGATTGGAAAGTATTGAATGAAAGTCACCATCGCTGAACAATCAATGGTAGCAAAAGTAGAACGGTAGGCAAATACCTGCAATTGGAGCTTCACTTTTTGGTCCAAATTTCGTACCAAAGTGGTCACGATGTATGGAAATGCAGGGACTGTAGACAATATTCCTCTGCACTTAACTGTATTACATTCATATGTCTTTCTCTACTCACTTCTCTCTTACAGATACAGATAATACACTATAAACTTATACCCAATTCAGAAAAACAATGTGCAGAGTAGAAGGAAGTAGCATTTTGAGGTTAGGAGCATGCGGTCCCGGATGTATAATAACAAGAATACACTTAAAATGTAACAATGAAATGCAATTCGCAGGACCGACCAATCTCAAGTAATGTTTATACTAGTGAGACATGAACAAAAGACATCGGATAGTGTTCTGTTTACATCTGACATGAGAATCTGATTTAATGTTGACGTATGTAGTTTCTAACCTCAAAATGGTAATTCTTGTATTGCTTTTGTACTGTGCAGTTTTGTGCATGCTCTATACCAATCAAAACCGTTAAGAGCCCCTTTTGAGAGAGTGAAAAACACAGGTAATTAGATGTTACAACATGGTTATGCAAGCTGGCAACCCTGTATTTCGTTACACCTGTGTGCGATTCCTAAGGTCAAGAAAACACACACACAAAAGATGCAGATATGTGTAGGAAGAAATATAAAGCACGTGTAGCAGCGCAGTAGTGAACCCCAGACCTCCAGGCCTGTCTTGTTGACAAATAAGGAGAGTTCTCTCTCCACCTGAGGAGGTCATTGACCCCAGTCCACGCATGCAGCAGCAGCCGCCTCCTCCTCAGCTGTCAGAACCGAATCTCCATGGACACACCCGGGCAGATTGCATATACCACGTAAACATAACACCACCGCCTCAAGAATCAAATAACAGCTATCCCCAATTCTTAGAACCATTTTTACATAACCTCGATACAGAGATGTCACTGGAAATGCACGTTTTGAGGTTCCCTGAAAATAGTTTGAGGGAGATCATGACTCAGAAAAAAAAAAAAAAAAAAAACGTAGAGTTGTTTAAGTATTAAACTTGACATTTAAGTTCCACATCTTCCAAGGAATTCTCCCCCTCCCATGCTACACTTTACATACAAAAATTTTCAGAAATTCTTCTTTTCACAAAAGACGTCTTTAACCATATGTTTAAGATATTTGTCAGGGCAAATGAAATGTATAGTTTAAATTTAAATGGAAGAGTACGTTTTTTGAATAATAATATGTTGAATGGACGGAAAAAGTAATATGAATGGAGCACATCAGATTTTTACTTTCTTTTCTACTACGTATAGTAAGTAGAGGAAGTACTATTGTATTTCACCCAAAAATTCTATGTCGATTTTCACCGGAAATTTATTTTAGAAAAAGGTGTGTGTTTGTCTGTGGACAGCATTACTCAAAAACGAAAAGTCACTTAAAAACCAAAATTGGTATTTAAGTTTAATATCTTTCAAGGATGCAACACGAAGATTTTGAAGAAAATTTCTCCACCCTAAACTACCCTTTACATGGAAAATTTTTCGAAAATTTTGATTTTCTCGAAAATAGCTCTAATGACTGATTAAAATGACATGTTTGAGATATTTTTAAGACAAATGAAATGTATATCTTGAATTTTCTGGCTATAGTCTATGTAATTCTGTTTACTGCGGATGACTTTTGCATAACTGGTAAACCGTAAGAGATAGACCAAATCTTACTATACAAAAAATTTAAACTTTGCTAAAACACAATTCATGTCCAAATAAATCTTTTGTTGAACGAACCATTCGGAGATATTCCTTGTTATTTGTGTCAGTTTCGAAAAACTTAACTTTCGTGAAATGGAACATCGTTATTCATTTTTTATATGTTAAGCGTGCAAAGAGAAGTGATGTCAAAGCTTTAAAAGATTTGACTATCGCTCAAAGCCTTCTGTATTGTAATATTCCCCTTGTACCTACAAGAAATAAACAATAATATAATTTCTGTAAGTGTTTATTTCAAGTAATACGAAGAAGATATAGGAATAAGAGTTTGTAAGAATAGTTAGTACAAGAGTAGAGAAAGTCATGTGAGTGTAACACATTCTATTTTTCTTTATATGCTTTATGCGACTTTCACTGAGTTGCCCCCTGCAAAGCTGGTGCGTCCCAAGTAGTGCCCATGAACTTGTAATGTTGAAGCATGTCTGGTACTGTTTGCATTTCTACACGCCACTGTATTGTCAAAAACAAACGCTGTTAATCTTGTGCTTATGACTGACAAGATTACTATGTGAATAGCGTGTAAAGGAAGGAGCGCACAGAGAAAAAAGATCATAACTCCGATGCCCATGCTTTTCTGACTTGCCTCATTAAATTTCATTAATTCGAGATAAATTGGCTGGATAATTCTCGCGCTAATACAAGAATGTTAGATAAGCAGACCGGCAGTGGGTTTTTAAAATAAACCAGGAAGACGATACAGTTTTGGAGATGGTCCAGCAACTGATGGCCAACTGCCGCAGGAAATCCATCTTCCTTATCTTGAGCATTGTTTCTGTTTAGTGCAGAAACAGACAGAAGAAGGGCGCCAGCAATATCTTCACTTGATACTCTTGCTTTATTCATGTTAGATAGATAAATTTCTGGACTTTAGATACAAAAAAGAAAAAAGAACGAAAAGGATAACCTCGCCATACTTCAAATTGCACATCTGCGAAGTTTTAATCCCCTAGGGCGGATTTGTTATATGTATATTTGGACGCCATGTTTAAAGCGCTGCGCCGTTTAAATTATTCGCTGCCCTGGTAAATGAAGCGGCACTTTCTCAGGCTCAGTTGGGATCGAACCCGGGCCGCTTAGGTGGTAGGCGAACGGTCTAACCGCTCTGCCACGGCGCTGCCAAGGGATACTTCATGAATAATATTAGGTTCTGAGTTATGTAACTGGATTGAATGCCTTCACAAACGGCGTACCTTATTGGCTAAAAATAAAGACAAAGAAACGCGGACACGTCCCAAACGAGCCGGGTGAATGGGATTCCAAAATATGGGCAAAAATATGTGCTTACGTAAGATATTTGGCGCTGTGAGAGCACGGGCGAACGCTCTGTCGACGAACCGTGGTAACGTAAGTTCCATTTAGTTCCGCCTAGTCGTGCCGATAGCGAACCCGTAACCTAAAACCGCTACTCGGAATGTAAACACACTCATAACATACTTTCTACACCGCAGCTTCTGATTGGCTCTCTCAGGTGACTCGCTCGTAGCAGGTTTAAATATGTTCAATAAATTATTCACCGACCCCTCCTCCAGAACCACATTTTGTTTTAAGTTGCTGTAAGGCACAAGTCTCAACAAATTACTTTGAGGTTACCTTGCTTTGAGACTGTCTCTGTAGTCTGGTGGTTAGTATGTAAACTCAAAAGGTCCCGGGTTCAATTCCCGCCTGGAGAGTGGGAATTTTTCTTTAGCCAGTATTATTCCCTACTCTCCCTAGAATCTGGAGGTATGAAAGAGAATAAATATGTGTATAAAGACAACCAAAGGATCAACGCCTAGAGAAAATGATAGAACTTCATTGCGATGAGCAATTGTTCCAAAGGCAAAGCCTCTAATATAACCTTAGATGTTAAAGGCAGCATATAAATGAAAAAAATTCTTTGACATTTTAACTATATGCCAGAAAGGTTATATTGTAATTACAAACAGGCAGCATGTAAAAATAGAAGACAAAGATCCCAAAATATTCTGAAATACATACACCCTAAGACAAAAAATGAGCAGACTCTGGAAGCGTATGTTTGTCTTCGGCCATCTGCACACATTGATTAGTTGAGACTCAATATGAGAAATGGCAACAGAACGACGCTAAAGACACGCATTCCGTGACACCATTGTAAACCGGACGCGGAAACCACGTGGACTTGGACAAATATACGCTTCCAGAGTCTGCTCATTTTTTTATCTTAGTATGTATATATTTTAAAGCCAAAGCCTCGATATCTTAAGGTTTGGAGCACTTTCGTTTTTTAGTTTTAAAAAATAGGCTTTGTAAATTTTCTTTTTCAAGGTTGTCCTTTCACCGGTTTGGTCATTTCGGGCAGTGAATGAAACGGGTAAAATGATGCTTAAACGAGCCCGGGGTGTATAGAACATTCACTTTTCCGAATAAGGATTCAAGATTCAAATCTGGACCTCTTGATGTGAGGGGGACACGCTGTGAAGGGTAGGCTTATAGATCTGAGCCACCTAAAACGGTAAAATATGAAATTAATGCAGAAGATTGTAGAGAGTTTATATTGTGACGCAGGGCGCGGCGCACAACAAATGACGGTCGGACCAACCTACTTCACAACACATACCAGGCCAGCGAGCAAACAAAGGCGCTCAAGGTCAGGGTGCCTCGCGCGACCGTGTATACGTGACTAACAACAGTGAGAGAATTGCTAGAACTTTCTAGAGGAATCCGGCGGTCGGCGTGTTTGTAGAAGTTGCAGAAAGGACCGTGTAACGTCATCCTCGTTATATAAAGAGGTGAGAGTTACAGGCATGAGTTGGTCAGTGTATCAGTGAGTGCGAGACAGCTGCATGTGTGTGTGTGTGTGTGTGTGTGTGTGTGTGTGTGTGTGTGTGTGTGTGTGTGTGACTGACTGTCGTGAAAGATAGCTCGCGTCGAAGTGAAGAACTCTTAACGAATGTCAAGTGATTGTACTGTCAGAGTTATTGTTTTAGGGACAGAGGTGAAGAAAGGCAGTGAAAGAACTGAATCAAGGTTACGAGAAGAAAACAATTGTGAATTATAATATTACGGAACACTGTAGACTGTGTTAACGTCAGCAAAAGGGAACCGTGTTTTTGTGCAAAAGTTCAGAAGAAAAATAAAGCGATAGAAAAGTAACTGGGCTGATTCTGTCATTTGTCACACTGGTGTCAGAAGTGGGATTCGACGAATGGTCGTTCTTGTCAATGTTTTAATCATTGTAAAATTCTAAACTTAGATATAAAGAAAAAGGCTTATTAATTGCTTTGTGCTTGGTTAATACTAATTATACTTTGTTCAGAGTTTTTTGAGACAATGGAAGGTTATATCTCCCCCTTCCACTGTCTCAAAAACTCTGAACAAAGCATATAATATGCCTCTAAAAGCATCGGTTCACGAAAATAAAAGCTCCTCAAGAATAGAGGACATTTAATTCCGCACATGACGTCACATTGAGGGAATGCTACATTTTCTCACTGCACCTGACTTTTGGAAAGGGTGGTGCGGGTTTTTCCAGACCCGTAGAACACGATGATATGGTCTTATCTGGGTTTTGACTTGAGAAACATCTAACCCGTGTTTTTACTGATTTTCCTTACGAAACTCGCGTCATTCCCACGTGGACACTTTCAGACTCTGCGAAGGATGGATTTACTGGCATGTATAAAAACCGCTGGACGAATTTCAGTATACTAGCGACGTCGATACGATCATGGCCTCAACCGGGAATAGAAGCGATTACCTCTAAGTTGAGAAGCCAGAAAAATAGTGACCACTCGACTATAGAGACAGTCAAGATCAATTTTGTTTTAATACAAGTTTTATGGGTTTGTTTACAACATTTAGTAGAGTATGAAATTAATTTATAATATTACAAATCTTTACATTATTCATTTAGGTATTTCTTAATGTAGTATTAACATGTTGTGGAATGCCAATGTCATAGTAGAAGGTTTCAGACAGTTTGTTTCTCGTTAGTAACATCGTGCTTACATAACTGCATTAACTGTAATGTGTAGAACGATCCTGTTGCAGACATATGAGAGGGGAGAAACAGAGAGACAGAGATACTGTAAGGGTCCCTGCCTATATAAACACACCCCTCCACCAACCAGCAGCCTAAGAGCATTCCGTCAAGTCTCTCTTTATTCTCTCCCATATGTTTACAACAGGATCGCTCTAGTGAGATAGATTATGCGTATTTAAATGTGGGTGCCGGCTTAGCTCAGTGGTTTCATTCGCGTCTCTCATGCTAAGGGTCCGTGATTCAATTCCTTGGGGTTCCTATTTTAAATCTATACAAGCCTTCGCTTCTAACTAGCTCATGTGAAGTATTACCAAGGCCCAACGCGACTCGTAACCCATGGTAAAAGCTGTAGGCCCTCTCGTTCCATCGCGCCATTATCACCCCCCTCCCCTCTGAGTGCCTCCAGTTAATACGTCGTTTGGTGGAAGGAGGTTTACCCGGAGGTCATCGACCTTATGGGGAACGTAAACCAGATTAGATTCGATTAGGTATTTGACAGGAGGGACTTGCACCAAAACCTTAGGTTTACTGTACGGTTTCCTCACACTCCCTAAACTCTAATTAAAGTGTCAGGAATCCATAGATACGACCTCATTTGGATTAACCGTTTCAAATTGATCGTATGTTATCTATTCACTTGCAGTGCTTCACACTGGAATATGAAGTTCGAGGACGTTTGCCCCTATATACCGCACATCCTTCTGAGAGCACCTTTGTCTGCAGGTGTTCCCTTATCGAGTCATCAGACCCATCTGCTTCCTGCAAAGAAGTGATTTCAACTGTAAATACACTATACAGATATAGTTAGAATGTTGGTATCACAGTCCATCTCTGGCCCCCGCGTGATGATTTCCTGGCCCAAGTTCGTGTCTGGGTTGGGATGAGATAGCCTTTCCCTTTCCTTGAACTCCGACCAACCTCATAATTATTTTAACCTCATTCATTGTCTCTCTCGATGTCGTTTAGCTCTCAAAGAAGTTACCTACAAGTTAACTAATTTTAAAAATAATTCACATGACTTTCCATACACACGGTTCTACCAACTGTTTTACTAAAGCGTAATTCTCCTGTATGTTAAACCAAAGCGATAGTCAACTATTTTCAAACCCGGTCGCCATGTTGGTGGCTTTGAAATTCCCTTCTTGCATGGACACAAAAAAGAAATAGCGATATGCACTTTAGAAAAGTAGGTATAATTATATGAAAATTCGCACGTGTTTTCGGGTCCCACGGACAATTCTAACAAATCCTTAGCATGGTTTCCTTCGGAAGGGAGGTGAACCCGGTGGCCTCATTTAGATTTACGGTACATAAACCTCATTGTTTTGTATATTAATACCCTCTAACGTAGTGTCATATAGGACGGTGAATGAATGAAATTAGTGAAATATTCAAATGAGTCCCGATGTCCATAGAGCTTAAAGTTACTCCACATCCGTCTCCTCAGGATAAGGGGAAGCTTCGGCGAAAACATTCGGATAATTCACCATAACCAAGGTTCGAACTCGGGACCTCTTGAACGTGAGACAGATACCTACGCTACCACCGCACCACAGAGGCGGGCTAAAGAATTTCAAGCCTGATAAAGAGGCTGTTTTTTCACGCCAAATATAGAACGGAACGCTGAGAATAAAGGCAGTTAAAGAGTGTCCATAAATAAAATTCAATTTCTTCTTCTTCTTCTTCTTCTTCGTCTTCTTCTTCTTCTCAGTTTGTCCTCTTATTACACAAAGCACGCGAGCGATGCGACGATGATCTTCATTGTCCCACTGTTTATATAAACTTAGGTTTCTTATTCATGCCATTTTTTCATTTACCACTCATTTCACCCAATTACAAATACTTCCGCATTCACATTACGCGGATCGCTAATTTATCGCATCTTTTTTCATGCATAGGTTGGCAACATCCTCATCACACTTGGAATGGCACCAAGCGCCACCTACAGTGGCAGCATGGCACTATTCACGTCCGTGGGATTCGAAAATTTAGCCAAGCTAAATGTTTTGTGGTTGAGATTTTGTCTATCTCTTTTACCAGTTACACAAAAATCATGCGGAAGAAGACGTAGAGACTGTTTCCAGAAAATTCAATATAAACAATTTGTGTTATGAAAATATAAACATAAGTATATTTTAATCAAAATCTTGGACAAAAATTTCCACACAACGGGTAGTTTGCCGTGTGTGGCATTGGTTTTTAGGCTCTCTTAAGAATAGTTTGTAGGGGAGTGAATAGAGAAATTCGTGTGAATGTAGCACGTCAGATGTTCACACATTCACTTCCGCATCATATTTCCAGGCTGCGGAGAATAATTTAATATCACTAAAAAGTTGTAAAATATTTACAAATTCAATTTTATTATGCTCTTTACGTGACTGAATATAGTCGAATATCGTAAAGTAATCCCCTTTAATGAATGATTCCCCGCTGTTAGCGAACCGCCGCTTCTGAGTTGGTGACTGGAGGCAATCGTTACGATCCTAATTTGTGTAAAGATTGGCTGTTCTAGTGGAAGGAAACAAATGAAGTGATCGCCAAGTATAAAGAGGTTGTAGACGGTCTCCAGTTTTAGCACAGTGTAATGCTTGACTGCTACTACGGGGCCTATTCCTGGTTTTGTTGGACATGACCCACTGTGTTAGCGGGGGAGATAGTAGCCAAGCTTGTAGCCAAGCGCACTGACACAAGTGCCAAATATGGCCCTACAGCAACCTTTAATTGACACGCCCCTTTTGTACTCTAGTCCCTTACCTCAAGCTATTTGACTTGTATTTTCACATTATTGGAGTTAAGATACTGTTACAGCTTACATCTTTCTTTCTTTCTTTTGTTCTTTCTTTCTTTCTCGTCCTTCGTGGTCTAGGAGGTAACATGCTTATCGGCAGTTCCCAAAAATTCAATATGGCCGACATTACACTAAACTGCAGACGAAGTTACGCCAAAAAGCAGTACTACCAACATACATAATAAAAGCATTATTTCTAACCTCAAATATCACAGGGTTAAAGTAACAGGCTTTCAAACGATAATGTTTGAAAATCATTACCATACAATACATGATGAACCTACTCATCTTGTTCTGCAATAACATAAAAATCACTTCCGAACTCGACTTAACCGAGATTCGAACTTGGTGTCTGTTGAATGCAAGATAGATGAGCAGTCCAGTGCTCCCGTTAGCGGATTGCTTGATCTGAACTTGTGCTGCTCAGCGCTGAATGACAAGAGTTGAAGTGAAACAGAAGGAGTAGGAGCAGAGGTTGAGGAAGAGAAAGGAGGCGGACAAGTTTCCAGCGCCCCACGCACTTCTCGCACATTGTAAAGGCTTAATAAGGTCATCGCAGAGACATGGTCATCAGTAAACTAATAACTGCGGAAGGACTGTATCGTGCTATCAGACTGAAAAATGCTATGCTATAGGCGGAAATTGGTTTACGTCCGGCTGCTCTGACCAAGGGAGTTACCATGGCAACATGTCGGCACGAGAGGCAGAGAACAGTGTAACCTCGGTTACACCCGTCATCATCCAAGCCACTCATCCCCTCATTACAGTGATTAAGCTCTGACAAGGGCAGGCACACACCTCGGGCTGTCCTCAGCCTGCCAACACTCCTTAGCAAGTTCGTCTTCTAAGGATGCGACACAAAGATAAAGATGTTTAAGAAAATCCCCTCATCCAAAACTGTGTTTAAATGGAAATTTCGCTTTGTTTTTTATTTTCTAAAGATAACTATTTTGATTAAATTACCAAATGTTTTTCATGACAAATAAAACGTATATTTGCAATGTTCTGGGAATAGCGTCTGAAATCCTCTGGTCACATGACGCGGACAAACGTAAGACTGAACTTATCAAACAAATGTAAGTGCCAGGTTAGTTCTCGCCACTGTAGCTCTAGCGGCTGTTTCGACCGCTGGAATAATTTCTACAACACAGTATGAATCTAACATGCCGTGCCCGGTTTCGCGGACAGACGGACGGACGGACAGACGGATGCATGCTGAAATTTGTGCATAAATAATTTGTGACAAATGACAAGTGCAGTATACCACTTTACTTCTTCTAAAACTGTATCACAATTTACAACCCGTGACGCAACGCACAGCTGTTCTGTTCTATCATAACCTTGACAGAAACACTGCTTAACTGAATGCAGCTTGCTCTGACAGTGAACTCTCACTTAACTCGAACTGCTCGTGTCGACTCGCTTATATAGTGAGTATTAGGTACCGGCGAGTTTTCTCGAAATCACGTTTCGCGAAGCTTCTCGGACTATCTTTATTCTAAGCCGACATTGTCGCGTGTTACCTAGCAACCTAGTGTGAGGTAGCTGACCTCGAGCCTCCTTGGTGTGCGGCCACCGCGACATTATTTTCTGTGCTGAACACCTTAGCTTAGAGACAGTTCCATGTTTAACATTAAATTTGATGTATGAATTTAAGCAAACAAATATTTTTGTGCTCTGGGATCTAAAGGAGAACAAATTTTGAAAATGTTCTGTCTTTGTGTGTTGTGTGTACCGAGAGGGGGAGAGAGAAAGACATAATCACATGCAAAACTTACTATTCAAGTCAGAAAATGTGTAACATTAAAGATATATTATTTTGTGTTGTTGCAGATTTTGCAGAACTTGGGAAAGGTGGACAGAACAGCAGATGATATCTTCGATGAGCATTTGCAGAACTTCACAAGACAGCAGAATGCAGCTACCAGGCTACAGAAAGAGTTCAACAACTACATTAGGTGTATACGAGGTAAGAGTTAGTAGAAGTATATTTTTGTTTTGTTTACTGCTTAGTCACAGTGAGTAACGGAAGTATTGCATTCCACTCAACAATTCAATACCAAGATTCCACCAAAACAAGTTTGAGGTTCCTTGGATCAAAACAAACAAAAAAGCATTTTTAGAAAAGTCTCTCTGTGTGGGAGGTGTTAATCAACAATGGGGGAAGCAAATAAATTAATTATGGCAGACACAAAATTTAATGGTGTCATCAGATGCATTATTTCACAGCATGTTTAAGGGACCCTGGGACTGAAAAATTATCAAAAAATTATCACATTATTTTTAGGTTTATGCATATAAATGTTCCCCAAACCTTCAGTCAGTGATTGACAGTGAAATTTTTTAAATTCCACCGTTTTTAAAGTACTAGTGCAGGCTTTAAATGGCATGTGCACTGCATTTAAATGCTCCTTTATGCTTAAATTTTTGGCAGTATTTGAACAAAGTATGGGCCATAAGGGGCTCAAAAACAAATTCAGCACAAAAGAGTGGTTAAGTGGCATCTCGCCGCAAGGGAAAAGCTATGAATCTGCGGAGAGAGAGAGACTACTAGATAAAAGAGGGAAGATGCGACAAACAGGTAATCTGATGTATCTGTGTAGAAAAATTTGTTTTTCTCGACTTTATATTTTAATACACTATCTGCTCCGTGCACATTTTGTGCTATGCGCCTAGAAGTTTTCCAGCAAGTGCTCTATTTATGTGACTTCAACTTCAGCCTTTAGTTTCAAAATACGAAAATTTGACCTAACCCGTCATTTTTTTCATGGAAAATATTAGAAAAACTATGAAGTGTCACAAACACTCAGGCCCTGGCTATAAATAACCAATGAGAATTAATGGGGTGATAGGAGATTCCCTTTGGGACAAGTTATAGCACACACAAACTGTTCGCAAACATTTTAAGGTAACACACACACGCGCGCGCAAAGCTATGGAATTACAAAGAGATCTATTTTTAATCAGTTTAGTCTCTCAAGTTTACCTATAATGAAATAGTTTGTAAAAGAAATACAAAAATAAATAAGTGTTTAGAGAAAGTGATGTGAATGTGAGAATGTTGATATAGATTTGGTTGATATTTTGCAGCGGTGCAGGCAGCCAGTAAGACACTTTTTGACTCGCTGAACGAGATCTACGAGAGCAACTGGGTGGGTCACGACCTGTTGTACGTCCAAGCACAGAACATAGAGATGTTATGGCAAGACTTCAGTCACAAGCTAGGGGACCAGGTTCTCATACCGCTCAACACATACCAGAGCCAGTTCCCTGAAATGAGGGTAAGTGCACTTCACTGCTTGCTTACTTCAACATCTTGTTTAAAAAAAGAAGCAAATAAAATCTGATGAAACATGTTAACAATGGAGGAGAAATTGAAGTACATAAATAATTGTATTTAAAGAAAGACCATTTAGATTAGATTAGAGTTGGACAATATTTCATAAAAGGTTGTTATGTAAAACAGTTTTTTATAATTTAATCAATTTATAGACCTTGATAATTATTTTAAAGTTCTGTCGACATTCAGTTGTTTCCCACAATGCATGGAAAGAGTGTAATTTTAAGGCAAGCATATAGCGTCCAGCTGTTAAACATCTGACTATCACTATTCCATTTGTTTCTATAACGAAATACATTGTGTAACTATTTGTGGAAAGGTTTATCTCCATTAAAATGTAGCAGATAGAACAATAAACGTTTATAACAATAGTTTATATACTCACTAATAAATGGTAGAGAGTAGGGAAAGTAATGTAAATGTAACAGATCAGAGTTTAATTAATTTTATTTACCTCCCTCTGTATTCTTCAGAAATGTTGTACAATCTTTCAGCAGTACCCTCCCCTTTGCCACATAAACTGTAATTTTATTAGACCATGTGGTGTTCCTAATAACATATTTAAAATAGCCTCTGATATTGCACAAATGGTTAATGAAATATTAGCACAAGTTGTATTTTTGATTTCCATAGCCTCCCCACCCCCTCCCCCAAATTTTCTAAGTTCTGCACATATTGTGTGGTCATTTAAGTTTATTGTAGTAGTGAATTAATTATTGCAATGGCCAACTAATTTTTGGATAATCACAGAAAATAAAGTTTAAACTTGTGTACCATCTCTGGTCTGTAGTTATTTAATAATATAAACATTACTCAGTTGTCATGTGATGGAAACCACTAACATTAGTACACAATTAAATACAGACAAAATTGAAATTAAGTTTTTATTTATGGACACTCTTTAACTGCTATGGTTCTCAGTGTCCCATTTTATATTGAACATAAAAGACTGCCTAATTTTGCTCAGAAGTCTCTTTATCAGACTTGGGGTTCTTTTATGTGCTGACAATCTACGAGGGCAGTCCAGAAAGTCCCAGACGTTTTGAAATAAACAATTAACAAAATGAAAAAAAAATCAAAGTTTATTATCTACATTTGAGAGGTACATTCTTAAGCTATTTTTCTGCATAATCGCCAATCAAACAGGTATTTATCTTACCAAGGCACAAGTTTTTCAATACCCTCTGTAGAACTCTGCCACCTGCGATTTCAACCTCTGGTTTACACTGGCTTGCAGTTCGGCATCAGTGTCAAAGCGTTTTGTACTGAGCCATTTCTTCATCGCTGTTCCCAAAGTTCTGTAATCGTGAAATGACAATTTTCAGGAATTTTGTCACTGATTTTCATTGCCAGTTCATCAGTCACAAGGCTAGGCCTACTACTGCAGTCCTCGTCATGGACATTGGTATGGCCATTTTGAAAATCTATGCAACATTGCCTGACTTGACTTTCACTCATTATTCCTGCCCGTAAACTTCACAAAGTTGACGATAAATTTCAATTGATTTGTTGTGTTTAGTGAACAAAAGCTAATCACAGACTGCACTTCAAAAGTGGTAGGATTTTCTATTGCTGCGCACATTTTGGCGACTCACAGAGGGCAAAGTAAGGAAGGCACAGTCCTCACGCTACCACAGATGGATGCATACTGAATGTAGGAACGTTCTGACGCCAAAATGGTGGCTCTAGCCCTACTCATGGCCGCGATGGGCCAAAACGTCTGGGACTTTCTGGACTGCCTTCCTATGACGTGAGATCTATATATATTTCTATACCAAAGAAGCCATACTAAGGATTTTTACACCCGAATAGGGGCAAAACTGATATGAAGATGACATATAGTTGTAATCATCAAGAAAAATAATTTTTTTTGTTGATTGTGATCATCATTAGAGCAATTTTTGATGTTACAATGTACAAGGGTTGCCCAATAAATAATGCCCCATATTTTTTTTTCCAAAAGTATTTATTCCACAAAATTGAACTTCACATATACGAAAGAATAATATTTTGTCTGGTCACTGTATTTTTGTACATAATGCCCTTCAAGTTCCACAACCTTTCTCCAGCGAGACCTGAGGGTTGGTAAAAATCTTTACTCTCCCTGCAGAGCTAGGTTTTCACTGTGTGGATCACCTCTTCCTCGTCTTTGAAATGTCTTCCATGAATGGCATTCTTCAGTGACCCAAACAAGCGAAAATGTGATCATGACTTTTCTGACTGAAGGAACTGTTTTGAATTTTTTCTTCTATGGAGAATGAACATGATGCCATTCCATCGATTGTGTTTTTGTGTTGGGCTCAAAGTGATGCATGCACCTGTGTTTCATCACCTGTCACAATGTGGGACAAGAAGGCCTCCCTGTCAGCTTTAAAGTATTACAAAAAATTGGAAGAAATTACTTTTCTTTGGGATTTGTGATTGACAGCAAGACACCGAGGAACCCATCTGGCACACACTTTGAGCCAAACAGCATTGGACAGTGTTACCCCACCCTATAGTCGTGATTTGACTCCCTCAGGTTTCCACTTGTTTGGGTCACTGAAGGATACCATTTGTTGAAGACACCTCGAAGAGGAAGAGGTGATTCATGCAGTCAAAACTGAGCTCTGCAGGGAGAGTAAAGATTTTTACCGACAGGGAATACTTGCTGTCGTGTCTCGCTGGAGAAAGGCCATGGAACTTGAAGGCTGTTATGTACAAAAATACGGTGACCAGATAGATCATTATTCTTTCATATATGGAAAGTTCAATATTGTGGAATAAATACTTTTGGAGAAAAAAATATGGGGCATTATTTATTGAACAACCCTCATATACAATTTTCTCTCTCTCTCTGTTGTTAATGGACATTATAGCACAGTAAGGAAATATAACTAAACTTTGTTAGGTAAGGTTTATTAAAAGATTCTGACATTGGTCTGCATATATATCATGCCATTTTAAACAAATCTAATTGTCTTTGTTCCCTTGTGTAATAATCATGACCATGTAGATATACAATGCTTGGAATAAAATATCTGCAATTTGTAGCGTTATTTTTACACACTTTTATGTAATACATAACTACTTTCTACTTTATAGCTTCTCAAGGAAAAGTAACGGCAAATTTCTCAAGTATATTTTCTTAGTACTCCCACGTGTTCATATTCTAATATTCAAGCCTTGTACATATTTTTTATTCTATTAGTCATTCAGGGATTAGAATTAGAACTATAACCTGTGTCCAGGGGAAGAATAATAAAAGAATTATTAGAATCATGTGAGGAGTTTCCAAGATTTGCCTAGAGATCTGCAGCTGTCTCCCTTATTAGTGTTAGTATAGATTGAAAAGTTTTATAACCACTGACCAAATGATAATGCATGTAGTTTATTTCTGTTAATCTAATTTGTTTGGCAGTAAATGAATGAATATTTAAACTTGCAGAAAAAAATAGACAAGCGTGGCCGAAAGCTTGTGGACTATGATAGCCAGCGTCACAACTTCCAGTCACTCCAGGGTAACCCCAAGAAACGGGACGAGATCAAGATTGCCAAGGCAAGAGAGTCGTTGGAGGAGGCCAAGAGGACATACGAAATGCTCAACTCAGAACTGCATGATGAACTTCCGGCGCTATATGATTCTAGGGTGCTCTTCCTAGTCACCAATTTACAGACACTGTTTGCAGCCGAACAGGTGTTTCATGCGGAAACAGCAAAGGTAAGTGGAATATCAAAGAAAATGGTAGGAGCATTTGTGACTCATTGGTTTGTCTGTCTCTCCATACATCAACAACCTTGTGCATAATTGAAGTTTCATGTATATGAATTTGAAGAGCATGAATAGTGCGCTAGTTCACTAGCATTCTGCATGTACAAACATGGTAAAGTAAGGTATATTTTCACTTTCTCTACCATATCCTGGCAAGTAGATAGGGTATTACATTCCATCCAAAAATTTCACATCAACATTTCCCCAGAAATACACGTTTTGAGGCCCTCTGAATCCAAAAAGAGCGTTTTTAGTAGAAGGTGAGATAGAGTAAAGCATAACCTAAAAATATGAAATATTTGAAAATTCCAGAGACGCAACATGAACATTTTAAAGACAGCCCCTTCTTCTCCAACTATCCCTTATATGAAAGATTTTTCAAAATGTTTGATTTTCTCAAAAATGACTCATGATTTCGATTAAAATGCCATATATTTAAGACATTTATATGATAAATAAAACATATTTGTTGAATTTTCTGGGAGTAGCCCTTTTCATTCAGATTGAATTCTGTATAATTTTTTATAAATTGGTAAACCATAACATAGACATAAATGTTCTACACAAAACATTTAAAACATTTCAGAGGCAAAAAAACACTTCAGCGCTAAAGAAACCTATAAATACATTCTTGCAACCCAGCATAAGTGAGGTTTTGGCTTTCATCTTGAACAATACAGAGGAAACAAATTCCTGGGCTTGTTCAATGTAATTCTTGATTAAGTTCTTTATTTCTCATAGATTTGTTTTATACAGATTGTCAGTTTTATACATGTACAATTTGGTTTACAATCCAGTCCTTTAATACACATTTGATAATTAGGTAAATTTTAACGTCTTAAATTTGTTTGTCTAACTTTGTTAAGGGTATTTACAAATTTATACTGTTTTGATTACAATTCATTCATCAAATACATATATTTCTTAATTAGGTACAGTTATAAGCTCTTTCTAGTAGATTAGCCCATTTAAGAGTTCAATTTCTGCCGGAAATTTGTTATACAATATAGTTCCCATAACATATACTACATCCTTTTCAGTAGCTGCTTCACTAAAGCTAAATCTGAAGTAATCTCCCTTATTTCTAATATTATATTTGTGAACGTTTTTGTTTACTGTTAGATCTTTGTCCTTTATAAACAGTATTGCCTTATATGTGTATAAAGAGTGCAGCATAAGTATCTTATCATTTGTGACTGCATTTCTACAGGATTCTGCAGTCTTCATATTGTTAATAATCCTAACACATTTCTGCAAAACGAATAATCTGTCCACACACACTTTTGCAGCTGCTCCCCATATCTCTATAACATGTAGCAGATTTGCATCATAAAATAACAACAAAAGAGTTAGCATCAACCTAACAATAATTTTCATTACAGTACTATCTAATTGCAAATATGTACGATCAAAAGTGGTTATAGTGACATCGCTTTTAATGTATTGGTTTAATAGCAAAAGCCAATGGTCCCGTCTAAATCCTATGTAAATGCTATATTTAAAAAATCACCTCGTATGACATTGTGTATTGCAACAACATATTTTTTATTACATTTTCAAAAAAATATATCAGCTATGACATCTAACGTTCATTTTTGTTTGTTAAGTATTTGAGGATTAATAACACGGTACCACCAGCTTTAGTCCCCTTTCAAAGGAAGTTGTGCTAAACATGTTTACGCCCAGAGAAATCCATCGCTCTCTGCTGAGTTTGAAGTCGTGACCTCAGTAACTAGAGGCTAGCATTACCCCAAGACTATGGAGGGTGACAAACTAACTACATTGTTGCTACTTCTTTCCTCACTTATTATAGGTTTTTACATTCTAGACTCAGGGGTCTCCGTCTAGGGGATATGTGAATAGCGACCACAAGGTACCCAAGCTGAGCAGAACATTACTTCCACTTACTGGTGTTTTGCTCCTCACTGTAACTTTTCTATCTGACCTTACGTTGGTCATCTCTTGTTCTCTTCCAACCCCGATGCTATTAGGGTTCCCGAGGGTTAGGGAGTCTTTATTTTTCCAACCTCTCCATTTCTCTATAAAATCTTAACCCCTAACATGCTGACCTGTCATGGCATGTAATACGTCCTCTGATTGGTGATCAGAGGATATGGTCGGTGAATTTATTTTGATAATTCTGCCGGTCAGGTCAGTGAGACCCGTAAACCAACGACAGGTGTGGTCCTCCAGACATTCTGGGGGTTGTGAGAGAGCGATGTGACCGCCAAAACATAAAAATATGGTGCTCTCTAAAAAGCGGTTACTATTACTGCTATTGCTCTCTTCAATATCAGTGAAAAATATTGGAGAGCAAGAAGATTAATGACTTCATTGTCAGAAATCCAGCATTAGCTAACAACATTTCAGTATACATTATACTCTCATTATCGTCGGTAATGAGAGCGGAACACTATTACCTCATTCACATTATGTTTAGCATTATTGTACACAGGCAAGATGACAGCACCTTAGGATGTTAGAAGGTCCCCTTTGTGTTTCATTTCCCTCTGGAAGCAAATGCTGCGGAAGCAAGCCTACATTTTCTCTTTAAATGCGATTATAATTGTTTATATCTGCTTCCAAGTCCCTACATGTTGTGTAATGTTTTAGTTCCTCAACCACTAAACGAATAGTAGAGGAATTATTGCATTCCGCCCAATAATTCGATATCAAGATTAAAGCAGAAATACACCTTCTGAGCCTTTCTGAAGAGAGAGAGAGAACCTTAGGTGTGCGTGCCTGTATGTATGTATGTATGTATGTATGTATGTATGTATGTATGTATGTATGTATGTATGTAAGTGTGAACATCAAAACCCAAGCAGTCACTTTTAAAAACCAAATTTCGTATTGAAGTTCAGTAACCTCCAAGAGTGCAACTTTATGGAAACCCTCTATCCAAAACTAACTTTGACATGGATAAACATACTCAGGGGTCTCCGTCTAGGGGATATGTGAATGGCGACCACGAGGTACCCAAGCTGAGCAGAACATTACTTCCACTTACTGGTGTTTTGCTCCTCACTGTAACTTTTCTATCTGACCTTACCTTGGTCATCTCTTGTTCTCTTCCGACCCTGATGCTATTAGGGTTCCTGAGGGCTAGGGAGTCTTTATTTTTCCAACCTCTCCATTTCTCTAATTTCTCTATAAAATCTTAAACCCTAACATGCTGACCTGTCATGGCATGTAATGTGTCCTCTGATTGGTAATCAGAGGATATAGTCGGTGAATTTACTTTGATAAGTCTCCCGGTCAGGTCGGTGAGACCCGTAAACCAACAACAGGTGTGGTCCTCCAGACATTCTGGGGGTTGTGAGAGAGCGATGTGACCACCAAAACATAAAAATATGGTGCTCTCTAAAAAGCAGTTACTATTACTGCTAAGTCTCTTCAGTATTTATGTTGAAAAATACTGGAGAGCAAGAGGATTAATGACTTCATTGTCAGAAATCCAGCATTAGCTAACAACAACAACATTCTGCTGGAATGTTATTGCTGTATGCTTTGCATAAGCATAAGAAAAATCCCTCTTCAATCTCTCTCCACAAATATTGAGTTGTAAACACTGTATGTGTACTGTATTTCTGCTACTTCGATGTCATTATTACCAGTTCTGATTGTATATATGTACATACACATACAAATGATGGCTATTTCAGTGCTTACTCGGCTACGATCAAATATAGGGTGTGTTTCTTCTTTTGTGTTATGAAAACTGTTTGAGCTGAAAATATGTAGTTCTCTTGGTTGTGTTACAAACACTACACTCTACCTTCCTTGTGGATCAATTATTACAAGAGTATGCCATTTGACAAAGAGTATATTACAGATGGATTCACTTGATGCTCCGCACTTCCTACTAGTGGGAACACAATGTGACAACAGCGCAAGGCTCCCGTTGGGTGACAGTCTTGTGGTGCTCAAGGACAGAAATTATGTCATTTGAAAACAACCTTATACTTGTTATTAGTAGCATGTCATGGATTTGCATGGGAATGGATAAATGTAGGGTGGGAGAAAGCCAAAAAGGGAGGGGGGTGCCATTGTCTACCGATAATTCCTCTAGAGTCAGTTTCACCAACCAATGTTAAAAATACTCTTAACATCATCTTTGTCAACAGTTAAGGTTGAAAGGTTACTTAACTAAACCTGGGACATAAAGTGCTTGTGATTGCAAGTTGCCCTTGGGGTACTTCTCTCTGATGTGAGATTGTGGTCTACTGAGAAAGTACGAATTGGTTGGGAAATTTAATGTCATACTGACAAGTTGCTTTGGCAGCTCAGAGGTTAGAACAGCCACGCATGAAGTGGAAGATCCATAGTTCCAAACCTGGCTGTGACATTGAATTTTTCAGTCCTTTTCTGCCTCTCATTAAAAGTTTAACAATGTTAAAACTCTTGCGTTTCATCAAGCTTGAATAGTAAATTGTTAATTGTTAGCTAACAATTTGATGGACAACTCTCTGCCATGTGATATTCTTGTCTGAGGTTAGAATCGTATGTCAGCTGAAAAATCTAAATGCAAAGGAACTAAATGTTTCATTATTTGAAAAGCATTAAGGTGTTGACAAGTGAAAGGTAGTATGTCAAAAAGAAATAGTGTTTCAGCATTTTCATTGAAAAGGTAGTAAAGCCAATAGCATAGAAATAGCAGTAAATCAAAGCTGTGAGCAGTTGCATTCCTACAGATGGCACCTGTAGTAACAACACGTGATTTGGCATGGCAATGGGTGTAAGTTGACAAGCTACCAAGTTACCAGCTTTCATGGCTTGCTACCTACCTACACCTCATTTATAGAAGTGGTTACTAAGTATCCGATGGACATACATCAAAAGATAAAGAGTAATTTATCTGAAATGTGCACATTTCTCCCAGGTCCAGTAAGTAACTGTGGCAATCTCGTGCTAACAAAGTGCAGGATCAAAAATGTCAGTTGCGAAGAGCATTTAGAAATGTTTAAAACTGGTCATGGACACTGCATTGCAACTAAAATGGATAAAAGTGTGTTATTGCTAGTTAAGGATCAAGCAGACCCAAACAAAAACAGTTTGCTCCTTGAAGCAGTTGCTTCGGACACATTCAGGATAAATCCACAAATGGTACATTTGAAAATACCAGCTTTATCACCTGTCATTAAATTAAAAGTGTGCATACATAACATCTCAAGTAATTAACAGCAGTATATATGAGAAAAAGGCATGTTTGGTAGTATACAGAGCTCTCATAAAACTGTGCTATCTGTTTCACTTTTAAAATCCCTACTTTTGCAGACTTTCAAATGTATTATGATGCATAGCTGCTGTTCTGTTAGGAAGGGCACTAAAAAAATGCCAAATGTAGCAAACTCACGCCAACAACTTGGTTTGCAACAACCTTTTCCAACGTCTAACATTTGTCAAATTCCTTAACACAGGGGTACAGCCATGTTAATTTAACACCAAATTTAACATGTTGTTAAAGCTAACATTGTTCAGTGAAACAAAATTTGTGTTAACTTCAGTGTTAAATCAGTTTAACATTGTGTTAAAATTTAGCATAGGTTAATGAAACTGGCTCCTAGCGGGACAAAGAATTACAACTTGATACAAAGATCCTGAGTCACTCAAGTAACAGTGGACCAGGAGTAGCTTCTGTTAAGATTATGTGTAAATACTTGGGGTTGCACTTGACCATTATTTTGGCACGGCTATTTGGAAGTGCTATTGAAAATAAGTGATCTTTTTTCCATTCAACCTCTACTATACTACTGAAGTGGGCAGAAATATTAAGTTGCAGAAAATGAAGTTGAAAGTGTTACCTTACTCAAGCTTAATATCTGTCTAATTATTTTCTGCAAACACAGCTCTTATTACACTTCACTTGAGACACATGGTTTAATATTTCATATTGTACATAGTGGACAAATTGTGCATATTCTTGTCTCACTGGATATTTTCTCAACTGCAGGTTTACGCAGAGTTGGAGGCGATAGTAGACAAACTAGCCACTGATTGCCAGAGGGGTACATATACTCTCAAAAAGAGCTCACCCAAATCTCCAAAGTCACCGACAAGCAATAGCAAGTAAGTAAGAATTATCTTGAGTTCACTTTAATATTATGTGGGAGGACACAATTCAATTTTTGCTTTTTGTATACGTTTTAGCTGCAGAAGGTATTGTATTCTGTGCAAGAATTTGACCATGCTTTGAGGTCACATGAACCCCCAAAAAAGAAGCATTTTTAGAAAACATTCTGTGCATGCATGGTTAAACAGCATAATCCAAAAACAAAATTTTGGATAAATGCTAAACTCGTTTCCATTTATCAGGCCAATTAATGATGAGAAATGTTTCTATTGAAAATCTCATTACAAGCAATTTATACGAGTGTATGTACAACAAAAAGAACAGCTGATATCTACCAAAGTATTAAACACATACAATCTCTTCACAAATTGATAGTTTTACAGTGGATTCCTTGGTGAGACAGAATTTGTATATACATCCCCTATAATGATCAAACCAAACATGAACTTTGTCCAGCATCGCTCTTCTATCATCTGGAATATTGCCAGTTTGTTGATAAAATGATCATTATTAACTTTTATATTTCAATTGTATTTGCATAATCAATAGTTGTTTTATATAGATGTGAAGTTAAAAATGTAAAATAGCTTTGTTTCCTTGGCACGCCTGAAATTATTACAATGCGAAATATGACATAAGATGTCACAAGAGAACATATCGGAGTGAGACAATGTACTAACACGTTACCATCGCGACACAGTAACTTTGAATTCCTTCTTCATCGACAATTCTGAAGGAGGCATGCGGTTTCTCAGCAAGGCTCCGGGAAATCATATATTAAGTGATTTTATCTTCTCGGCCCAAAGTGTCTGCAGGAGAAAGATCTTATTTGTTATCAATACTTCAAGATATTGGAGTATATTTTGTTAAATAGTACATTCTTTAATTGGCGTAATATAAAATATAAGAAGTTAGACGCTGTGTTTAGCAAGATTCCGCTAAAACATACAATATTTAATTTTGGATGTGCCAGAACACACGTAGCAGGAAAGAAAAGTATTGATGTTGTATTAAGATTCAATCATTGTGTTAATTTACTGTGGTGCAAATAAATGTTTTAACAAGCATATAAATGAAGTCCAATAATATGCCTTGTTCTGTATCACGCCCAGAGTCATCAAAGCCGCAACTTCATAGCCCCGCTAACTTCTAATTAAGAAAAATTGTTGCATTGGTAATGAAAAGTCTTAGTGAAAATAAGCACAACGATTCACCAAATTACAAACTTGTCTTTATCGTTTCACTCATCAAAACTAATTATACAGAAAGCCATCCAACAAGAAACTATGACAGTTTAACTCAGAGAATATAAATGAACAATGGAAAAACTTGTTAACCAAAGCAGCAATAATTCTGTAATGTCCACAATCAAAAGCTGTTGCTGTCTTGCAGTTACACACAGGACATGATTGTTTGGCTGCCCACGTGTATAAACTAAACATCCTTCCAACTCCAAATTGTGTATTTTGTAGAGAAGAGGATTCCACAATGAATATGACTCATCTTATGAAGTGTCAGCTGCGCTACTGGGAAGCAAGGGAGCTCCAATATGCTGATCACTAGTAACCATCCAACCATGATAATAAATTGTAACACAAACCATGTGTAGGTAACCTTTGAAAGGTAGAGTGTGGTTCAAATCCAAGCTATGGATTGAATTTTTCATTTCTACCTTCAAACCAAACATGGTATTTTAGTTCAGTATCTTCCAAATTGAAACAAAATGATTTTAGAAAATCCACCTTTATATCCAATATATTTACATCACAAATTAAATGTGTATGTTGAATTTTATGGAGACCGCCTGTTAAATCCTCTTCATTCAGAAGGAATTTTGTATGTTTTCCTTAACTTGGACACAAATCTAAAATCTTACTGTTACGTTCACATGACTTTCTCTATCCACTATCATATTTTATTGGTTATAACTTCTACACACTACTCTTATAAAAGTGTAATTTTCTAATTGATGTCAATTGAGTTAAATGTTGCAGAAATAGTTTCATTAGTTCATTACACATTTAATGTAGGTACAAGAAATGTGGAGGAGACTGATATATAACAACCAAGCCACCATATTTTGGCCTTAAAATTCCATATTCTTTGCATGACATTGTGAGAAACAAATGAATAGCACCAGCATCTTAAAAAGTTACAAGGTATTGAAAACTTCAAACCAATAATGGCAGATACCTTGGAAATGGCTGGTGCCACAAAAAATTTACTGCAAATAAATTGTGTGTTTAGAGGTACATTTTTTGCATAGTAAACAACTCTTTTTACCTGTTGCACAGAATTACACAAAATTCCTTCTGAATAAAGAGGACTTTGTAGGTGATTTGCAAAACAATTCTAGATACAAAGAGATTTTATTACTCATGTAAATATCTTAAACATATTGTGACAGATGACAAGTAACATAATTTCTTCTAAAACTGTTAACAAAGCACTAACACTATTACAAAAGTCATTGTTGCACATACACAACCATAATTGTGTTGTATTGTAACCTTGCAACTCACAGCTGTTCTCTTTTGACTGTCCTTGACACTGCTCCAGCAATATAACTCACGCAAACAACTGTATTTCAGTGTTCACAACTCGCAGCTGTTGTGTCTAACTGTCCTTGACACTGCTGCAGTGACCATTTCTCTCTTTCTGTCTCACAAACACTAAGTGAAGCCTCCTCCACTGTTCACAACTCACTCTGTCAATCAACCAACTAACTCCACAGTGCAAGCTAGTCTGGTTATATGGTCTCAGAATTTCCAGCAGATTTTCTGGAAATTGAAGCTTCTCGACTTGTGTCGTAAACAAAGCGCTTGCATATTGAAAGCTTCTAGAAATGTAATGTAGGTAACAGCATACATTTCTTCTGAGTGTCCCATTGTCTTGTCTTGCGCAGCAGCGATTACAAAGGTAGTGGTGAGGTAACAAACACTTAACGTGTGGTTACGACAACAATAGAGATTAAATCTTCAATTAAAATCATTAAGCAGAAGGTCTGTGGTTCAAATCCTGGCTGTGGCATTGTGTTTTTCAGTCCTGATACTACCTCTCAAACATTGCCTATGCATGGATTGTATGTTCAAAAATTACCAGCATTAAGTTTGTTGGCAAAAAATAACTATTCATGTTTGATATTTATCTGATATTTCGTTTTTGAGTTGTGCTATTCACACACATGAAACTTTTTCTAAAAATGCTTTTATTGTATTCAGG
Source organism: Tenodera sinensis (assembly GCA_030765045.1). Classification (NCBI taxonomy): domain Eukaryota; kingdom Metazoa; phylum Arthropoda; class Insecta; order Mantodea; family Mantidae; genus Tenodera; species Tenodera sinensis. The sequence continues at coordinate 106,640,332 of CM060972.1, read as the reverse complement.
GAGCTCAAAACATGCATTTCTGGTGATATTTTAGTTTCAAATTTTTCGGTAAAATAGAATACTTTCTGTGCCTTCTGGGTACATTATAGAGAAACTAAAATTGCTTTTTGAAAATCATATCCTCTGCCAATAGGGTTCTGTGTACAATATTCTTGATGTGTTTCTAATTTGCTGTTTTGTTCCCTTCTCAGAATGATAACGAGTGCACCATCTTCTCCAACGTCAGTTGCAGGTAAGTTTCATTAAAGTTACATTGCACAATTGCTTGTGGTTTGGTTTTATTTGATGATCCCTAATTGTCAGATTTCCATTAAATTAATGATTTAGAGGATTGTTAAATTTAATGACAGTTGATATTTTTATGTGTAGCTTACAAGGTTTTGTCAGATGGACATTTCTGAGCAAACTGGGAATTTTTTGAGTGAAGATATGTTTAAGTTAGTCTTGCATTCATAAGTGCAATGTCCAGCGAAGCCTGGTGTGTTTGGTGCAGTGAGTAAACGTGCCTGTAAAAGTGTTTGTTATGCATATAAAATTCAGTACATATGTAGAATTCTTTTAAATTAAATTAAAATTTAAGAAACATTTATAATGTGTAGCTAGTAATTGAATTTGAATATAAGTATGACAATTTTTTAGCTTCAGGCCTCTTTTAGCATTACTCTGTCAGTTTTACAATATGTAACATGTAACTTCAAATGCATATAATACTGGTCGTTTCAAAGCCTGGCCCCAACTGTGTGTATGCATAGTCTACTGTCATTCTATTTCCATTCTAAAACCCCCATGTTACTTACTCATGAGTAATGGTACAGATTGTTCACCAGCTCGAGGTCCCTGGTAGAAAAGCAGCCAGCCACTACATCAGTTGACAATTCCTGATAAACAATGATATTGCGAGCAGCAGTTCTGCTTCTAATCGTGTTTACAATAATGTTGCCAACCTTGAAGTGTGTATTCATGCCAGATTAAAGCAAAGAAATTGCTCAAAATAGCACAATTTACAAGGGGTAGTCATAAAGTTTTAATTATCACCTCAAAAAAATGAAGCTATGGCCGTGAAACTTGGTGATGTTATTAGTCCTTCTCTACATATTCATCCTTCAACGTGACATTTTTCTCAACAATGGATGACTTGAACGGAGCTCTTGGTTGTAGAAGTCAGCATTTTGGCTGTTCAGGAAACATTCCATCTCATAAATCACCTCGTCATTCTGGAAATGCCTGCCATGCAATGGTTTCTTCATCCGAGGAAAGAGAAAGAAGTCACTGGGTGCCATACCAGGGGAATACAGGGGGTGAGGCAAAATTTGATTGCCTGAAGAAGCAACATGTGTGACAGAGTCCGTTGCAGAATGAGCTGGGGCGTTGTTGGGAAGCAGAAGCACCCCCTTGGACAGCTTCCAGCAACGCTTCATCCTTATAGCCTTCCATAAACTTGTCAGGAGATTTTGGCAGTGTGCTCCTGTGATGGTTTGCCCCTTCTGAGCATAATCTGTCAGCACCACACCTTGTATGTCCCATAAAACACTCAACATCGACTTGCCACTTTATTCTTCATCATCCAGACTTGCTTGACCATACTGAAAGCATCTGCGCCACCTGACCACTGTGTCATACGATGGTGCATTGTTGATGTACACTTCCATCAACTCAGCATGGATTGTTGCAGCTTTGTTTCCCTTCAAATGCAGGAAATGAATTACCGCATGATACTCCACTTTATCAATGGACTGTGCCATTTTGTTTTGGGTCCCCTAGCAGTATGGGGATTTAAAGGTGTGTCAGGACTTCAGACATGCATCTACAAATTGACAAAGAATTAATTACCTAACTTTATTTTTTCAAGGTTATACTTAAAACTTTATGACTACCCCTCGTAAATGTTATTTTTAGTTCATGCAGGATATTTAGTTTATAAAGCATAAACAATGTTTTCAACTACTCCATCTTCTTCCCACTTATCATTTTCTGCATTTTCACTGCCAATCTATTTCAGTCTTATGTGATATATCCTTGAGCATTATATCGTGCAATTTCTGTAAGAATAAGTCAGCTGTTGCGTTTCTTTAAGAATTCATTTTACCTTGGCCCAAACTAGTCCTATGGGATTGAGGTCACATATGTATGGGGACAAGTAAATGACAGTGTGGCCCAATAAAACCAAAATAACCAATAATAACATTATAACAAGGAAGAATTCACTCTAACAACTTCTCATTCCCTCCTGCAGGATCAAAGAATGAAGTATTGAAATGTCGGTCAGTTAATAGTATAGTAATTGTTCCTGCAAGTACAGGTAATGAAAGTAATAAAAGAAAGGCAGTAATACCTTTAAGAACTGCTTTAGCTTTGTTTGATTCAGGCATCCTATAAAGATCTGTTTTACACATAGAATTGTCACTCTGAACCTCTTTGTTCTGCAACCACAATATCATAGCAGATTTCACAACACTCCTAGGTGGAGGTTAATCTGCTTCTACATTACTTTTACCATTACTTCCGACATAAAACTAGTCACAAGTACAATTTTACAACTGAAATTAAGAGAAATTAACTGCGAGTAAACCTAGCACGAATAATATTGAAGGTAAGTTGCCAACATGACCAGCAGAATGATTACATGGATGTTTGCACTGAGTGGAATGTCTCTCCCCTGCCCCTCGCTCCCCTTAGACCAGGAGCTGGTGAACAGACATTAACATGCACTATAATGAGTACTAATGTAGTGGTGTCCATCTGCATTGAGATACTGTTTTTGTCACTAGGTAGTACTTCAATACAATTGCAATTTTAATGACTTTTTCAAACACCCGTTTTCTATACAACACACCTTAGAGATTTCTTTGTGGACATTTGAATGATGTACCAATTTTGTCAACTTTTTCATCTGTTAGAACATGTCTTTTTTTACTTCTGAAATTTAGCATTTTGATCCTGCTGTCCTAAACTTACTGACCAGACATTATTATTTATGCCAAGAAATTACCATCTAAAGGTTATTTAAACCCGGGACATAAAGCACTTACATTTGTAAGTCACCCTTGGGGTATTTATCTCTGATGTGAGATTCCCTTGTGGTCTAGCAGGAAAGTACAAATCAGTTGGGGAATTTAATGTCATACAGCAAGTTGGCCATGGTAGCTTAGTGTGCCACTCAGTAAGCAGAAGATCCGTGGTTCAAATCCCTGCTATGGTATTGAATTTTTCAGTCCTGATTCCACCTCTTATTTCATGGCTAAACCTGGCAATGATGCAACCTATTCCCTTCTCATCCACACCATTCCCTTGCCCTACCTGCTACTTCCGGTTTGTATTGCTCGTAGCATGAACTTCTGTATAGTTTAAACACAATGATTCCCATTCATGTTGTTGGTTGCAGTAAACCTCCTATAACAGTGAACACTCGCATTCTATGGTGGGTTATTGTTGAAGCACCCAATGATCTGCAAACTGTTACTCACCATTGCATTGTTTCATTTTCAGGAAGTTGGCAGTTTTGTGGTTCTCATTGTTGAATCTGTAATTTCTTGCCAACTGACCCAAAATATGTGCATGACAATTCATATCTGACCACTGCAAGTGTCACAGATAGATAACAAACACACCTTAGGGAAAAATAAACAGTCTAAAAAGTGAAAGACTGTTAATTATTAACATTTCTTTCAAGGCTGAAAACCTAGTGAAATACCATCCCAGATAGGGCTGCCTGGGATATGGGACGTTCAGCATAAATGTGATAAAGGGTAAAGGGAACAGATGGAGGGAGATACCTCGTGCACTGCAACTTCCACACTGATCTATTGGGGCTAACACCCTCAGAAGGAAGGGATGAAGTGAGGGAACCACAGGATTGCAGTCAGATGGGCCACATAGACGTATGGAAGGCCTTAACAAGTGCTGAAATTTCTTCATCCTGGTGCCCCCCCGCCCCACCAAGCAACCATCACTCTGGATTCTGTGTCACACAAATGTCCCACCTATGGAGGACAGCGGCTGCCCAATGCCATCTAGTCTCAAGAAGAGCTGTTACAATGTGCAAGCATCTGCCCCATTTGTCCGACACCAACATTTACCACAGGCCTGAAAGATAATAAGAAAATGGAATGAAAGGAAATGATAGAAAGGAAATCCTTGTATGAAATTAAGCACCTGGCACTCACCTAATGACGAACAGAAAACAACAGAAAACCCAAGTCCCAGTGCATAGTCACTGGGAATTGAACCCGGGACCTCCTGAATGAGAGTCGAGCCTTGCTCGGTATGAATGTGATACTGTCCTTTCTTGCAATGGTGGTAGTCAGTGATTACTCAAGCTGGTGAAACATCTGGGAAACCTTATTTCCTTTAAAAGTGACTATTAACACAAAACAGTTTTACATATAAGTACAGAAAATATTGGCAAATCATACAGGGTGAACCAGACCAACTGTAAAAGTAATCAATTTTCAAAAATTACAGCATCCAAATTTTTGGGACAAAAATGTTTATAGCTAAAGCACATGTGACTTTAATGTGATTTAGTTAGAAATATTTTTGTTTCGAAAGTTTTAATGCCATATTTTGTAAAATAAATTGCTGTTGCAGATTGCCTGGTTCACTCGTCTAATGAATTTTGTATTGTTTACAGTAAGAAAGGCATGCACTAATTACTAATTTTGTTATGCATTTTCCTTGTATCTCCTCCTGCAGTAGTTGTTGCATGTCATGTAACACAGAAGAGAAAGTGTGTTTCTTGCATGTGTTGATGGTTTTGTGTGTTCTGTGTTGTGTGTTGCAGCGGACGAACCTCCTTCAGTTCCCTCCAGTCCCCCACCCAACTCCATCACAGCTACCACCACAACAACAGCTACCACAACCACCACCACCACGACCACCACCAACACCACAAATGATAATAAACCACCATCAGCAGGCTCACCAAAGCAAACGTCCCCTCCTGGAGTCCAGATAAATGGTAACGCTAAACCTCCAACAAGCCCAAATAACAACAAGCATGTCGAAGAATTGTATGATATTCCTGTTGGTGAGTAAACCTTAAACTCTTAATAGTAGTGACATGTTAATTTTATTACTGTTAACATTTGCACAAATGCAATTGAATGGGCAAGAGTAAGAAGGAAAAGGCTCCATAGATTTTAACATTTAGGTTATGTTAACATCACGTTGCCAAATCTCTCTAATGCCAATGTCCTACGGTCCAACTTTTTGCTCCAAAGCATTGTGCACAACAAAAATGCATTGTGGGACATCGAGAGTTGGATACAAGTTTGTTCCATACAATTTGTATCCTATTTTTTGTATCCAACCTGTTTGTATACAATGTGATTAAGTTGCATCTAATTTTTTCATCCAACAAGTTGAAAATTACCAATCAGCATGTGTAACGTAACAATATGAATATGGCAGACTGCGGAGACAACATGTAGTCAACTGTTGTGTATGTATGGCTCATGGCATTTTTAATATGATGGGCATTTTAATAAAACGTTTAATTTTTTCTGGAAGATTCATTAACGATTTTTCGTGACCATTAACATATATTACTGAGGTGGTTATTGCATAGCTATATTTCATAAATAATAAGAAATCCAGTTAACAGTATGTTTAAATTTATGTTATGAAATGAGTTCAAATCTTCTGTCCATCCATACTAAGATTAAAGCCATTAGAATTGTTCCTTATCTCTTTCGCATTTGTCTCATATTTGTGTCATGGTGTGTAATTTTGCCATGGACACGATGTAAAAGGTTGAGAAATAAATCTTCGCCAAGTCATAGAAAATTGTGATAGTCTTCCAGGTCCTCTAACCTCAATTTGTTTTGTAGTGGACCCTATAAACCTCGGCCCGTGTCCTGTTCACATGACCGTGCCCACCAATGTCTTTTACTTCTAATACATCTTTTCTTCCTACTGAGACTTGTGGAAGTATATCCCAAACCTATATTTAATATAGCAATTTCTAAATTAATATTTGCGTCAGCCATATTTATTTCTCATGCTTGCTATGTGAACTTCATTTGTATTGGTCCAAAACGAATCATAGTGTGACAGACACTTTCTTTTGTATACAATTCCATTGGATACAAAAAGTTTGGTAAAAAATGTTGAACCTTGGGACACCGGCTTTGGAAATCAAACTTTGCATGACATTTTAAGTTTAAATTGTGACTAAATTCACTCAAATTAAGGTAGAAATGATTACAGCATTGTTCAGACAATGTTTATGCGACAGTGAAATAATAAACGATTTATATCCATTCATCAAGAAGCGAGATAGCTCCAAATATTTTACATACATTAGTTTTTTCGGCAAAACAGTTCTTTATTGACAATAATTGTATTGAACATATTTCTTACACTCATCACATAGAATCCCTGGTTAATCTATATCTGAAGCAGTACCTTCCACCTTGTATTTTTCTAGTGATATTTCCATTTTCGCAGTACTTCAATGTTATATTGATTAGACTATGCAAAATGGCATTTTGGTGTGCATTAGGATTGAATTACTTATTTTTTATGCAATTGCCTACTTGCGTGAAACATTGTCCCATGCTTAAAGTAAGTGAAGCAAAAGTGTTGGTAGTAATAAAGTTTGGCAGTGATAATGGAACAAGGATTTTCATAAATATTTTGTAACTAAGGAGATACAATTATTTAAAGTTTATGAAATGTTTTCCTTTTGGATCTCAGATGGACATCAGTGGAAGTAAATTTTTAACATAGGTAACATAGTTCCTTAAACTTCAATTTAATAAACAAAACATAGAAAACATTACAGTTAAAAGAATTAACCAGTCTGGCAAAAATTGTTTAGCTTAAGTACTAATTGTTAAAAATCACTAAGTTGCAGTTTATTTGATGTCAGTGTGGAAAAGAATGTTTCCTTAACACATACACCACATACAAGCAGTATCTAGAAACCAGAAATGAACCACAGTCCACACACAACCTGATAAACTCTCTCCTATGACAGTTCAGTTAGTCATAGATGGATCTTTTTGTTTCATAAATTTCACTCTTACAAGAATCATTTTTAAACAACAACCAAAAAATGTTATGATCTAAACCAAACTATTTCATGCAGAGGAAGAGACGATATGCAGGAAAACTTGTACTTTGTACACCAGCCAATGAGACATTGCCTTGTCATGTGATTTTGTTTACAACTCCTTAGAACTTAAAGTGAAGCCACTTAGATCAGTATCTATTGATATGTATTGTATTGAATATAGAGTTTACATGATAGTTTATATTTGAATTTTACAGGAGCAACAACAGACAATCTGCCACCTGGAGTGCTGTATCGTGTAAAAGCTACATATAAATACAACCGAGAAGATGTAGACGAGTTATCATTTGATGTAGGAGAGATAATACGTGTCGTTGAATATGACGATCCAGAGGAGCAGGTAAGACAAATGGCAGAGGTCCGAGTAGTTTACTAAAGACCAGATGCCTTGTTAGTTTTCTTATATGCTCTGTTATGGCACTGCTTTTGTATTTCCATGTGCCTTTTGGTTTTCTTATGAAGTGAAATCCTTTAGTATTTTTTAGACCATCACAGTCCATGTGTAAGAAACGGGTAGTATATGAAATTTCAAATTCTAAATAACACATGCTATCATTATAAGAACAAGTGAATGCCTTCAAATATTTGGGTTGTAGTTTGTCATATGAAGATGAAAAGGATATCATAGAAAAAACATGAAAATTTATAAAGGTGACAGGATTTATAAACAATACATTTAAGTCTTCAATGATGCAAAAAACATAAGAATCAGACTCAATAATGTTGTGGCTAAACCAACACTTGTGTATGGAAGCAAAACATGGACTCTTAAACAACAAAATTTAAAAAGAATTGAAGCTGCAGAAATGCACTCTATGAGGAAAACTGCAGGATTTATGTTATGGGATAGAAAAGAAAGTGCAGAGAAATTAAACCAATTACAAGTTACTCCTATATTACAACATATACAAAATTATATAAATTACTTAAAAATTCAATGCCACAGTTCCAGTTCTACCTCTCAAACATTGCCCACACACGGTTTGTGTGTTTAAAAACACCAAGAGTAAATTTGTTGGCATAAATAAATAATAATTACCATCTGAAGGTTATTTAATCCTGGGATATAAAGTACTTGCAATAGTAAGTCACCATTGGGGTAATTGTCTCTGATGTGAGACTGCCTTTGTGGTTTACTGGGAAAAATACGAACTGGCTTGAGAATTCAATGTCATTCTGGCAGGTTGTCACAGTAGCTCAATGGTTAGAGCACCCGCCTGGTAAGCGGAAGGTCTGTGGTTCAAATCCCAGCTGTGGCATTGAATTTTAAGTTCCAGTTCTACCTCTCAAACATTGTCCACACACGGCTTGTGTGTTTAAAACCACCAACAGTAAATTTGTTGGCATAAATAAATAATAATTACCAGCTTATATATTATTACCAGCATTTCATATATGTAAATTGATGGAATTGTTAAAATGTTAAATAAGTTGAATAAGGTCTACAGCATATCATTGTAAAGGTTAAACATTAATACAATGGCACTCTTTTGTATTATAAAAATATTATTATGGCTTGTCTTTCCCCAAAAAGTTATACATACAATAAGTCTGAATGTAAGTACAGTAGAGTGTCGAAAAGCTGGTCATTTGAAACTTGGTTAACCAAAATCCCTTAACTATGACCATGCGCTATTGACTCATCCAGCTGTTTTAAAGCTTTGCAGTTTATTTTAAGACATAAAATAAATTTACAGTACAAATTTGTGTTTTGCAGCACAGGTTATTGTATCTTCTTTCTCCTCCAACCCTTCAAAACACTGTCTCAAATCTTTTTACTTTAATGTTTAGTTATCCAAAAAGTCAGATATCCAAACACTTCCAATCCCCAATTTTTTCAAATTATTGACACTCTTCCATATATAAATTAATAAAAATTAACCATTTGTTTTATAAATAACCTAAAACAATGCCTCACATTGCTTCAGAACTATGCAAAATAAATATTGTGACATTGGGTCGTTCAACAATATATGGACAAGAGTGGGGGCCAGGTGACCTTGGATATGGCGAGCAGCTATCTGTGTGCGTGGCCGTAATAAGGGCGGTAAAACATAAGGGAGGTCCAAGATTACAGGGCAACTAGCGACTGTGTGTGTGATCGAACAGCGATAACATCAGCAAGCTCTAGAAACTTCTCTGCTGAGTCATGGAAAGAACTTGAAGGAGGTTATGTCATGCTGGCTGCAATATAAATAGGGCAGACAGTGAGCAGTTCAGTCAGTTGTTGAGTTGAGCTATTGTTTAGGGGTGAAGTGACAAAAGAGAGTCGGCCAGCCTGTCAGCGAGTATGTATGTGTCGTCAAGTGATTGTATCGTAATAATAAAGATATAAGAAACAGTGAAACTGGAGAAAGACATTGAAAGACTGAGAAAGATTATTCAGAAGAACAATTGTGAATTGTAATAGTAGAGAAGACTATAAACTGCGTTAGTAACAAGAAGAAAATTGTGCATTTGTAGTAAAATTTAGAGGAAAATAAGTGTTAGAAAAGTATACAGACTTTGAATTTAGCCGACTTTGTTACAATATAAAAGATGCACAGAGAAGTTTCTCATTTACCCTTGATAAAAAAAAAGCTCTTATTAACAAATATTAGTGACTAAAACATCACTTACCTTTTGTATATTTAATATTTGTTAATTTATATTGCTTCACGGTCATAGGTTCAGTTTTTTCATTGTAAAATGTTATTTCTGTTTACAGGAGGAAGGCTGGCTAATGGGTGTGAAAGAAGGGACAGGGGAAAAAGGAATGTTTCCAGCAAACTTCACTCGTCCCTTGTGAATGGCTCAAGACGACCTGTAGACAGCACTGGTTGTCTGGCAATGTTCCATCGCATGACCAGATGGCCTAAAGAAACAACTAACAGATGGAGGCAGTGTATGGCATCCAGGGGGAGAAGTGAGAGAAATGACAAGACTAATGGCAGGATCCGTAACACAAGTGGTTGTTAACATTCCATCAGACCTGTTGCCATTGGTTCTTACAGTTCCACAAAGATGGTGCAGGCGCCTCAGCAGTGTGAAGCGTTAGTGGGGTGCTTTGTAAATTCCCAGGTTCTATTAAACATCTGAATGTTCTCTGTGTTAAAAGATAAGCACGAATGTTAGACCTTTCTGAAACTCTAAATGTGAACACACGCAGTTGCTGTATACAAAAAATACTTTTCCCTGAGGTGCATAGATGCATAGGTATGACAGAGATGGGCTATAAAACATCTGCAGTACAGAACGTGATCTTGCTGCTCTCTTCCAGGCATTCCACTACACTGCCCCACAATCTCTCACTTCCAATAAGCCAACTGGTATTACAAATTACCTAGTGTTCATCAGTCCTGGGTTCACTTGCTCACCATGTAGTCTGGAAAGTATAAATTTAAGAGTGAGTAAAAGAAGCTAAAAAATAGATGTAATCAAAATAATTACTTTTGCTTTTGAAGACCTCTGAAGACTTATGTGCAGAAAAAACTATAGTGCAAAAGTATGGAGAGAACGAATGCTAATGGCTTCATTGCCAGATGCAAGGCATTAATCAACAACTACTTTTGCTTATATAAGTAAACAAGTTGCATTTGTGAAGTCAAAGCTGCCAGTGAAACAGACAAATACCTCTTAAAGCTTAGAGTGCACCACAAAGTGATGTTTTGTAGGTGCTGTTTTATTTCTTTATTTTAAGTAATCTTTGTGAGAAAATACTACAAATTTCAAAATTGGGCACATTTAGAAACTGCAATTGAATATCATAACATACCATATGGTCTGTTTTCAAAAAAAGAATTAAATTGTGTCCTAAATTAATTTGGTTTGAATTACTTTCTTTGTACTGGAGTCAAATCCTTCACAAAGTCTAGCCATAAAAAGCTGGACATAACATTTACAGATACGGAACCAATAAAATGAATTTCCACATTCCACATGTTTAAATATTTCTCTCCCCCCCCCCCTTTTTTTTTTTTTTTTTTTACTATTTTATTTGAAACTAAAAAACTTTTGTCCTCAAAACTGGTCCCGTTTGTAAGAGCTAGAATATGCACATAATGTTTGTTTGACTAAGGGCCTCTCTTTAGAATAAATTCACTGCCACATGTTGAATATTTAGTATTGCTTGTATTTTTTTTTATATATACTAAACAAAAATACAAAAGAATATATCTAACTGTGCAGCCCAGATTCATAGCTTGACATATTCATACAGAAAATGCCCTTAATATCTAACCATTCTATTTTGACAGCCCTTAAGTTTGTTTGATTTACCTCTCTATCCAATTCCATTTCTTTTTGACTATTCTTAGGTACTTGACTATATTCTTGGTATAGGGTACTTGGTGTAACTTGTCTCATGCCTAAAGAAACAGAAAGAGACATGCTGAAAAGAGATGCAGATACTCGCCCCTCTGTCTCTGTTATGTGAAAGGTGGGAGAAGGTTCGGTTCCTTGTATCCAATCAATGCTGGACTGAAGAGGCAGGTTTCAATGGACTTCCGGCATTTCTGCACCTAACTTACATAGTGGAAGCGACCTTCCATTTTTATGGTCCTAAAGACAAGTTAACCGCCACAACTAAAACTTACTTCAAGAGTTTAATCAGAGGTACTTTTCTATCTGATTTAAACCATTTCTCATTTATACACTCTTTGCTCCAGAGCTCTGTTCCTTTACATTGTATGCTGCATATAACGGATGCTAATTCTATGAGAAGCCCTTCATCATCCTTTTAAGTCTGCACAAATCTGCTCCTTCCTATTTTAATTTATCAATATATCTTACTCTTACCTATGTCTTTTTATTGGTGTATATAATACTAACAATTTTTTTCCAGCTATGTCACTAAACAGTTTTTTGAATTTGTGTATCTTCAAATCTCGTTGCTTCTTTCCAAAAACCATTTGCATTATTTTCTCTCCCCCAAATGTCTTACAATCCATTATTCTCCAAGTTTGTTCACATACTCAAACACTATCATTGCTCTTGAAATTCTAAGAATCGTCTTAGCAAATTTAAAATTTTGAACCAATATTTAAGAGCTCTCTCCATAATCGCACCTTTCTTTGCAACTCTTCCTATTTTTATATTTTAAAAGTTGTGGTTGGTTGTATGTATTGTGGGGAACAAAGTAGCCATTGTTGCAGCAATGTAGAGTATTAGGGATTTGACTTAGCAATCTCACCATGAGAATTTCAGAATGTGTCATATTGAATTGCTGTGGATATGCAGAAATGAATTGCTTAGCTGATAGCTGTTTTATCCTCTCAGGCTTTCTAATAAATCACTCCGCTTTACCATATGCATAAAAAAAAACAGCTGGAAGGAAACACACTATTTCTTGTAACTTAGTAAATGAAAATAACCAAGAAATATGACTTCAGTGGTATTGCAATGGAGAAAGTGGCACAGGAATGGGTTTCCTCTGAGTTCTCCAGTTTCCCCTGCTATCTCATTCCACCGCTACTCCATCTTTATTCCATGTATCATCAGTATCACTACCTGTGATGCCGCATGTAGTAAAAGCGAGCATTAAACACTATTAAAAAAATGGTATTGCATTTGAATTTGGGTTACTGCATCAAATGAAACTCAGCAGTTATATTTTGTACAGTTATTATGATTGGCACATTCTTTAAAGAAAATTATTTTTATTTATGCACAATTGTTCCAAGAATTTCTATCTTGACGCTTCACAAACTGTAAGAAGAGGTGCTTGAAGAGAAAGTAGTAATTTTATAGCCTATTTCTTTCGTACAAAAGGTGCAGTGGAACAGTTTATTTATGCTAGTAGGATTTCTCTGCCCCCCTTTAGAAACGAGAGCTATAGTTGTTTTGAGTGTATGTTAAACTGCCTCCAGCCCTTGTGAGAAGGGAGTAGAAACTTACGTGTGATGTTGGATGGGACTTAACTTGCCGAACCCCGTTATTGTTTATTTGTTAGCCACACTGCCACGTTTCCATGTGCTGTGAGTGGTATTCTTACATCGAAAATAAATACAATTGTATATTACAAAATATATAAATATATATGTATAAAAGTCTGGTGCATGACAGATGCTTCCCAAAAAATTGTGCGAAAGTTGAAGATACCTTTTCAAAAAGTGCCTTTATTCAGAAATCCAAATGATTATAATCGTAGTCTATTTAGTTTGTATATTTAATTATTATCTTGAAATTAATAATGTTGTGTATTAGATCATGATGACCAAATAGCATTTGTCATGTCCTTTTTAATATTTTTAGCAAACTTCTGTTTTACAAAATGCTGATTATTATATTAACAGAATAACATAATTAGACCTTTCAAGGGATGTGCTGGATTTCCGAGCAAGAAAGGAATGTATAAAACAGAAACAGTATTTGTAAATTATTTTCTGAAGCTCAAGTAAGACAGAGAGTTGATAAAGTATATTGATACATGCTGATGAACAGTTATTGAGCCAAGTGAAGAAAACATAATGTTACTATAGTAAAGAAAGACTTAGAAAGGGTCCAGATGTCAACAAACACATGTAATTTCATTGTGGGGCACCCCTCAACTGGGTGACACAATTCAAATGTGAGCATATTTGAACTACTAATGATACATCTATGAGATATTCACAGTGAAAATTAAGCATTAGCATAACAACATAAATTTAACACAATGTGTTGTTCACAACCACAAATGGAAACAAACAGCAGTGGAGTTGTTATGGCAACCTGCAAAGTGACCACCAATAAAAGAGGTTATTTGTTACATGTTATCTAAAGCTAAGAAAGTTAAACTCTCAAGAAAAAAAAAAAGGCAGCTTCTACCATCACAATTTGTTTGGCTGCAATTTTTTGTAAATATTCCAGTGATTCCTGATCCATCTTGTACAGAAAATCAGTTAGCAAGTCTAGACATTGCACTGGTAAATCGGATGTGACGTAGCAAACTAATCATGGATCAGAATCACTGTGTGATTGACAGTTCTCACATTTAATGCAAAGCCCATGAAGGGCCAAGGCTTGCCACCCGGCCGCTGAGTCCCCTACCTCTGCCTTCTACAGGTGTCATTGGTAGGATGCAGTATTGGAAGGTGGTACATGGTCAGCATCCCGAGCTCTCCTGGCCAGTTATGCAGCCTTTTCGACCTCTAGTCTTTAAGTTGATGTTACAGAACGCAACCCCATGGCACAACAGCCCATCTGGGCCAAAGCCTACCGCTCGACTGCTCTCCCCCAGCTCTGCCCACCATATGTGTCATGAGTGGGGTGCAGTACTGGAGGTGGGAGTGGTCAGCACCCTGTTTATGTGGTCTTCTTGACCAGGTGTCACTACTTTTCAATCAAGTAGATCCTCAATTGTCCCCTTGGGGACCTTACGAGACTGAGTGCACCCTGGACCAGGTCTCCCAGTGGGAGAAAATCCCTAGCCCAGTACCAGACATTGAACTCAAGTCCCCTGCGCCAGAAGCAGGTGCATTACGGGGGACGGTCAAGTTTATGTTATATTATACTTACATTTAATTTTCATTGTGAATGGAATTAATTGAGTTTTGTATACCAATTGTATAAATTATACACCTTGAGTCAATGGAACACTCTGTACTTCACATACCTTTACTTTCAATGCATTTCACTTCCCTTGGAGATATCATGAAGAATTTGTCGTCTGCCTAGATCCCTGCTAGTCATGTGGTATCTCTGGAGGATATTGCATTTTTCTTTCCAATGTATGCTTTTTTGCAATCAGAACAGATAATTTTATATATCCTGGAGTATTTTTCTTGTGGAATTTCATCATTATAGTTTTGTTGTAGTAGTTAGCTTCTATTTACTTGTGTAAATGAGTATTGTCATGGGCCTTTGTTCTATAGAATTATTAATAATCAGTACTTCTGCAATTGTGTTGATTATTGCAGCAAAGTGATCTTGCTTGCAGAATAGAGCAGTATAGTTAAACATGAAAGGAGCAATAACTGGCAAAAAATTAATAATGGGTAATGTGTGCAAGTATCATGCTGTAGTTGCAATGAAAGATATATCCAAATTTTCGGAAGCAACTATTGTATTTGCAAATAGCATTTGGAAATTCTTGAAGGAAAATAAAAGATACAGAAATATCCCATAAAAGAAATACACATATTTTGGATCAACTGGATGTATGTGTTAAAAATATTATTTGCTTTAAAATTCACAGCTTTTTTTAAGGAGGGGGAATGGAGAAAGGGCAGTATTATTGAGTAACAATGATCCTCAAATTTTAAACAAAGGACTTTCTACGTGTTGTTGAAAGAGAACGGTTTTAGTATATTTTAGGATGCATGAAGTGACATCGTCACTTTTTTTTAAATTAACATCCTCCAACGTAGTGTCATATCAGACGGTGAATGAATGAAACAGATGAAATGATGCTCAAATGAGCCCGAGGTCCATGGAGCTTTAAGTTACCCAACATTCTTCTCAGGATAAGGGCAAACCTTGGAAAAAAGCCTTACCTGGATAGCTTACCCTAAGCGAGATTCGAACTCGCGACCTCTTGAACATGAGGCAGACACGCTAACCATCACACTACCGAGACAAGCATCTCATTTTATGATTTGAATGTTGCATTAATATCGAGGAAACCAGCTAACTTCAGTAATACCAGAAATGGATAGTTTTTTGGTAATTTAATGGAGTTCACCAATGTTTGTTTAATGACAACAAACATGAGTTTGAAAGAAAAAGTGTGATTTGTTAAAATAATTCCAATACAAAGAGGATGCCATCTTTTTTGTATTATATGGCATTGCATATTGTACTACTTCTTTTATATTTTGAATTTACAGATCACCAAATCTCACCATTTTTACAGTTGTGGTAACTGTCAATACTGAACAGGAAAATGCATGAGAATACACGCTCTAGATCCCTACTTGAAACGAAATAGAGATTACAGAAATAAGAAAATAAACATCAGAGAAAGAAACCACTTATCATAATCTTTTTGAGCACTGTGTTTTGATTAAGCTCAGTTTCTATTGGTGAATAAGGCAGCAATGAGAGTGTACATTGGCTGAAAAGCACCCTTATGTAATTATCATATAACATTAAAATATAAATAGGTTCCTTCATTGATTTCTGGACTTAGCATAATGAAATGAATCAACACCCACTGCAGTGATAACACAAGCTTGTGGTAACATTGAGAGGTAAACATTGCCAATTGCTGAGTAATATACAAAGTGTTTTGTTTGCATGTGGACCCATTCTAAGGCTGTTCTAAGATTATAATTTATTTACAGTAAATTTCATTGTCAATAGACTGATATTATTTTTAGCACTGATGTTCAGTCATGTGAAGAAATGAAAATACTCATGAAGCAAGTAACAAAACATCTGATAATTGAATGATTTACGAGACCATTAATTATAAAATGTAATACCATAGTGTTTTTTTGAAAGAATATATGACTGTGTGCTGATGTTAGTTTGGTATTTGAATGTACATTTAACTGCCTTAAAGATCTGAGTATTTTACTTGTCATTTACTTCCCTTTGGAATCTGGAATGTTAATTTTTTTTAAACAAAAAAGGAACTTCATAGGTCATATTGCATTGTTGTTATATTGTTGTTGAGTATTCAGTCTTTGTTGTCCCCTCTTGAACTCCTGTATTTACCCTTTTGTTTTTGTAGAATATAACAAACTATATCTGCCATTTTTATAAACATAAACTGTGTATTTAATTTTATTCCACTAGTATACTTGCCAACTTTTACAGTTTGCCCGTGAAATGTATGGAAGCAGAAGTCTGTTAACAACTTAGCAGGACCAGGCTTGTATTTACGACTTTTTGGGTAGATTCCAAGTGTTGCATATTTTCACCGCTGACACGACAAAGATTGAATTCTGTTGCATTATATTGGAATTCAAAATTACAGATTACAGATTGAATGTTTATCCTTCATCATGAACATGGTACCTCTTCACAAAGCTGCAACAAAATGTATAACGTGCAGAGTTAAAATTTAATTGCACTGTTAGTGACCTCTAGTAACCATTACTAAATGGACATAAACATTCAGTAATGGCTGACGTGAACTATAAGATCAACTCTGTCATGTATTGTTTTATCTCATTTGCATTCTACTACTGCATTTTTTCTTTTTCTTTTTATTAATTTTTTTTACAGTTTTTGTTTATAATTCAGGTTGCAAAGCACTAAATAAGGACTGGAAATCTGCATATGGCTGAGGAAGTGGTGTTCTTTGCTTTAATTTGTGTTCATTGTGGTACCACAAAGAATTTCAGTAAGTGTAACAGAAAGAAACAGTAATAAGGTTGGTTCAGAACCACCGATAATGGTAACGATAACTAGAACGAGAAACTTGAAATACATGTATTCAAATGGGAGTGTTCACAACCAGTGGCTAGTGTTCCCATTAATGGTCACGATATATTAAGTCCATTAAGTGCATATTAAAGACTTCCTCTTCTTCCATTAAGGTAGAAATTCTTCAAGATGGCTCTGATGTAAATGGCCACTAGAGCTCTCACTAGTCATAATTCTTGGCAAATCAAACCAGAAGGAATTTTATGTAACAATAAATACATAAAATGAATGCCAAGACACTAAAGGACTGATGCTTGCTGATTTCTCACAGTCGAAAATACACAATAGGTTTGTGTTTAGATATTCACGATATCAAAAGTTGGCATTGGTTAACCTGTTTTTATGTTGGTTGAATTGGAGAGCAGATTAAAATTTTTTCATTGGTCAAAAGAAATAAATGACATCCCAATGGGCAATATCCACTATCTATTCCCGTTGTCGTTAATGAGCTGTTGTGAGCCAAAATGTTTGTGCTGTTCCTATTGTCATTATGGTTACTGGATGATTGTGAGCCAACCTTTACCTGGTCTCCAGGGATTCTTATAAAACAAAATTTCCATTTATTTTACACTGATTTTTGTGCATTTAGAGCACTGAACATTTTGCACATTCAAAATTTCATGTCATTAAAAATAATTATGACCTATAGATTTAATGGTGTGGGAAAAAAATTTTATTTTAAAAAACAGGAACCGTATTATGAAGTTTGTATTATCTTCTATAGATTGTGTTTATAGGTTTTTGTTTTCAGAGATTGGTAATTAAAATGAACATCAGTATCTTATGTTTTTTGTTTTCAGAGAAAAATGAAGAATTGTAGCTTTGGTAACGAATTTGTTTGTATAGCTTTGAGAATGAGTTGGAGTCAACTCAAAACTCGAGTCAGTGTTTGAAAAAATAACTTGCAACATTACTAAGATAAGTGAAGTTTTTAGTTTCTAATTTGTTCTTACTTTAGAATTATGCTTTATTATTTATGCCAACAAACTTACTGTTGGTTAGAACACCCACCTGGTAAGTGGAGGGTCTGTGGTTCGAATCCCAGCTGTGGCATTGAGCTTTTCAGTTCTGATTCTGCCTCTCAAATAGTTATGCTTTGCTGGATGAGAAAGTTTTATGGGTTTTGGTTTCAGGAAGTTGGCAAGTATGCACTGGTTGTTTTGCAGGTGCATTGTTGGAGATTCCAGAAGTCATTGTGTAATTCAATATTGCTAGTCACAACAAATATTTTTAGTAGAGGAAGGGTAGTGGCTGTACTCAGCATTACCATTATTTTTATTATTTTTGTTTTGCTCTCAAGTTACATTAATACATGAGGGTAATCCCAAAAGTAAGGTCTCCAAAGCACTGAAGCTGCAGGAAAACTGTTTGCATAGCTGTAGGCCACACTTTTGTGTTTGTTGCTTCCTCCACTCTCTACAGAAGTTATCACACTGCTTGCTGGGATGTTCAACCTTGGCTTGGTAGCCACTTGCAATGGAGTTGCTGTTTGCCACTACCACCAAGGACCAAGTTCATGCAGTTGTTTGGTTTTTTAATGCAAAAGGCATTAAACCAATCAAAACTCATTGAGTGTTGATCGAAGTGTGTGGATAGTCTTGAATGGATGTGCAAAACGTCTATAAGTGGTATAGAGACCAAACAATCACATGAATGGCTGCATTCTGATTCACCCAAGTTGCCCAAGTTCAAAAGAACACAGTCTCTTGGTAAAGTCAAGGCAACTATGTTTTGGAATGGAAACAGGATATTGTTGGTTGACTTCATGGCTCCTGGGACAACAATCAATGCCAACAGGTATTGTGAGACACTAAAGAAGAACTGAGACAGGCAATTCAAAACTGAAGACGAGCAAAGTATAAGCCTTCTTCACAATACTTACTGTGGATCGTCTGTGACAGTTTGAATGAGACATCACCATTCACCCAATAGTTCAGACTTAGTACTCAGTGACCACCACTTGTTTCCCAAGTTGAAACAATATTGGCTGGATGGAGCTTCAGCGACAATGCTGAGGTGAAATATGAGGTCCAATGCTTCCTCAATAGCATGGCGGCAAGCTGGTATGACTTGGGCACACAAAACCTGCCACAGTGCTTACAAAAATGCATCAATCAAAACTGATTATGTGGAAAAGAAAAATAATGTTCAAGCTTCAAAACTATGTACCATGTACTGAAAATAAACATTTCTTTATGTATCTACAAATATAACAAGTATCTTAGAGACTATAAGCTTTACTTATCTTAGTATCTGCTGCAAGTTCTTGAAATTAAACTCAAACTACAGTTTCACAATGTATCTGTTGCATCATTGAAGCATTGGTCCCTTACTTGAGGCACAATATTCTGTTTTTGATGGAATAGAAATATTAAGTGACCAGGATAAACAAGAGTGGCACTGATGATGCGATAGATATATTGTGAAACTGCAATTTGTGTGTAATTTCAAGAACTTACAGCAAATACTAAGATAAGTGAACCTTATAGTCTCTAAGATATTCGTTGTTTGTAGATCTGTTTTGCTTCACTGTTAATAGCTTCAGTTTTTCATTACATGTATCTTTATATTTTTAAAAATATGAGAGATCTCACTTTTTGGATTACCTCATACATTACAACAAGCAAATACTTTTCTTTGTCTACAACTCATTTAAGGCAAAAACACCATCTGCATTTGGAAGATTTAAGTTTCATATTTTGAAAAATATATTTATTATATTAAATATATTAAATAATGGCCTAAGGTACTAAATGCCTGCCATTTTTCTTCCCCCTTTGCTTATTCTCAAAAGCCGGGCCAGTCAGATCAATTCTGGGCCCCCAGAAAATAACAGTAGCAGCCTCCCCTCCATTCATTGCAAAGTTCTACATTAATTTTTGCAATAATAGAAATGTGACATTGTATAGGTAGGGATAATAGGTCAAAATGCTATGTGATGTTTAAAGACCCAACAAATTCTTGTACAGATTGTACAGAAATTCTTGAGAAATTTTTGGGGTAAAACTGGAAACTTGAATCAAATTTAAAATGTTAAAACTAATTGTCATGGTTCACTTGAGTTTACTCAAAGCAGCTTTAGGTTATTGCTGCTATAAAAACTATTTGCAAATATTACCAGTAATGTCATTGAAAAGTAATTTGTCAATGTCACGATGTTTATGTTAATTTTTTTATATGCATTGAAACAGAATAATAAAACACCCTTTGGATATTTTTAGTACGAAAATCATTTGTATGTTATTACAGTTATTATTGGTGAATGCCAAAACAAATTAAGCTACACTTAACAGTTATTAAAAATAGAACCAATTCAAATTTACTATAGAGTATGTACCTTACCTAATGTTGCACAGGTTGCTTTCAAACTTGAATGACAATTTAATTAGTTTTATGTATCCCCTGCTATTCTGTATGCAATTCTTGTACAATGATATAGAAGATTCTTATGGTAATCTTCCCTTTAGCCCATATAACTGTAATTTTGTACAGTCCTGGTTAGTACAGCAAAGTAATAAAAATCTGCTGACATCCATGCAATGTGAAACATCAGCAGGAAGTTTGAATCCCTTAACCTCCTCCCGACAATCTTCCAAGTTCTGGAGGCATCCTTGGCAGTGGAAGAATCATCAGTATCAATTACAGAATAGTTAGTAGTCCAGCTATATTAAAGAGGAATCAAGTTATGTGCATTCGTAGTGCATGTGACAGCACAGTGTAGGGAACTGGCTGTCCGTCTGCTCTGCAGACAAAGCGTGCACAACTTCATTCTTTTGGTACCTCACCTACTAAGCTTAGTTATTAGATAATTATAGAAGGTGAAGGTGGATTGTGTCATACATTTGTGTCTTCTATCTGGTCCTACAGTTATTAAATAACTTAAAAAATCTGATGTGTTGCACTCACATGACTTTGACTCTTGTACTATCTTGGAATCCCTTCTGTAACAAGACAGACAACTATTCTTACAAACTCCTATTTCTCTATCTTCCTGTTAAGTGAGTTAGACATTTGTAGAAATTATCTTACTGCTAATTTTCTTGTAGGTACAAGGGGAATATGGGAATACAGTAGGCTTTAGGCGACAGTCAAATCTTTTAAAGCTGCTCGCTATATGAAGGCTTTGAAAGTTGTTCTCATTGCACAGCCAAGAGATAAAAAAGTAATAACGACCTTCCATTTGAGAAAAGTTTTAATTATTGCAAAACTCACACAAATAAAAGGAACATCTTCAAAGTGGTTCATTTCACAAAAAAAATGCATTTGAACATGACTTCCATGTTTTAACGAGACCTATATTTTTTGTACAGTAAGATTTGGTCTATCTCTTACAGTTTACCAGTTATACAAGTCATGAAGAGTAAACAGTACTACAGGCTACAGTGAGAAAATTCAAAATATACATTTCATTTGCCATAAAAATGTCTTAAACATATGGCATTTTAATCAAAATCGTTAGAGCCATTTTTGAGAAATTCAACATTTTTTTAAAATGTTCCATGTAAAGGGTAGTTTAGGGCGAAGGAATTTTCTTCAAAATCTGCATGCCGCATCCTTGAAAGATAGAATTAAATACCAACTTTGACTTTTAACTGACCTTTTATTTTTGAGTTATGCTGTTCACAGACACACACACACACACAGAACCTTTTTCTTTTCTTTTTTTTTTTATTCAGGTGACCTCAATACATATATTTCCGGTGAAATCTTGACCTCAAAATTTTAGGTGGAAACAATACTTCCCCTACTTCCTATATGTAGTACAGAAAGTAAAACTATATAGTTTTCACTTAATGCATCACTCCCAGGCCACCAATTTAACCTTGTTGGAAAAGGTTCTGCAACCATCAAGAAAAATATTCCAGTTGTTAATTATAAAATATCAGATTATTGATTTCTGATATTAGCTGTACACAATTTTCATTCTTTATGCACTTATTTAGCATGTTCTGCTAATAACCTTATGAAGGAGATAAAGCAACACTTTCTTATATGCCGGTTATTTAAATATTTGGTATTGGCTGATTTGATTGTTTTGTTTTGCTATATCTTAGTTGCTAAATTGTGACCATCTGTCTATATTGCTTGGAATGAAATATTCCATGACTGAAGAGTACTGATTATTTAGATGACTTCACAGCTTCGCAAATTCTTAAAAGTGCTTTTGGGTGCTCTGAAATAATACAAGTTGCATACATTTAAATGTGAATATGAAATTAAAAATATATAGTAAACATACACAAAGAATTGTTATTTATTTATGCCAAACAACTTACTGTTGGTCTTTTTAAACACACAAGCCATGTTTGGGCAATGTTTGAGAGGTAGAACTGAAACTGAAAAATGCAATGCCACAGCTGGGATTTTTCAGTTCCAGTTTTACCTCTCATACACAAAGAACTTCGGTATACGCAGACAGACAATTACATAAAAGCTCATAGTTACAATCCAAAAAGTCACAAACAGGCAATTCTCAATAGCTTAACACATGGATTGGTGAACATCCCCCTTTCAACAGGAGAATACAAAGCAGAATATTGCAAAATAAACGAAATAGCACAAAAAAGGACTTCCCCAAATCATTAGTAGATAAAAAATTGAAACAAGCAGAAACAAAAAAGGTACTCCCCCTTCCAACAGAAGAATACAAAGCAGAATATTGCAAAATAATCGAAATTGCACCAAAAAAAAGTGCTTTCGCAAATCATTAGTAGATAAAGTGAAACGAGCAGAAACAAAAAAGTTTCTAAAAGAAACTACAACACTCACAGCAGCAGAAACAAAAATGACATTCAAAAAATTCGCATCCCATCCATGGGCCTTTGAAAAATTCAAAAAAGTTTTCAAAGAACAGAACATTCAGCTAGTGAATGACGACTCATAAAAAATCAACTGCTCTCAAACATCAAAGATACCATCCCACCCAATAAAAAATCTGGCATTTACTAAACTGAATGCAGTGACTGTAATAAAGTGTATATTGGAAAAACTAAAAGAAATTTAAAAATAAGGACAAACAATTGGAAAAATCAGCAGTTGCCACTTTAGGACAAAAAAATCACAAGATAAAGCCAGAACCAAAGCTCCTCAAACATGTAACGGGAAAGCAAGAGCTGTCCACATGGGAACAAATCTTCATTTTGAAAAATGGAAACACAGTATTCAATTTTGACATCCCCGAGAAGGATATCTTCAGCAAGTTTCTTGAACCACCACCAGAGGAGACCTCAAAGAAAACATTGCCATCCACACGAGGGAGAACCAGTCGATGTCCAGTTGATAATGGAGGAATGTCAGCCTCCGAAACATGTTCTGGTAAATTATAAGTAAGTATTGTGTAGTGTTATTAATTGACTCATCTTTATGTTTAAATTATAACAGCACTGTTTTCAAATTTCCAAGAAAGTTATTTAATTATATTTCTGTGAATTTGCACAGTTTCTGAAATTTGTTGAACTGTTTTACCATGTTGTTATAGACCAATAATCTGGTCACGTGTAGTTTCTGATGTGAAACAAGTAACAGTTGTTGATTTAGTGAGTCATCAGAACTTCCCTTTCGTGTCAACGTGCCATTGGTTATTACTAGGTCCTGCTCATCGCAAGTAGTATGAATATAGCGTAGTGACTGGACAGAGGGAAAGAAGGGAAAGCTACTAAGGCAAGGCCTTGCTAAATAATCATAATAATCTTGCATTTTACTAAATTTGCTTTCCGTAGAAGAGAAGTCCAGGTAGGTCAACCATATGACCACACCTCAAAAAGAGGGCAGTAACACCTGAAATGTAGGACCCTGGAATATCTTTATAGAGCTGTGTTTAATTAACAGTATCTGTCTTTTTCCCACAAATCATGTAATCAGTAATGAGGTAGCGCTGTGGCCAAACAGTTAGACCACCTAGGCAGCCCAGGTTCAAACCCAGGGACCCGCTGTGGTATTTCTGGTGTACGAAACAGCGTCTGGGCAGGTTTTCTTTGGGTTCTCCAGTTTCTCCCACCACTCATTCCACCACTTACAATCATCCATTTTCCCTGCATTTCACATCATCCTCTTCCTCACTATCATACCTGGTACTTGGCTGACCACCTGCTTCCAGGTCTTCACTCTGTCTGGTACATAGGTTCCTGTGCTCCCTGACAGGTGTCTGACCCTAGGCATTGACTTTTCAGTCCTACATAAGGGGAGGGTAATCACTTCCTCACTCTCATACGTGCAGGTGTTCACTCTGGTACACAGGTTCCTGTGTTCCCTGACAGACGTCTCACTCTAGACACTGGCTCCCTACATAAGGGTCTCGTCGCGAGGAGGTTAGTTTGGCTCGATTAAGAATAGGGCACTGCAATTTTTCGCATGGTTACCTATTTAAAAGGGACCCTGCGCCTCTATGTCCGCTGTGTGACAACCTTTTGTCGGTTCGCCACGTGCTGTTAGAGTGTTGCTCTCTAGCGCACCTTCGGGATTCTCTGCAGCTGCCTGCCAGACTTGCAGAGGTCCTAGCGGACGACAAAACAGCGGTTGATAAGAGTTTTTAATCTTTTAGCGGAGTGCAATATCAAATTGAGGATTTAAAATTTTTAACTATCTGTTTCTGATTTTGGACATATTTATCACCTTGTTTCATATCTGGCTATTGCCACTGCCTTTTGCCTTTGTAAACTTTTCTTGTTGCTAGTATTTTTATTTTTTGAGTGAAATTTATATCTGGCTATTGCCATGAATCTTATAAGGGCGCTGATGACCAAGAAGTTGAGCGCCCTTAAACCAAACCAAACCAAACCTACATAAGGGGAGGGTAATCACTTCCTCACTCTCATACGTGCAGGTGTTCATTCTGTCTGGTACATAGGTTCCTGTGTTCCCTGACAGACGTCTCACTCTAGACACTGGCTTTTCAGTCCTACATAAGGGGAGGGTAATCACTTCCTCACTCTCATACTTGCAGGTGTTCACTCTGGTACATAGGTTCCTGTGTTCCCTGACAGACATCTGACTCTAGACACTGGCTTGTAAGTCCTACATAAGGGGAGGGTAATCACTTCCTCACTCTAATACTTGCAGGTGTTCACTCTGTCTGGTACATAGGTTCCTGTGTTCCCTGACAGACATCTGACTCTAGACACTGGCTTGTAAGTCCTACATAAGGGGAGGGTAATCACTTCCTCACTCTCATACTTCCAGCTCTTCCCCCTGTCTGGTCCATATGTTCGTCTGCTCCCCAACAGGCATGTGACCCTAGTTACTGGCTTGTAAGTCCTGCATAAGGGGAGGGTAATCAGGTAAAGAAGAAGATGTGTGCTTCTGGTAAAATTTTAATGCCAAAGTTCCGGATGAAATATAATGCTTCCTGTGTCTACCATAAGCAACTGGTACGGAAAGGAAAAGTTGCAGTCATTTTATTAAAACATTACATAAAAGTTTCATTTTAAGACACCTATAGAAATTAAACTCTACCAAACCACTGCACGTTTTTTATTCTCTAAGTATGTGCTCAAACTACCAAGGCTACAGCTTTAAAAGTTTAGAAAATTAAAACTTAACCTAAATGTGAAGAGAGAATTTAGAAACAGAATATGTTTATATGTACAAAGCTTCCTAGTGGTATGAGTGGTGGGCAAGTACTGATTTACTAAATACCTGAGAAGGACAGGAAGCCTTACTCATGTAATGCTATTAGTTGCTGCCTATCTCAACTTAACTACAGGTGTAATGTTGTTACGTGTCAGGAAATAACCTTGAATACTACAAGTTATATTCAAGATAAAAATATTGACTCAATTGCATCACTATATGTACACTATCACGAAAATGATATTTAGTCGGATAACCTAATCTTATGTATTATTAAATAAGGCAACTCAAACATTCAAGGAAATGACTGAGTGGACACATGAGCAAAAGTTGGAAGAGATTCAGGAATCATATCCATCATTCAGTTACTTGTTTGTGGAACATTTATCTTAACTAGGGATCTAGGTGCAACAATCCAATAATTAATCAGAGCAACATTGTTACCTATGGTTTAAATATGTCATGAATAATAGAACAGATTTATTGTATTTTCAAGAATAAGATTGAGAATTGCACATACTCCGACTTTTCTACACATAAATTCCAAAAGACTCTCCACTCTGTTTTGCAGCCCCTATGGTAACTTCAGTTTGGATGTGTCAACGACAAAGCTCAAAATCTTAATTATTACAGTTACTGTACAAAATAGGTCCTCCTGGTCCTGTCAAAACTAGTAATGTTACTGAACAAGATTCTTCAAAGTAAAAATTAGCTGCTAATGTAATGTTTGGACCTATGGCATCTTTAAACAAACAATTAAGATTGAATCAGAAACACACTTGTCAACCTTATTCAAGCAGCTTGACAGTGATTGTAACATAATAACCACAAATACAGATATTCATGAGCATAACACCAGGCAATATAGCAACTTACACATGATACATGCTTCAGTTCCAAGTTTTATAATAGGTTACCAGAGGAAATAAAAAATATAAAGAAAATAGTATCTTTTAGGTCAAAACTACTGTTCTATTTGATTGATCACTGCTATTACTCCACTGAAGAATTTTTAAACTAATCTGTATAGCGTTATTAACACAGTAAGTGATTATTAAAAATATTAAATCAAAATGTATCATAGTTATGAAGACAATTGAAAAATTGCATCATTTAGTTAGTACCTAAGTTAATGTTAACTGACCTGTCCAATATCATTTGCACGTAAGTATACTGTATGATTTACTGGATCAATAAATTACTGCTACAACAACAAGGCAATTTTTGTCATGGCTAACAAATAGACAGGCAGTGACGTAATTCTCCTCTTCTGATCATAGCCCAATGAAGTAAAACCACAATTGCCTAATATATCCATATCCTAAACAACCAAAACAAAATTGCTCATTGAATTCATACAAAAGATACAGTTTTATCATGATGATATACAATGCTAGCCATGTATCAGACGACCATTACTACACAACACAGAATCGTGCTGTAGTCTGTCTACCTCATTAGCCACGACTCTTATTGACTGAATGTATTGTATCCCATCCTTGCAAGATAATCAATTCTGTGTTGATTATCTTGCTACCAGGGTCACTCTATATCAAGAAATATTTGCTATTTTCCCTTTTTCATTCTAAGTGCAAGTGTGGAAGAACTGGAGTAGGCCTTCCCTGTTTCACTATCAGTAACTTATCCTCGTTTTTCAACTGCAAGTATGGTCGTTCCACTAATTGCTTTACTATACATTGTTCATCCATTTCAAAGCATTAGCACTAGCAACTGTCTTGGCACACTGTACACCATGAAATAAATAATACTAATACAACTGTTGAGGGCCGTAACAATCGCAAAACTAAAAACACTTTCTTTCTTGCTTTTAACTCCATGTGCTGTTATGATGCAGCCAGTCGGGTTCACACGACACATTTCAGAGATGCTCGTTTGGGTATAGCGACACGGGATTCCGAAGCCTTGGCATGCTTATTCCTGCATTCCCCCGCCTCACCTCTCTTTTCACCGTGGCCAACGAGAAAGACAGGCCACGACGCGAACTGCAGTGACATAATTCTCCTAGTCTGATCATAGTCCAATGAAGTAGAACTACACCCGCCCAATACATGCATGTTGTAAACAAACAAAGAACTTGCCCGTTGAATTCACACAAAAGATACAGTTTTATCATGATGGTATACGGTGTTAGCCATGCACCAGACTACCATTACTAGTAACTCCGATTCGCGCCGCAGCCTGTCTTTTTCGTTAGCCACGTCTCTTCCCGTATCTTAGTGAAGGCTGCGGCAGCAAGCATCCCCTCTGTTCATATACCGCCCGACGCGCTGATTCTTCACGAGGAAAACTGGCTAGTATTGCAATTATTATTAATATTACTTATTAATCTCTAGTTTGCTTTAGATATGGGCTTCGGTGATAGCTTTGATAGCTGACAATATAAGCCGCTGATTAATGCTCACTAATTTTCCCTGGCCATGTAAATAAAACCATGTCTCGTCCGTAACGTGGTCATTAACATTACCCGACATGCAATTGCAGAAATTAACTCCACTCACATCATCACGTGATTGCAGTTCCTGAACTACAATTTTAATTCTAAAAGTTTAGTGGCATTCCAAGCGGAGGTTTTCAACATTTCTGATTGTTTTGCAAGCTTTCTCAGATTTTTCTTTGGATTTCGTTCTAATCTTTCTATGATGTCATCGAGTTTTTCCTCATAAGAACATATCGATTTATTTCGGTTTCTTATCAAGAATATATGCTACTTCCCAGATCTATTCACAAGATTGCGGACGTTTCAATGTTGAGACGCACGAGAAACAGGAAATCTGTCTATCGCTGTCTCATTTCTTTACGTTGTCATACACGAAGATCCTTTGTGCTAAAGTATTCTGACTTTCTGGCAGTGTAACAGTACAGAAACACTTGGTCTCTGTACAGCGCAGAGTTCGCAGATAGTTCACGGAGAGAGAACAACCAGTTAAAAACAGATCAGTACCTACAGGGAAATATTCTCCGAACTACGGCCACGCGTTGAAACGAAAGTTCTATGTAACATCTGAGTATGCTTTACCGCATTTGAAGTATTCCCATCCCTGTAACAATACAGTAAAATCTGCTTAACACAAAACGCGATCGTTGCAGCACACTGTTTACTTTCTCTACTGGTAAGTAGGGGAAGTGTTGTATTCCACCCAAAAATTCCATGTCGAGATTTCACCGGAAACTTATGTTTTGAGACCCCCTGAATCCAAAAAGAAGCATTTTTAGAAAAAGGTCAGCATGTGTGTGTGTGTGTGTGTGTGTGTGTGTGTGTGTGTGTGTGTGTGTGTGTGTGTGTGTGTGTGTGTCTGTCTGTCTGTCTGTCTGTGGACAGCATAACTGAAAAACGAAAAGCAGGTTAAAAACCAAAGTTGGTATTTAAGTTTAATGTCTTTCAAAGATGCGACACGAAGATTTTGAAGAAAATAGCTCCACCCTACACTACTATTTACATGGAAAATGTTTCGAAAATATTTATTTTCTTGAAAATGGCTCTAACGATTTTGATTAAAATGTCATATGTTTGAGATATGTTTATGACAAATGAAATATACATCTTGAATTTTCTGGCTATAGGTCCTGTAGTCGTATTTACTCTGGATGACTTTTGCATAACTGGTAAACCGTTAGAGATAAACCAAACCATACTATGCAAAAAATCTTGCTAAAATACACAATTTATGTCCAAATAAATTTTCTTGTAGGGTGAAGCATTTCGGAATTATTCCTTGTTATGTGTGTCAGTTTTGGAAAATTTAAAGCTTTCGTGAAATGGAACATCGTTGTTCATTTTTTATATGTTAAGTGTGCAAAGAGAACAGAATCTCTAAGCTTTAAAATATTTGTCTCTCAAAGTCTACTGCATTCCCATATTACCCTCGCATCTACAAGAAACTGAGCAATAAGATACTTTCTGCAAGTGTTTGTCTTAACATGAAGAAGATCTAGAAATAAGAGTTTGTAAGAATGATTAGTACAAGAGTAGAAAAATCACGTGAGTGCAGCACATCAGATTTCTCTACTTTATTTAATTTCTTTTCAATAAATGTATATTAAAAATATCTCATGTATTGTGCTCACATGAATTTATATATCCACTATCGCTTATCTTTACACATAATGTCCATATTGAAATTACAGAGTGTAAATTACAACTGATATGTAGTTATAGTAATATGTGTAACCATGTAAGTCATTCATCTTTGTAATGTTTATTAACTAATACATATTTTAAGTGTAGACTACTCTAGACAAATGTAACATTGTAAATACAAATTGTAAATATGATTTTTGTGACAATGTCAGAAACTGTATTGCAGTCTATTGACAATAAAGGTATTATTATTATTATTATTATTATTATTATTATTATTATTATTATTATTATTATTATTATTATTATTATTATTATTATTATTATTATTATTATTATTATTATTACAGGGTTCTTCATTTAAAAGCTAACGGGCACACAGCATTTCGCCTGTGGGCGATTGGGTGTGTCACAGCCGGGTTTGCTTCTACATAAACTCCGCGTGTAAAGCATGTTTAACTCTCTTACCTTATAAAAGATGCTGGAAATGACGTCCACCCTCGGCTAAACAAGCATTATTTCGGAAGAACACATTCTGATTAAGTTGGCCACTGTAATGTTTCCGATTTCATTTCTAATACTTTGTTTTAGTTCTTCCAATGCATGAGGATTTGTCTCGTGAACCTTGTCTTTCAGGCCAGTGCCGACTAGTCGCGCGCACAACGGCAGCCGGTATTGGGGAATTCAGCAAGGTCGCGAGAGAGGCGAAACGCCATGCGCTCCGTTAGGTTTTAAATTCATTGTTAACTTGTGCTGCTCATACATAAACATTGCGCTCTAAAGTGTATTTTGTTCGTTTCAGGGAGCTTCAAAACATGTATTTGTGGCGAAATTTTGATTGTGTTTTTGGGTGAAGTACCTACAAGTTCTACCTACACCTAAACAAGTGCCTAATTATTTCTAATAACCAGCAAAACTACCACGGCTGTCTAAAAGTATTCAAAGGCCGTGAAATCTGCCTAAATATGAATCTAATACTGTTTATCTTTAACGTCAGAAGTTCGCGAGTTTAAAAAAGAATTGCCAGAGAACGAACCATTAAGTTCATGTACTTTAAAACATACCAAGGGTTTTCGAGCCAACGATGTATAAGAAATAATGCATTATATACATTGGAGACAGCGTTTTAAGCACTGGGCATATTGTATATATAGATACTTCGCCTTCGGCTCGATGGGCAACTCACTTCTCATGCTTAAATGGCTGTCATTTCGCCATTAGTTACATAAATAGCTTTGGAAAACATTAAAAAGTATTAAATCATATTGAACATTCATCGCCTCTGAAGGAAGCAAGCCACTTATAAACATGGGAACATGTATCTCTGCCGGCTAACAGCGGTAGCGATAAAATTATTATCGGGCCAACAAAGCGATCAAAGTCTGCTAGTTAGTGCACCGAGTGAAACACGCTTGTCGCTTCCTATCTTTCCTTGCACATGGGCGCGTTATTATAATTGCTTTACACGTGAAAATAGTGTAAGAAAGGATTGGGACGAACCCAAAATCTCACCGAGGGACCGAGGAATGCAACAGCAGGGAATTTGACTGCTTGATTTGAGCCATCTTTATTAGCATCAATGTTCGGAAGAGCGGAACAATTTGCATTTTAATCTTGCCCACTATGAAAACATTTCGTCAGATTATAGTGACTGCTTGGCTATTATCAGAGAATGACATTGGTTTGTTGTTATTATGATTTATTATTATTATTATTATTATTATTATTATTATTATTATTATTATTATTATTATTATTATTATTATTATTATTATTATTATTATTATTATTATTATTATTATTATTATTATTATTATTATTATTATTATTATTATTATTATTATTATTATTATTATTATTATTATTATTATTATTATTATTATTATTATTATTATTATCATTATTATTATTATCATTATCATTATCATTATCATTATCATTATTATCATTATCATCATCCTCATCATCGTGATCATCATTATTACGCGAATATAAATTGAGGATGATAACGTTCTTTACTGTTTTACCTCGCTGCACGAATTGATAAATAATATAATCTTTTTGAGTAGTAGGTACATATATAATTTGCTTTTTTTTTTTTTTTTTCTTTCTTTTTTGTTTTTGTCAGTGTCGCTTTGCACCTAGAACTATTACAAATTAACTTTGCTTCTTGTTACGCACGGTGGATTTTCTTGCAGTTCTGTATTCGGTTCGGAGTCACGTTCAGTAACTAATTAGCCCAGTTCATTTACGCATTATAGTTACATAGTCTATTTTATTTATTTTATTGAGTAAGCTTTGTTTTCAAACTTTTGAAATTTGCGGAATGGTACAGACAATAGGCGGTATAAGAAATCGTAATTGCACGCATGGCAAACCTTGGTTAAGTTTAAATACTTTGAAAACAATATCATTGACATCTAACGTGATACTTCAGTTTACTTTAAGAATAAGTAATTGTTTTTTTATATTAAATAAAAAATAATGGATTATTTAATTGTATTCTTGCGCAAACTTTTGACGTGTGTTTGTTTAAAACAGTTGCATGATGGGATTAAACATCAGGACGCCATCTTGACTTCGGCAGGAGTTGTCGAATATTAAGAAACATTTTATATCTATGTGCCAGTAGAGTGTTGGATTTTGCATCCGTACTTAATGGGTATTAGTTTAAGTGAGTTGAAATGCACGCTTTCTTGTCGTTTGCTACGGTTATACGGTTTTTGTAAGTAATATCGTAACCTAAACACAGGCTGCTCCAAGCTGTGTCTTCCCCCCTGGCACTTCGCCGTTTATTCTGTATTTTAATCTTATTAATAAACACGTGCACCCGAGAGCTCCTGGCTTCCCGAATTGAATTAATGTAATAGGATTTAGTGCAAGTGACGTAGACTGGACGAAGGGTATAAGTAGGATCTTGTGGGATTAAAATTCACATTTCGTGCAAGGGTTGTGTAGCAGACGTATTGCGTCGTCTGTACCACACCCAGTGAGGGCGAGGGAGGCAGAAGTGAGGCGAAAAAGTGTGTGTGCGTGAATGTGTGTGTGCACTGCCAAAGACAAGACGTGTGAAAATTAATGTTTGTTACTTTATAGGAGTGTTACGTGCGTGAGTAGCCGTGAGGGTGTCTAATCCTCTTCAAAACGGCACGGAAAACGGCTCGATACAGATAATATTGGCTGAGCAACCCTCCGAGGTAAAACATGGCGTGCTGCCTGTCGGAAGAGGCGAAAGAGCAGAAACGTATAAATCAAGAAATCGAAAGACAACTTCGGAGGGATAAACGTGATGCAAGACGTGAACTTAAACTGCTTCTACTGGGTGAGTGATCGGCGAAGTGTGTGAAGCTTTTTGTTGACAATACTGTGACAAGCACACCAATGAAATTTGGGTTAGGCCACTGATTTAAGTTCTCAAGTTGCCAGTATTCTCGGTTTGTACTGCAGATGGAACGTTTACAGTATCCTCTGTGTTTCAGAATAGTTGTGAATTATTTGTTTAAACGTAGATGCACCAAGTTTACCTGACACAGGTGACATTGTGACAGGTGCAACTGTCACACTGCAGACTTCCACCAATGTAGATATACTTCGTCATAATACAGTTTTCCAAAACTATCTGCATGTTTTTGAAATCTTAATGACTTACTTTCGTACTGGTGTGCATTTGAGTCAGAGTATTGTTAAAGTTATTAGCAATAATCCTAGTAAATAGAGGTAAAGTATGTGCTTTGTATGTTGTACCTCCTGCCTTTTATGCTTTGTAGACTTGATAAAATATGTTTTCAATTTAAGAACACCTTCCGGACTATTGTAAAATTGTAGATGTAGTGAGTACTGCAAGAAGTAATTTTACACTACAGTAGAAATAGATGAACAATTTGGATTTTATCCTCTCAAGCATCAGCTTTTTTGATACTATATAGGCTATAAAGTTTTAGGTAGATAATTATAAAAAAATTTCCCACACAT
This sequence comes from Tenodera sinensis, assembly GCA_030765045.1. NCBI lineage: Eukaryota > Metazoa > Arthropoda > Insecta > Mantodea > Mantidae > Tenodera > Tenodera sinensis. The sequence continues at coordinate 106,606,286 of CM060972.1, read as the reverse complement.
TTAATCGCCTGCCAGTAGAAGAACATACAGGTTACCAATGATACACAGTAAATACTTGTACCTCTGCTGTGCTATTTCATTCTGGTTTTTGACAATATTAGTCTGTCACATGTGTTAACCTAAAAACAGCAGGAGATGAGTGTAGTCCATCGACTCAAGGCAAGCCACAGTTAGCTTCAGAGTTCTTTGGTTTCCAAGTTTAAATGAAGTGTGGGTTAAGCTTAATGGTGTTTATATATGAATGGAAGTTACCGTAATTAATGGGCCTTAGAAGCCCTTAAAATTTTTGTGTGGATCATAAAATACAACCTTTTTGGTATATAGCGCTTTTCTGAAACCATTGCTTTGTTAATAGTGCATCATGGTGTAAGCAGTAGGAAGTAATTTTGAAATGTTGCTGAAGTTTTAAGTGACATGGTTCTAGTAAACAGTAAATGGTTGGGGGTAGCAGTAACATGTAATAAAATGGCTGTAAATAGTATGTCACATAAGTCAGTTTGGTATTAAATATTCTTGTAGTAATAGTTTGATGAAATGCAGCTACATACCTTAATGGATCGTTGGGATGGTTCCTACTGTTGTGTGTTGGGTTGTGTTGATGATAGTTTAAAAATGTCAAACTTGTAGTTAATTTAACAAAATGATCATTAGTATGTAAATTTTTGTAAGATTGTTGAACTCTGTTGCTCCAAGTTTTTTTCAGAATCATATACATAGTTAAGGTTAAGGCCGCAAGTTTGAGAAAATCAGCGGGTAAACTATGATAGTTGTGTCCGTGCTTCATTTCTGATATTTCCCTACAGATGTCACCCTCCACGCCTTTATGCCTATTTCAAATGCATCTTCAACATGTGAGTGACATACACTGCCAACAACTTATCTAAGCCATGAAGCACAGCCAAGGGATGTTTCTTACAATAAGAGCATAGCTGTTGTATTTATGCAGCCTAAACCCCAATGAGAAATATAAATCAAAACATCATTCAACCCAGCAAATTTTATTTCTCATTTAAGTTGACAGTTTCCATTGTGTATGCTCAGTAGTAGAAAGATGTTTGTTGTCTTTACAAAATATATTCCTATAAAAGAGGCAGTCTTACAAAGGGTGGACTGTTCCATTTCAGGCTTTCAAAGTGACCACCTTGACTCCACACAGCAATAAAGTATTTTCAACATCCTATTTCACTTCTTTCACTCATTTATTTACAGACTTAGATATACTGGTTTATTGACAAAGTAAAACTTAACATAAAAGGACTATATGAATTTGTAGGTTAGGTTTGGTGTATTATACCATTGAGCATGTGTAAATATGCAATGTTTAAGTTCGAATGTATCTGCATTGTTTATACACATATTAAAACCATGTTAATAATATGGTCTGCTAATAACACTTCCATTTATTACCCCTTCTAAATATTAAAAGTTCCCTGGACTTACCATTTACACTTCTACATAGTTGCACCTTCTTAGAACGCTTGAAATCCTCATGTCTTATTCTTCTTTTCTGTTTGATCGAAAATTAATACACAATGAGCGAAGGCTTGGAGATATATCTCGGAAACCTTCTTCCCTACCCTACCCTACCCGTAAAGCTTGTAACATGATCAGAATAGTTACACATTTGTAATTAATTTTTTCAAGACAGTCATAAAATATATGGGGAAGCATATCTTTCAGACTTTTGTGCAAGTGTAAATTTGAATTTTCTTTGATTTGTACATTATGCATGGTAATTTGCAGTAACACAAAATGGAAAGGTACATACCACCACTTTCTCTAAAGGAAAAACTAAAAACTTAAGGCACCCTGGGACTGAAATTTGGATTTTCTATATTTTTCATGCTGACCTGTCATGGCATGTAATACGTCCTCTGATTGGTAATCAGAGGATATGGTCAGTGAATTTATTTTGATAATTCTCCCGGCCAGGTCGGTGAGACCCGTAAACCAATGACAGGTGTGGTCCTCCAGACATTCTGGGGGTTGTGAGAGAGTGATGTGACCGCCAAAACCTAAAAATATGGTGCTCTCTAAAAAACGGTTACATTTACTGCTAAGTCTCTTCAATATATTGGAGAGCAAGAGGATTAATGACTTCATTGTCAGAAATCCAGCATTAGCTAACAACATATTTTTCTAGGTGTGAAATCAACACTTTCCACACTTAAGGGTATTCATGTTATAAACTACAACTCAAAGTTGCAGCACAATCTGTTTTATAGTTTTGAGGGAATTATTAAATTTACTCACAATACGAAAATACCTTAATGTTCAAAGTACCCCATGTGCATCAAAAACTAAAATATCACAACAGTTTTATTATGAGGCGTTGAGCGCAACAGTGGCCCAACCACTAAATGTACATATTGGAGATAATGGAGTATAAAAAATATCTGTGATTTGAAAGTTTTATATTGACTTTAATAACTAAGCAAGAGTCATATTTGGAAATTTTAATCAATATAGCACCGACATTGTGATACGTAGTTACATACATGCAGGAAGGTTTGGTCACTGTTTCTATCCAGGAAGCCAGATTCATTTCCATGCAATAACACACTTCTCATGCCATCAGTCGGTGGTTGTAGAAATGTGGTATAGGCCACTACTGCTTTCCTGGATTTTGATATGGGGAACATGTCTCTGCTAATAACTCGGTTTCTGAATTTTTGTGGGTTGGTCCACTGTTGCGCTCAACACCTCATTTTATAAACTAATTGCCCAAAAATGCGATCAATCTCTGGCAGGAAGAAAAAGTAATTACTTCTAAAGTAATTAATTTCTTTGCTTGGATGGACATTGAAAATATTTTTAGAAACATATTTCATGCATTTGACCTTTTTTAAAGCTAAACAAATTTTCACATTTAGAAACTAAAGACTTGAGTTGAAGTCATAGAAGTAGAGCACATGGTGGAAAAATTCTAGGAGTATGGTACCGAATTTAATACACCTGGAGTAAATAGTGTATTAAAAAGTATAAAGTTGAGAAAAAACAATTTTGCTGCACACATCACACCTTCCCTTTTTTGTCTAGTTATCACTCTCCTCAGATTCATAGCTCAACGACTTCTCTCCGCTGAATTTGTTTGTTTTTGAGCCCTTTTTGGCCCATATTTTGTTCAAATACTGCTGAAAATTTTAAGCAGCAAGAGGGTGTTTAAATGTAACGTACTTAGCATTTAAAGCCTGCGCTAGACCTTTAAAAATGATGGAATCCAAAAAGTTCACTGTGAACCAATGATTGAAGGTTTTGGGAACGTTTATTTGCATAAACTTAAAAATCGTCAATTTGATAATTTTTTGGTCATTTTTCAGTCCGAGAGTCTCAGGCACAGCAAAATGAGCTTGTATTTATATTTTTCATTGTAGCTATTGAACAGTAAGATATAATATGCTTTTCTGTCCCTATTTTGTTAGAAACCTTTACACACTTTAAACAGTATGGCACCAAAAATAAAGCTATTATGAAATGCTCATTTTAGTTATGGCTTGACATGGAAAATTCACATATGTACACAAAAAAGCAGCTATTTTAGTGCTTCTTTTTTGCTTCATGATTTGCATATTAGCCAATAACTGAGCTATTTTAGAATGTAACTCGACTGTAGTTAAACTGCTATTGCATTGATTTTCTTATGGCATTTATTCCTTGTTTCAAGCATTAGGAAATATTTCTGAGTTTGTACTTCAGGTTAGACTAGGTCAAAGTTGGCTTTCTATAGAGTAGTTTTCTGAAAATTGTACTTCACTGCAGAACATTTCTTTGTCCTTGAATCTCTGAATTATGTTAACATTACATTAATTAATGTATAAATTATATTTATTTTTGCAGTGTCTGCTGTTGCTGTATTTCAGTATATTCAACGATCAGTGACAAAATTATAAGAAGACATCAACGATCTGCTAACTGTGCAACAGTATTTAGTACTACACACACATTTCTAAAATCATTAAAAGTCAAAATATACTACCTTTTGCTTCCCATGCTGCATTTTTAGAAAAAGGTTCATATGTGAATAAGAGAGATAACAGCATAAATAAAAAAAATGTGATGTGTTGCACTCACATGACTTTCTCTACTCTTGTACTAACCATTCTTACAAACTCTTATTCCTGTATCTTCTTCGTGTTAGTTGAGATAAACTTTTGTAGAAATTATCTTATTGCTTATTTCCTTGTAGGTACAAGGGGAATATGGGAATACAGTAGACTTTGACAATAGTAAAATCTTTTAAAGCTTTGAGATATGTTAAGCTTTCACGCTTAACATATAAAAAATGAATAACAATGTACCATTTGATGAAAGTTTGTTTTCCTAAACTCACACAAATAATAAGGAATAACTCCGAAATGGTTCACTCTACAAAAAAATTTGTTTGGACATAAATTGTGTGTTTTAGCAAGATCTACACTTTTTGCATAGTATGATTTGGTCTATCTCTTACGGTTTACGAGTTACGTAAAAGTCATCCAGAGTAAACAGGACTACATGGACTACAGCCAGAAAATTCAAGATGAATATAAAAAATATTATTTTCTCAAAAATGGCTCTAACAATTTTGATTAAAATGACATATTTTGAGATATTTTTATGGCTAATGAAATGTATATCTTGAATTTTCTGGCTATAGCCACTGTAGTCCTATTTACTCTGGAAGACCTTTGCATAACTGGTAAACCGTTAGAGATAGACCAAAACTTACTATTACAAAACATGTTGATCTTAATAAAACACACAATTTATCTCTGAATAAATTTTGTTGTAGAGTGAACCATTTTGGAGATATTCCTTATTATTTGTGTGAGTTTTAGAAAACTTACTTCTGTGAAATGGAACATCGTTATTCATTTTTTATGTTGCGTGCAAAGAGAACGGAATGTGAAAGCTTTAAAATATTTGACTCGCTCTAAGCCTACTGTATTCCCTACAAGGAAATAAGCAATAAAATAATTTCTGCAAATGTTTATCTCAACTAACATGAAGAAGATATAGGAATAAGAGTTTGTAAGAATGGTTAGTACAAGAGTAGAGAAAGTCATGTGAGTGTAACATCAGATTTTTTAGTATCATAGAGGGGTGTACAAAATTGGCTGGATAAGTGAGGTCTCTAGGGTCAAAGACAGATATAATGCCATGCGGTCGAAATGGGGACTTGAACGTGACCCTTACCATCTTCTTGCATTGAATTTAATGGCAAATCTAGTTTTATTCAGGAATGGATGAAATTAATATATTTTGACATTTAAATTATGTGGTTGTTTTCAAACTCAGATGCACTCTTGAGTTCAAGTCCCCTTTTTGGTTGGATGGCATTATGTCTGTCTTTGATACTAGAGGTCTTGAGTGATTAATACAAAATATCTTTTATTCAAAGACTGGACATTCAAATGATAAATGTTGCACTGTCTGTTTACTGGCACAAAGACTTATTCTTGCAATATTGATGTGGAATCTTTTGAACTAATCTGAAATTTTCCATAGCCCATAATGAACTCTGTGCATACAAAGGTGGGACGGAAGTTCCTGCATTTGATAATCTCGGTGATATGTCTTCTGATGCTGTTTATTCAGCATCTGTTCCCATTGTTTGCTAATATGTGCAATATTCCATCTATTTTGAGTAACTCAATTCGTTGTGATTGTTGACAGCTGCCTTGCAAGTTCATTCTTGAATAATCCTTCATGCCTCTTAATCCATGACTAGAAACTAAGTTTTCTTGTATTTCTTATGGTTATGGGATGGAGATTGAATGATTGTAGCTTTAACTTAGTCATGTGATTACTTCTTTGTTTCTTTGCAAAATAATCCGGGTGTTCATAAAATTACCAGTGATTGTGGTGAATCGTATATAGGTCAAACAGACAGATCTATCAATACCAGAAAAAAGGAACACATAAGATAGGTGTAACTCTCAACCAGGAAAATCTGCCATCGTGGAACATGCAGAAAACACTGGCCACCACATTGACTTTGACAATTTAAACATTTTAGCAATCTGTGACAATTTCTCTCAATGAATAGTGAGGGAAAGCATAGAAATATTTAAAGAAAAGAGCAGTCTGAACTGTGGCACTGGCAAACCACTCAACGTGATATGGAAGACCATATTAGCAAGTCAACTTCCTATTGGAGGAGAAGGAACCAAGAGGATTATGAGTGGGACGGGACGAGGCCAATCAGAGTATGCAGTGACTAATTGGATGGATTTTTTGCAGTTGCCCATTTAAGAAGCCATAGTTTTGCGGAGAAACGCCAGCATAATGTTTAATTTCTTAAAAAGGCAACAAGACACGGCCCATACCAGAAACCATGAAAGAAGTAATGGATCAAAGCCGTGGAAGTCTACGTAATCATATAGTTATGTGATGTCATTTATTTGTACATAGAACATCAAAATTAGAATAAAACTAGGAATGGATCCTTGATGCTGTCGATACCTTGATACTTGGCACTGTTGAAGTATGTCTTAATACTTTGAGATAAACATTTGATATTTTTAAATGATTGCATTATGAAAATTGTTGTGATTAACTTTATCAGGGAAAGTAGCCGAGCAACTGTTTGGGGACACATGCAAGGCAATAGCTTGAAGCCTTGTCTCCTTGCATTCCTTATTTAGTATAGACCTTGCCTGCAGAACAATGGGGGAAGGAGTACAAGCACCCAAGTAGCATGCAACGTTAACTGAATTATGAAGCTGATTTAGCTGATGCATCACGTTTCCATAGTTTCCTGGCTCGGTGACTCACTTGGCCATTACATCTACTTAGTCCAGAGAAAAAAATCAGTGAATCCAGCAAAAACAAATCAGAATTTAAGACATGAAATGATACAACGCATTGAAATAATTATGCTTTCTTTCTAGATCTTAGTTTGTGTTTCACAAGTCAAACTCGGGTCACGAGTGTGCCTCACAGGTATATTGTACCATTATGGCTGACACAAAATTTAATGGCATGTGGCTCAACACAACATCCAATCAGGTTTGCCAATCCTTGTGGTATTATAGTGAAATCATACTGTATAAATATCATCTGTGTCCACAAAATTTGTTTGCATGGAGAGAGTGTAGTAATTGTCAGGTATCAGCTGTCATTAAATTTTGTGCCTGCTGTAGTTGCCACAAATATTTTGTTTTATCAATGCACAACAATGATATTGAATAAAACATGATGGAAGTATTTTGAAGTAGAGCAATGTGTAACATATGTAGAAAAAACATTAGCATAGGTTTTGTGATAGGTGACACAATATTAACATTTAAAGAAGCTGATACATTCACACACGGATTTACAGAACCTCTATTGGAAAAGCAATGTTTCCTGGCACTGTCAGAACATGCCGCAACATCTGAAAGTGTGAGCAAAAACAAAATTTGTTGCATGTGTTTATGCACAGAAAACTACTAATAAGAATATAATCCAGGGAACAAGCTATCGCGCTTACAGCTTATTATAAACTTAATATCAAGTATTGGTGTCATCCCATTACTAAATAAAACATTAGCTATTCTTATGTATGTTTATACTTTTGAGTACTGAGTTAATTTGAAGAGTTAGGACAGGAGTTAAGTGCTAATTGAAGGTCACTGGATATTTGGTAGTGCTGTTGGCAGTTGGTTCTAAAGTTGGTCACTCGGTGGTGATGCACTTGAAAGTCATGTATATGTTTTATTTGTTGGGAAATTGGAGGTTGGTCCTGTATAAATAGTTTGCATTTCAAGTTGAGCTAACTCGGGTGTCATTGCACTTTAGTGATTGTTGGGTCACTTAAGGAGAGTTTAATAACTTCTTTTGCGGCTGATCGGCTAAAAGCTTCTATTTGTTTACTTTTCACGTTACTCCTGTGTCCACTATTTTGCCTTTATATTGATCTTCACCCTGGTTTAGATATACTTCTCATCAGAAATAATAAGCTGCTGCAAAATTCTAAGTTCCTGATGCAGAGCCTTGCACATGTTGTTTTGGCTCAGCTTTGGTACACAAGATAACAGTAATTGAACTGAGGTTTAGATACTTTACTGTCTGATTTTTAAAAGATACATGACAGATGCCAACTTCTCCAAGTGGAGAGCTGCAATGTTGTCAATAAGCAGATGGCAGATAACCCTCAATACACGCTTCCTAGGAATTACAAGCCAGTGCCTAGGGTCAGACGCCTGTCGGGGAGCACAGGAACCTATGTACCAGACAGAGTGAAGACTTGGAAGCAGATGGTCAGCCAAGCACCAGGTATGATAGTGAGGAAGAGGATGATATGAAATACAGGCAAAATTGATGATTGGAAAGATAATAACAGAGCAGTTGATGGAATGAGTGGCGGGGGAAACTGGAGAACCCGGAGAAAACCTGCCCTGATGCTGCTTCATCCACCACAAGTTGGTCCCTGGGATCAAACCCAGTGCACCTAGGTGGTAGCAAACACTCTAACCACTCGGCCAAGGTGCTGCCCTAACCCTCAATACTTGAGACACATAAACAAATGTTCGGGTTTATCTCACAGCAGCCAAAACATGAAAATTTAATGTTAGCCTGCTATCAAAACAAAGGTAGTTTGTTCTCAATAGGAGAACAGACAAATTCAATAGCCTGGCAGTGCAGTATAATGCTCTGACCAGAAGCTGATCTTTCTCATTGACCATGAATTCTCTGTCTACCTCTATGTTCACCTTCACGTACACCAACTCTTCTTCCATAACTAGGACTTTAATATAAAGGTTTTAACAAGGTAAGCTAGTGACACACTACGTAACTGAACGTCCAAACAACCTTTGTTCCACACACATAACTAGCGACAACTGACCTGAGGAGTAAGCTGTTTATCAGTGTGACTAATGTGGCAATCTTTGTTTACCTTTCCACAGCAATGTCCTTCCTTTCTAACCCTTTACCCCCCCCCCTCCTTGCTTGACATCAGTCATGTATCTTCTTTTAAAAGTCAGACTGTACACTTTGTTTAGATTTTAAAATGTATGTAGTGATGCTTCTAACAACGATCAACGCCTCCAAGAGCAGAAATAAGTTCATTGATAGATGTAACGTCTGGCAAGCAAATGCGAGCACAATGGGTACACATATAGGCCATGCAGTGCAAAACACAAATGGCATAGATAGTTCACACACACGTCTGTGGTTTGGGTGAAAGGCAAAGCTCCAGGTTCAAATACCACTGCAATAGCAATATTCTTCTGTTTTTTCTCAACCAGCTGCTTGTAGAACAGATATGTTGTGGGATGGAGTGATAGATGCATGGACGGTGGTTGTCAGAGAATTAGAATTATTCTTCCAGAATCTTAATGACAGTTTTTGTTACTTGTAGTTTGAGGTATTAGCCCTATCTCAGCTTTTGGTTTAATATTTCACAATGTCATTGCATTATAAGTTTTACTACAGTAAAATGTGCAACTTTATAATTAATATTTAGAAGGGAAAAATTTACAGTGGGATGTGTAGTTTTGTATTCAGTACCATGGAATCCGAAGACAAAGAAGTTACCCATAGGTCACTTACTGCCAGAGCCCTAGTAGCAATGAGTACACTATGAGTTCATCATAAACAAAGATAAAACAGCACACATGATATTCAGGAGAGGGGGAAGATTGAAGAGGAACAAGAAGATAACAATGAGTGAACCACTGAAAATAGTAAACAAGTACAAATATTTAGGCATAACTACGCAAAAACCACAGCGACTTCATTCAAAATCAACATGCAAGAAAAATCAGCAGCTGCCGTAACAGCAATGTATAACATCAAAAACATCACCACACTGAAATTAGAAACAGTGATGAAACTGTTCAAAACGACAATGGTGCCAATTATTACATATGGGATAGAACTCTACTGGGAGAAACTAAAAATCAGTAACATGGAGAAAATTGAATCTGTAAAAGCAAGATACATAAAAAGAGCACTAGGAACTAGTTACACACCAAACAGAATGGCATATGCAATCGCCCGGGAAACCTACTTCCTGGAGGATGTAAGGAATAAATGTTACTAGCAAGTACAGAAGCTTACAAAGAAGCGATGGCAAGGAAGAAGCAGAATGAAAAGGAAATTCTTCAGAATGGACACCATGATAAACAGGCAATGGATGGAAAGTAACCAACCACAGAGACACGCCATAGTAGGTCTAGCAATACATGGATTTCACCATGTACTGTGTAGCTACAACCAAGAAATTCCACCAAGTGGACAACCAATGTGTATGCAATCATGTGAAAAAAAGTGCAAACTCCACCACAACACCAAGTGCTTCCTAAATGAATCTATAAAAGACAACAAATAGACTAAAGAGTTAAATGCTCATTCGAGTGCAACTTTCATTTATTATTAATACACTATAAATGTGGAGCGACAGCCTGCCATCTCTCGCTACGCCTTGCAGCAACAATGTCTTCCTGCGCTTTTGTGTCTGAGAGCCGGTTGATTTTTTTTGAAGCAAAGTTTACATTCCAATATCCCTAACCATGCAGATGTGTTTGTACCTCATACTCTAATTTTATTCAAAATGTAATGGTAATCAAATTTTAATGATGATAGTCATCCCTTTTGTATTTAAATTTCTATTTCACTGCTTAGTTTCCTCTCATTTACCCTGTATACCCTTTATTTACTAAGTCTTCAAATATTTGGCTGGTACCAAAATTTCTAAAGAGCAACAGCATAATTTCTCTGAATATACAGGGTGATGTGCCTAAAACTAGCACTTAAAATGTCTTCTATGCTTCAACTGATACTGAGTTTAGGTAATAAGGGACCTAAAGCTAAAAAAAATCTGATTCATTACTTTCACATGACCCGTCACTTTTATATCGCCCTTGTATATTGTTCTTATAACAGAGTTTTTTCATACAAATTCATATTAAGATAAATTATTGCAAAGATGGTTTGTTGCACTACTAACCAAGCCACCATGGCATTAAGTTCCCTGTCACTTGCATTTTTCCCAGTAAAACCACGAGGTGTTTTCATTCTTCTTGAGATAACATACTGCAATGGCGACTTACAATCTTGTAACTGCTTTAAGTCCGGGTTTTTTAGTAATGAACTATTAGGTCAATCAATTATGATTTTTCAGTCTTATTCTACCTAATTATTATTTGTTTATGCCAACAAACTTCTGGTGTTTTTAAATACACAAGCCATGTGTGGGCAATGTTTGAGAGATAGACTCTAAAGGTAATTTAATCCTGGGACATAAAGCTTAGGATTGTAAATCACCCTTGGGGTATTTATCTCTGATGTGAGATTCCCTTTGTGGTCTACTGGAGAAAAATGCGGAATTCAATGTCATACTGGCAAGTTGTCATGGTAGCTTGGTGGTTAAAGCAGCCACACATGAAGTGGAAGGTCTGTGGTTCAAATCCCGGCTGTGGCATTGAATTTTTGAGTTGCATTTCTGCCTTTCGAACTTTAGACAACACCTGAGATATATGGAAGAACAATTATTGCTATATCTCAGTGTTGACCATTATACAAAAGAGTACGTTAATTTGTTAAGGATGAAGAGGACTTCCCTGGGTATTTATAGAAAATTCACACATCAGAGACAGTTACCCCAATGGCGATTTACTATCATAAGTACTTTATCTTCTGGGATTAAATAACCTTCAGATGGTAATTATTTATTTATGCCAACATTGGGGTAGTTGTCTCTGATGTGAGATGGGCTTTGCAGTTTACTGGAAGAAGTATCAGTTGGTTTGAGAATTCAGTGTCATTCTGGCAGGTTGTCACAGTAGCTTAATGGTTAGAGCACCTGCCTGACAGCGGAGGGTCTGTGATTCAGATCCCGGCTGTGGTATTGAATTTTTCAGTTCTGATTCTATCTCTCAAATATTTTTGTTCTTTCCCTGTGCATTCATCATTTCAGCAGGAAAGTTAACAGTGGTATCTTATGTGGTCTCCATTTTGAAAATCCTCGTTTTTCTTACCTTTCATTTCAAAGGAATTTGTGTAAATAACAGTTATCAGTAGATACTGATAGATACTTTTAGGAATGCAAAGTGTTATCCAGCAATAAAAATATTGATGGTGGTAGATCTGATAGCCAAATTTGAAAAAAGTATCTCTTATTTGGGTACTTTACCTTGTTCTTTATTGCAAGAATATAAGTACTGTGGCGTTGGTATAACTAAAACCGCACTCCAGTGGAAGAAAGGGTGGGGAATGTTACGTGGAAATCAAATTTTGTTGATTCTGCATTACACTGATTTTACCAAATAAAAATATAAATATTGCTCCCTTTATTCTCTTAGGTATACTAATGTAGGAAACTGCCTCTAGTGGAAGATGAGATTGAAAACTTCTTAATGGGAGGCAATTTGGAGAATTTCCGTAGAAGTGGTAAATTTGACACACATTTTTAAGGACAAGTAAAAGAACTGTAGGGGTGCTATCATAAGAATCAGGCCTAACGGAGGGGGAGGGGGGGAGGAAAGGCTCAGCGAGAAGTAATTTTAAGGGTTTCAATGCAGAGGGCCTATTTTCTCAATATTTTTATGAAATAAAAATATACATAATGTTCTCTTCACTCTTTTACGAGTGGTATAATAGAGTGCTCCCCAAAGGAAGAGGGGTAAAACTGCCCCACAGAAGGCTATTTTAAGCATATTCAGCATGAATTGGCACATAGTTTTAAACAACAAAAGGATAAATGTTGTTCACAATTATTTCAGTGCTGGTCATGCGAATGTGGGAAATGGGATTGAAAAACATTAGATGGTAGCCAATTTATATATTTTCAGTACCAGCATGTATCACAATGAGACAGGTGAACAAATTAAATGAGTTGATTAGCAGTAATATTGGAAATGGTTTAATTCATTTAAGTGCAAATAAACAAGTGTTTATTTTTGCTAGCCTTATATATAATTCATGAGGTTGGTATGGTCTAGCCTGCAATTACACGGTCACTAAGCTCAAGTTTCTCCCCTGCACTGTGCTACAGTGTTCCTCAGGAGGAAAATGAAGTGTTAAAATGAGCAGTGGAAATATAAAATGCAGCAGTTGAGTTATTGCATCTGCAAAAGTTAAAAAAAAAAAAGTAATGTTTGGCTTCAGGTTAGCCCAATAGACATCGAAAATTAGGAGAAAGTGTTTCTCTTCAGTTTTTGGTTTGTATGGATTACGTTACAGTACTTATCAGTAATATAAAAGTACAAATTACAGAACAATGTTTAATGTAAATACTACATTGCACATGAGTGTTTTACACTTTTTGAATCATTGTACAAAAAAAAAAAAGATTTTCGTTTAGCCTCCTAAGCAGAATCTTATAACCCATCTTCCAGAAGGAAGGAAAAGAGAGAAAAAGTTACTACGAAGACTATATACATTTACAAAATTTAGTCAGAATACAGCAGTTATGACATGGCAGGAAACAAAGTGCATTATGCAGTTGCTAAGAAAGTTTTATTCCCATACTCGTAACTCGTATTCAAATTCTGACCTCTGCTGTGCTTGGGTCATAGACATTTGATTTGTAAGGAACTGTATCACTTTCTTTAGCATTTGCATAAATAACTGTTAAACACTTCACATTCTGTCATCCTTGCAGTTCCTGGTTTTACCAGAGGTTACCCAACTTCTTTTGTTTTAAATTGAATACCCCAGTTTAATACCTGAATAGTGTTAAAATTTCTTCAAAATGTGTTTTAGATCATTCAGAATTCTGTAAATAATTAGTTGGTTTCAGAGTTGAAATTGATGAAAGGAGCTTTATTTTTGTACCATTTGTCTGTGGTAGGTAGAGGAAGTATTATATTCCTCCCAAACCTTTGTGTCAGATTTTATAAAAAGTGCATGTTTTGCATCCCCTGAACCCAGAAAAAGGTGTGTGCAGATGCATATTTTTGTTGAATAATTTGAGTTCAGTAGAAACAATTTTGCCTGGAAGAAGCTGTCTCAGTGGTTTAGATATGGAGGAGATAAAATCAGTCCTGTTTGTTCATTGTGCCTCTGTGAACAAGTATACTATTAAGTATATGCTGCAATTTTGTTCCTGCCTATATTATTTGTAGTATAGTAATTGATCTTGATGGATGTTTATCTATATTATTTAACCCAAAGCAATGTTCTTAGTGTGAATGTTGGAACCAAATGTCTGTCGAGGAAAGCAGAACAACTTAAGTAGATGTTGAGTTACCCAGATTATGTCTTAAATTTTAATTTAATTAACTGATGTTTATGCTGTTTGTTTAGTCAATGAACTGTTCAATTCATATTAACCCAAGCCACCCATGGATTTTGTAACTTCACGGAATTCCTGTGGCATTCAGCTTCTTAAGTTGACACAGATAGTGCTAGCAGCATTAAAAAAGTAGGGATAGTTCTCAAGCATAATCCTATAAGCGGCACAGCGTGCAAAGACGGTTGAGGTTTTACTCAGAAAGTGGGCAATGTGTAATGTGCAGTGACCAAATATTTCGTATTATAAGGTTTTAAGGCAACCAAAATGAAAGAAAATAAATTGGATTCCTTTTTGGAAGTCTTCATCATTAGTGAAGAAATGGGTTCTTCCGTTGTGAATCACAAACTTGCAGTGTGTTTAACAGACGATCAGAAGGACATCCGAATGAAACCTCGCAGGAGAGCTTGGGTATGTTCAAACGGATTCAGCACCATACGCTAGAGATGAAGCAGCCGGAGGAAAGCGCATCAAAGGCTTAGTGTATTCCTTCGGCGGGCTGTGGAATTGGTAGACTACGTGCTGGAGCAGTTCAAGATGCGACGTTGTATCGTTTAAGGAAGAACGCAGTTTTCCAGCAAGACAGTGCACCGGTGCACACTTCTTCACTTACGATCCTGGAGGTGCATGGCTTGCACATTGAACTGGTGCCACATGCACCATATTCACCAGATATAGCTCCCAGTGAGTTTTCCTCTTCCCAAATCTGAAGAAATGGCTCGCCGACAAAATATATTTACCTCAGATGTGGAATTCCTAGGAAGTCGCACCAACTCTTGTTTTTGTAGACTGAACAAATCATTTTGTACGTAGAAACCTAATATCGTTGATCCAGTTGTATGGTTTGGAAAGTCTTGTTTTCTTTCTCATGCCGGCAATTTTCCTGACAACCCTTATAAGAGATGGGGGTTAAGATATACATGAAACTAAAGAACATCTTAAGAACAGATTCTCATTGTAGATTCGGGACTCGAACTCTTGATCTTCAAAACTAGACAAGGCTGAGTTAAGAATCTTCCAACATATTGGAATGACACTCCCTGCTGAATAGTTACAAACAGCTACATTGGCAATATTGAACACATTCTTACCCCATTGTCTTTAATGTCAGCGATGAACTAATGGAGAATCAGAGAAGAGTTGCAAATGTTACTCAAGCTTGTAATTTTTGCTCGGGTACATATATAATTTAAAAAAAAATCTTGATTATGTGGTTCAGAATCGTTTTAAACATCCAGGTGAATTCAATTCAGCCCGCGCTGTAGCTTTCCTGTAGTCTCATGAAGCTCTAACAATCAGTCTAGATTTGTCATTTGATCAACACACTTTTTGGAATTTGAAGAAACTATTAGTCTACGTCTGTTTAGACTAAGTCTGACTAACACAACACTGATTTCAGCGAGTAATAAACCCACCCCCCGTGCCTAATTTCTTGGGTTACTAGATGTCCCAATAAGTGAATGCTATTTCCTTCAGCATGTTTAACAACTAGCATAACGGTTGAAAAATACGTTTTTAGGTTACGAAGAGTAAGATCCAAATCCTGGTTGCTGAATGGCAGGATATTTTGTCCTCAGCCATGTGTCCTTATTATGAACCAAAAGTATTTAATATACCGTGTGATCCGAAAAAGTGGGTTGACAATTATAATTCTCAGTGATGTAAAGATATTAAAATTAATCGTATTGAATACTGGCATGTTCATTTAAGAGCTAACGCCTAAGTTCTCCATCAAGAAGAAGATAATCCCTCGCTGGGAGGGACTTCAACATTCAGATTGGAAAGTGTAGCTGATGAAATATGCCAAATAACATGATTAATTCTTCCAAAGATGGGGTTCAGTCTGGAAAAGGTGTAGTTTTACCTACCTACAAAGAAACACACAGGAACGTAAACTCAGGCGAGCGTGCAGGCCAAGGCTTTGGACCAGCTCATCCAATTCATCGGTTTCCAAACTTATGATTGAAACTGTCTAACGATTAGTAGCTCTGTCTAGTTGAAACCACAATCTCTGCTGTCTGTTCAATGGTAGGCCACCTAAAAACTCCAATGAAGTAGAGTCTAGCACTTGAAGAATATGTCGCGCTAACTTCAGAGAAATGTAGGACCAATACATCGCCAAGATCACAGCACAGCATTACTTTCGGAGTGCCGGGGTCATAGCCTCACGCATCCAGTCTGGATTTTGCACGTGCCAATATCGTGCGTTCTGAGTATGGGCATGACCAGCGATACCCAACCATGTCTCACCTTGTCGCTCGAATCCACCTCCGTTTTGTGCGTGAAGCGTTCCCCCTTCACTTATTCAGGTAAACAATCATTAGAGAGGTTTGTTTTTGAGCCCCATGAATGCGTCATAGCTCGCCGAAAAGTAGTTGGCGGCAAATCCGCTCTCCCCTTTTTCCATAACGTTGGGTATCACTATGCATGATCGTCCAAGTAAATTAAATACTTTTTGCAAAGGTATTATTCCGACTGATGATCCAAATGCAAAACCGACACATGTTGCAGTTGTACGCACGAAAACGTGTTTTTAAAATTCGCCAAACACATTCTCTGCCCATCTACTCCACCGAGACACGTAGCAAATTGATTTTTTAGGTCTCACAATCACTTCAATAATGTTAATGTACCTTAGCTGTCTTTGGACTACTACATCGTTTTGCATCCACCTCAGAAAAGATGCTCTTAAATTAATTTCAAAGTTTACTTGCAGCTTTGAATGATTTTGGAACTTCTGGACGTCGCCTGAGGAAGCGCTTGCCTCACAGTTGTGTGGTTGTAACAATAAAGCAGTGCAATTTCACCATTTATTCCATAGTGAAGATGATTAATTTGAATGTTTTAGCTAATCTCGTAAGCATTTATCTCCTGAACAAATTCCGTTTGTCAACCTAGTTTTTTCAGAATGTTTGTGTTCTTTTGGCAAATGACAGTAAAATATGCTGTCGTAACTCCTTTTCTACAAATTGTAAGTAGTAAGACAATCGCCTGCCGTCTATTTGAATCCATTTCCATATTAGATTGCGTTTTTCACACAGTCTGAACTTTCACATCTCATGTCAGAATATTTTAATTATTTTCTTTATTTTATTTCTTCAATGAGGAAAACATTTAGAGGACGTAGCCATCACGTGTTCTGTTTACTACAATGATTCGTATCAGTGTGTTTGAAAACGACAAATATGAACATCGTGGGTTATAAAATAATTCGCAAGGAAGGCAATGAATGCAAGGAATATTCATACCCATATGCGCAACGCTATAGCCTAGTCTAGGGCAGGGGTCGGCAAATCTGCACCGGCTGATATGATGCAATACTACAGCAAGGAGCAAAGCAATACTTCGCCATGGACATTTCACAATTACGAATTGAGTTTGTGAATTTACAGACAAATTCTAAAACCACAATTATAAAATGAGGCTGGTTTAGATTTCTTTAGACAATTATATAGGACATATTCGTCTTCAGTAATATGCTGGACATATTAGTACTATGTTTAGCCCAACTTGAGCAATTTTTTGTCTGAAATGAAGATTATAAAATGTAAAAGCAGATCGTGATTGACATAAAACCCCACGTATTCTGTCGACGACAATATGCACTTGTGAATTAACGTTAAATACATGCGAAATTGTAAAGCTGTAGATAAAGTGGCGAATAAGATGAAAAATTAATGTTAATCTGTGTATATGCATTAAAGAAAGTGCTTTAGAGAAGTTCTTACTCCGCCACTGGGGCTTCCGAAATCCCCTTGTTCGAACCGTGCATGCCTGGTTGCGTTCCGTGACGTCACCATTACGGTAATCGCGATGACCAATTTGCCGACTCTTGGTCGATATTCTGTACCATCCTTTTCTACCATCTCCAAGTGGACCACGCGGCCGTGATGCAAGCAGCGGAAGGGAAGTCTGAAATCCGCCACAGCAACAGACATTGCCAGTATCTCTTAGCAATGTTTGACTGAGATACGCCCGACTACACGGGTCGATTTACGTACCATAGGTAAATAGTAAACTATAAAACATTTCTGATATGTTGCGCTCACATGACTTCCTCTACTCTTGTACTAACCATTCTTACAAACTCTTATTCCTATATCTTCTTCGTGTTGGTTGAGATAAACCTTTGCAAAAATTATTTATTGCTTATTTCCTTGTAGGTACAAAGGGAATGTTAGAGCACAGTAGGCTTTGAGCGATAGTCAAATGTTTTAAAGCTTTGAGCTTCTGTTCTCTTTGCACGGTTAACATATACAAAAATGAACGATGTTGCATTTGACAAAAGTTTGTTTTCCGAAACTGACACACATAACAAGGAATATCTCCGAAATGGTTCACTTAAAAAGAAAAAAAATCGGACATAAATTGTGTTTTAGCAAGATCTATATTTTTTGTATAGTAAGATTTTGTCTATTTTTTGCGGTTTACGAGTTATTCCAAAGTCATCCAGAGTAAACAGGACTACATTGGCTATAGCCAGAAAATTCAAAAGATGCGCTCCATTTGTCATAAAAATACCTTAAACATGTCATTTTAATCAAAATCGTTTGCGCCATTTTCAAGAAAATCAAAATGTTCTAAAATTTTTTCCATGTAAAGGATATTTTAGGGTGAAGGAATTTTCTTTAAAATCTTCGTGCCACATCCTTCAAAGACATTCAACTTAAAATACCAACTTTGGTTTTTAACCGACTTTTCGTTTTTGAGTTATACTGTCCACAGACACACACACAAGGACCTTTTTCTAAAAATGTCTTTTTTATTCAGGGGGCCTCAAAAAACATTTCCAGTGAAATTTCGACATCGAATTTTTGGGTGGAATACAATGCTTCCTCTACTTATTAGTAGAGAAAGTAAAAATGTTAAAATGATCGATGTTATTAAAAAGGATGCTTTAAGCCATGGTAAGTATTTATAAACGTGTTGATATGCAATGCGGGAGTCGGTAGTATACTGTAGATCAGGGGTGCACAACCTAATTTAGGCCAAGGGCCATCGTCTACTGAGACAGTTAACAGAGGGCCACAATGATCCATCATCCAACCCTCCATTGTAGGCCTAATTACATCTTCCTTCTCAATTAGGACTTCTTTTTAATTCAATGTTCAATGACCGCCTCCGTAGCGCAATTGGTAGCGCGCTTGTCTCTGGCGCAGAGGACCCGGGTTCGATTCCCTGCACCAGCATGGGGATTTTTCTCCAGCCGGGAGATCTGGCACAGGGTGCACTCAGCCTTGTTAGGTCCCGGGGAGCTACTTCATGGAGAAGTAACGGCCCCACTCGAGAAGGCCGCATAACTGGCCTGGAGGGCTTGGGGACGTTGACCACGTCCCACCCTCCAGTACTGCACCCTACCACTTATGCCTGTGGTGGACAGAGATGGGGGACGCAGTGGCTGGGCGGCAAGCCTTGACCCTGCATGGGCTGTTGCGCTTGATTTACTTTTTTTAATACATCAATAGTGACTGACAATCCTTTTACTGGCATACCCATTAAATTAATTAGTGGTCATAACAAAACAAATCACAATTGTTTTTCACCTTAATGAGAAACCTGGCACTGCTCAGGTTTTGTTAACTTTTCAATGTGCAGTTCAATGTGTGATTTTGCAATGCACATGCTTGCTTCCAAATGTTCATGTCTGAGTTTGGATCGAGTTTTGGATTTCAATTGTTTCAGCACCGAAAATGACTGCTCACAGACTATGTACTGCCAAACAAGGTTGCCATTACCAATACATGGTCATGGAAGCAGACAAGCACAGCTTGTAGAAATTAAGGAGTGTTACATCATCGAATTTTGCTTTCAATTTTGTGTTGCTCTGAATATCAATTGATTCCATCTGAAAAATTGGAGGCGCTGTCTCAATATCAACATGGAAGGGTAGTAAAAATAATTCAAATGATGTTTAGAACTCTCGAAAAT
Organism: Tenodera sinensis; assembly: GCA_030765045.1. Taxonomy (NCBI): domain Eukaryota; kingdom Metazoa; phylum Arthropoda; class Insecta; order Mantodea; family Mantidae; genus Tenodera; species Tenodera sinensis. Next base: position 106,586,158 of record CM060972.1, on the reverse strand, counting down.
GTTGCAAACGGGTGTTGAACTCTTCTGTGAGATTTTTCAAGGGGCCTACGTTTTCCAAAATTGGATCTGTTCATGATTCCATCATTTTGCTCATTGTCGGAAAATTGACAAACACTCCACCTTTTGCTTTCTCTGCTACGAATAGTAAAGTAGAGGAAGTATTATATTCCACCCAAAATTATGGATTTCACCGGAAATATGTTTTCAGCCCCCTCCCCCTGAATAAAAAACAGCATTTTTAGAAAAAGGTCCATGTGTGTGTGTGTGTCAGTCTGTGGACAGCATAACTCAAAAACGAAAAGTCGGTTAAAAACCACAGTTGGTATTTAAGTTTCTTTCAAGGATGCGACACGAAGATTTTGAAGAAAATAGCCCCACCCTAAACTACCCTTTACATGGAACAGTTTTCGAAAATTTTGATTTTCTTGAAAATGGCTCTAACGATTTTGATTAAAATGCTATATGTGTGAGATATTTTTATGACAAATGAAATGCATATTTTGAATTTTGTGACTATAGCCCTTGTAGTCGTATTTATTGTACAAAAAAATGTAGATTTTGCTAAAATACACAATTTGTCTGAATAAATTTCTTGTGAGTGAACCATTTCGGAGATATTCCTTGTTATTTGTGTGTGTTTTGGAGAACTTATACTTCTGTCAAATGGAACATCGTTATTCAATTTTTTATATGTTAACTGTGCAAAGACAACGGAATTTGAAAGCTTCAAAACATTTGACTATCGCACAAAGCCTACTGTGTTCCTATATTCCCCTTGTATCTACAAGGAAATAAACAATAATATAATTTCTGTAAATGTTTATCTGTATTAACATAATATAGAAACAAGAGTTTGTAAGAATGGTTAGTACAAGAGTAGAGAAAGCCATGCGAGTGCAACACATCATTTTTAAGAAGTGGAATAAGGACTGAAACATTCAATTCCATAGCCGGGATTTGAACTACGGATCTTCCGCTTATCGAGCGGTTGTTCTAACCACTTAGCTAAACCCCAACCGATTCGTACTTTCGCGGTAGACCACAAAGGAATCTCACATCAGAGATGAATACCCCAAGGGCGACTTAAATAGTAAGTACTTTATGCTTCGGGTTTAAGTAATCTTTAGATGGTAATTATTTGCGTCTGCCAACTACAGGTTTTCTTTCAAAAGATTTGATTAGGTCGAACAGATAATGGATCATGTGGTTTTTGCCTTTCATTTTGGTATAGTTCGTTAAGGTGATGCACTATATGAACCAGGAATGGCAAGTCAGGTAACTATTCACTGCTGTGCATTTCCTCCTCTGTAAAGATGTGATTTGTCCCAAAAAAATTCTGCCCGAAGTTCATACACTTGTTTCAACAGGTTACCCGCACTTAGCCATCGAAGTATAAAATATACGACTTTGTCATAATCTGCACCCGGTTCGACATCTAGTCCGTAAATGGATATGTTGAAAGTAAAGCATATTCAATATTCTTTAATGTTTAATTGATCGTCAATGTGCTGCATGTGGCCCGGGACCGCAGGTTGTGCACGACTGCTAGAGTATAGTGCTAAATTCGAGAAAAGGAGTGTTGACGTCGCTGCGATCGCGAAAACAAGTGAGCGTGGTTAGCCCGTTGCTATGGTAATCACGGCTATGTTGCCGGCGTTAGTGATACTTCATTATCCATTCTCCACGTTACGCTCTTGGCGGCATCTTGAAGTTATGTTTTCTGTTATTTCCGCTGGTTCATTTGTAACTCCATTAGTTTTTATTTGCGCTCTTGAGAAAATTAAAAAAAAAAATATATATATATATATATTTTGTTTAACGGCCCTGTCAATTGCCAGGAACACATCAGTGTCGCCGGTGTGTCGGAATTTTGTCACGCAGCAGTTGTTTTACATGTCAGTAAATCTACTGACATGGAGCTGTCGTTTTTAAGCACACTTAAAAACCATGGGTGTGGGCCGGATTTGAACCCGCGACCTTGGGATCAGTAGGGCAGCGTCTAACCAACTGAACCACCCAGACTGACGCGCTTGTATGCACATGTCGGTTTGCACCCGTTGGTGACATCGCGTTGTTTACCGCTAACCTGCTGGAGGAATGCTCGAAATTAGCAGTGGAATCTTGTATGTTGTCTGCTCTAGCGTTGTCAACATTAGAAGCTGCTATGCTTACCATAAGCACAAGCTTCCTCGGTTCCAGGTTGCTTTTGTTTGATTTGTGTGGTCATATCCGGGAGGGGACAGAGTTGCTCCATGGTAACAACTGACGCATCCTCGGTTCGATTTCAGTGGCCTTGGGTTGTCCGTGGTTTTCCCTAGGTGGTCGGCGAAGGCTGGGTTGATTGCTGTTCTACCACAATTTACTTTCCACCATTTCCCTTTCATTATACTTCCAATGTCTTAGGTGTGCAAGGTTTCATGGTGTGAGGTGGTGCCAGACAGATGGCACAGGTGCTTACTCAAAGGAAAGAGTATTCCACGTGGGTACTAGAGGGCTGTTTGGTTGATGGGTCGTTCATCACCCTCTCTGGCCAGCTCCAGTAGTAGGACGAGTTTTGGGTCTGGAACTGTTAGGGACTACTGCGCGTCTCTGTGGCCAATCATTTTTAATCTGCTAAACATACAGTTATCAGTCAAGGTTGTGAGCAATCTGCGCTCTCTGAGCCTTGACCTACATCCTACTTTTACAAACGTCATAACCAGATCATCTGGGAAAGTATTTAGGATTTCAGACTGAAATTGTATGGAGGAATGGCTCACTGGTGTACTATTATACAATAATGCTCTTTATCAGGAAGATAGATTACTTTTTCTTAATTACACAAATTTATCGGCAATTGATGCTTTAACATCTAACTAACCAACCTATTAACCTCAAAATAGATCAGTAACAGAATTGAGATATTGTTTTTATAACTCAACATTTAATTCAGCCAGGTTTAATAGTTCCTGACAAAATGGGCCATTCATTTAAAGAAAAAGCTGTTCAAAATAAAAATGGAATATCTCTCTCTCTCTCTCTGTTTTACGTATAAACCAGTATCCTTTTTAAATAAAATATAATCATTTGTTTTATTTTAACTGTCATACAGTTACTTTCGTGACAAAGAATAAATGTTTAAACCCTGGATCGAGAGGAACAACATGTGGGTTTAAGGATAGGTATGTTTACAACACTGGCCATTGGATCCAATGTTCCCGGCCTTGAGAAACCGCGGTAACTCCAGTGGGAGAGCTGTGGTTCAAATGCCGAGGTGATTGTATTGTTTTTTGTGTACCAACGTTTGCACTTGTACGACGTCCATCTTCCTATCCTACGCTAACGCAGTGACAGATCTCGAGGAAATGTGTGACCTTGATATCTGTGCAGTAAATATGACCTTCCCCAGCCAACTTGTTGCTGAGAGTGGGTGTTTGGTGGGTGTGATGTCAATATTATTTATACTTTGTTCTGCCAGCACCGCATTGGAAAGGTAGACTCACGGATCTTCCGCTCTCTTGTGCAGTTGCTCTAACCAACTGCAGTAGCATTCTCACCTCTCCAGCTGACTTGCAAGTCTTAATAAACCAATTATTCATCTGAGATAACACCCTAATGGCGACTTATGAACTCCCGGGCTTCATAGTCAGTCAATGATAAGTAGGTATTGTTCTTTCACACATGTATGCAGGTTGGAAACGTAGAATAAGACTGAAGAATGGTTATACCCAGGATTTGAACCACGGTTCTTCCGCTTTGAATTTTTACTTTCGCTACTAGTAAGTAGAGAAAGTATTATATTCCACCCAAAAATTCGATGTCGAGATTTCACTGGAAATATGCGTTTTGAGGCCCCTTGAATAAAAAAGAACATCTTTTGAAAAAGGTCCGCGTGTGTTTGTTAGTCTGTGGACAGGTAACTCAAAAAGAAAAGTCGCTTAAAAACCAAAGTTGCTATTTAAGTTTAATGTCTTTCGAGGATGCGAAAGTTTCGAAGAAAATTGCTCCACCCTAAACTACCCTTTACATGGAAAATTTTTCGAAAATTTTGATTTTCATGAAAATAGCTCTAACAATTTTGATTAAAATGACGTGTTTGAGATATTTTTATCTTGAATTTTCCTATAGCCCATGTAGTTCTATTTCCTCTGAGTGACTTACATAACTGGTAAACCGTAAGAGATAGACAAAATCTTGCCATACAAAAAAATGTAGTTCTTGCTAAAACACACAATTTGTCTATTTTTTTTTTTTTTTTTTTTTTTTTTGGTAGAGGAACCATTTTGGCAGATATTGCTCGTTATTTATGTAAGTTTTGGAGAACTTCTACTTCTGTCAAATGGAACATCGCTATTCATTTTTATATGTTAACCGTGCAAAGAGAACGGAATTTGAAAGCTTTAAAATATTTGATTATCGCTCAGAGCCTACTGTATTCTAATATTCCCCTTGTACCTACAAGGAAATAAGCAATAAGATAATTTGTTCAAATGTTTATCTCAACTAACACGAAGAAGATAGAAGAATAAGAGTTTGTAAGAATGGTTAGTACGAGAGTGGAGAAAGTCATGTGAGTGCAACACATCAGATTTTTGAAATTGGAATTGCTTTTTTCAGTCTGATTCTGTCTGCTTAGAAAGCAAACTCATTCCAAGTACAGTCGGCTCCAAATGTTTTCCGAGCTATGTGTTCCTAGGTGCGTTGGGGAAGCAACATAGCTGAGCGGTAGGTTATGCCAGGTGGTCTCCAGCTCCTACCTGGCTACAAGTGTGAGGGGCGTAATGTCCAAAGAGAATATCATTCCAACATTTCTCTTACACTTGGTCGTAAAAAGTAATCTCAGTGTAAAAAAAAAAAAAAAACATCGTTATAAATCCAGAACGAACTCGCAGCGAGGATGGAAACTAAATTTGGGATTAGAGGCGCCATATCACTATAATGAAATTAAATCTAAAACGTTTTTAATTTTAAATGTCATTTTAAATCTTACAAGCATTTTCATAGCTATTAAAAATTCACAATCAGAAATTTTCGGGACAGTCTGTGTGGAGTTAGAAATCTGAATGGGACTAGGAGAGTTTATTTTACACTTACACTTTTTAGTCCGTTTTAAAGACGTGGTATATTGGAATTATTTTAACTTTTTTATTTAAATAATTAAAAAAGAAAAAACTTGTCTGCCTGTGCGTTTTTCATCCAGTTCTGAGCTAAGTTTAAAGTTTCAAAGGATTTCAGGGGCTATTTCCAGAAAATTCAGCATATTATATATTTGATTTGTCATGAAAACATTTGAAACATATGCTTTTTAACCATAATCGTTAGTCATCTTTTCAGAAAATAAAAGTGCTAGAAAATGTTTCCATTTAAGAGCAGTTTGTGGTGGAAGGATTTTAGTAAAAGCGAGTTAAGTATTGCATTGTCTTCCAGTTGTGAACTGTCTCCAGCTTATTGTGAAGTTAGTTACAAATTATTAGTAACAACGAGAAATACATGTTTTGAGACTCCCTGAATCCAAAAAAGAAATTATAAGAAACATCGCTGTGCGTGCATGCGCATATGCGTTTGTGAATAGCAATTTAAAAACGAAAAGTTGGTTAAATGCCAAATTTTGTATTTAAATTCGTCATCCAAGGATGCGAAACGAACATTTTAAAAAAAGATGTCCATTCCAATGCATGGAACATTAAAAAAAATTAAATTTTATAAAAAATGATAAATGATTTTAATTAAAGTACAGAATGTTCGATTTATTTTCATGACAAATGAAATGTATATCTTGAATTTTCCGGGGATGTACTCTGAAGTCATCTTTATTCTGAATAACTTTAGCATAACTGCTAAAACGTAACAGGTAGACAAAATCTTACTGCAAAAATTGTAGTTCTCGTTAACACACAATTCATGTCAAATACATTTTTTGTGGCCTTAAACATTTGCGATATAGTCTTTGTTTTTAGTTTGTTTTCAAATATTTATAATTTTCTCACACGGGAAACCATTCGTCTTTCCCTCCCTACCATAAAGACATACTGGAATGTCAAAGTCGTCACATAGCGACCAGCTCTTGAAAGAGTTCACTATCTCTGAAGCCTATTTTATTCCCCTGTTACCATTTATCTCGATTAAGAAGTACAGCATTAAGGTATTTTAGGAATAGTTTGCTGAATTGGTAGAGGAAGTCATGTGAATGTAACTTTTTAAAAGTTTTAACGGCTATAGTAGGAGAGAGAGTAATAAATTTGGTGTGGCTAACCGGAAGGTGCAGCATTGCAAGTCAACATGGGCTATTTTAACAGAACAGAGGCTGTGTGAATCAGATGAAATTCAGGTTCTGTCGGCTCTGCCCCAGTTCTTCAGATCTGACTCAATTGCACTACTTCACATTAAACACATGAAATAGAAGTAGTATAACTAGGTGGTCATACTTCTCACCAAGGATCTCAATGAATACATTGATAACATTTATGAATGCTAGTTCTATCTTTCATTGATTTCTATAATTTTATTTAATACGGAGATGTTTGGCTACAGGGCGCTTTTACTTGGAGGTTAGTGTACGAGGGCAATTTGTAAAGTAAGGCCCGAATCGCCGTGGTTCACTGAAAAGCGCATGCGCACCGACTCCCTGCGTGCCTTGTACGTAAAACAATTTGTATTGGCAATGCTATGTGCTGTTCACAATGTCGGTTTGAAGTGTTTAATCATCGATACGATCTGTGAGTATGTTTTCGACAGCAAGGAAGATTTCCGCAGCAGACATTCATCGACAGATCAGTGAAATGATCGTTGCAAAAATTGATATTTGTATTTCATGACATGAAAAAATACCTAGGGACCATAAATGCAATTCTATTTTACTTCTTGTATTACAAGTAGCTATATTTATATAACGTAATTAAAAATAGAGAATACATTCTTTTTCATTTTAAAATTTTCGGTTTTTTTTAAAACTATTTTTCCCCTGAGATGTGTGATGCGTGATGTTTTTACTTCAGTTTTAGGTTTTCAGTTTTAGTTCTAGTTCAGTTCAGTTTTCAGACTGGAGGAAAGCAAGGCTTTAATGAACCAACCACACATTACTTCAATAAGACCCTTATATGAGAATTTAATGAAAAGAAAAGCAAACCTTTTTCCTGCTGGATAGAGCGTTGGTAGAATGAAAGAGTATTATGAATTTTGATTCATGTTTTGTACATAGAATTGCCTCAAAACGGTATGGTGTGTACCCCTTCCACGTCCTGACAAAGCGAGTTAATTTGCGATTTCGTCAGTCGCGTATTTAAGTTGGTGTTGAGGCGTTTATCAATTTGGTGAATTGCGTTAGAGAACAAAGCATCGAACGAAAAGTGTGGGTACAAGTGCATCGATCTAATTATCACGTGATTGGTTGAAACAATTGCATTACTGAAGCTCTCCGGACCCCACCAGTAATGGGAACATTGCAACACGCCATTATACCTTTACAGTATTGCTATTGGGGAAGCGACTGGGAGGTACTGAAACATTAAACTGTGTGGGTTCCAATATAGAGGTGGAGCAGGGGATACTGGGCGAGTAGCGCGAGGGTCCCTAATGGGTGCTGGAGACTCATCTCGACACTAGGGTTCGCAAAGCCCTCACACAGCAGTGCTAACACTTTTGACCCTGAAAGATTGGATTGAAATGAAGGTGAAATAAAATGGAGAGACGGGAAATTGGGGGATGTAATTTTCCTTCCCAGCATTTACCCGGTGACCCGAGAAAATCATCGAAAAAAACCTATGGGTCAGGAAGGTAAGTCACGGAAATTGAACCCACGACCTCCCGAATGCGAGCCTCGCACGTCATGGCGGCGCCATTTCGCTCGGTTGCAATAGATATATTAACACAAATTCAGAAAGCGCCTGTTTTCTTTTCCGCAGGCGGAGAGAAAACTTTAGGATATAAAATCTAGCCAAAGGGTAAAAGCTAGCTTAGTTTACAAGTTGCACACTTCACCCTATATCACACAGTGGTGTCTGGAGTTAGCAAAGATGGCCAGTCAAGGTTCTAAAATATTTTAATAGTATTTTTAGTTAATTTTTACTTTCTTTATTAGTAAGTAGAGGAAGTATTGTATTCCACCCAAAAATTCGATGTCGAGATTTCACTGGAAATATGTTTTGAGGCCCCCTGAATCCCCCCCCCCTCCCCAAATGCATTTTTTAGAAAAAGATTTCTGCACGCGCGTGCGTGTATGTGTTTGTGTGTCTGCCAGACTGTGAACAGCATAACTCAAAAACGAAAAGTCGGTTAAAAACCAAAGTTGGTATTTAAGATTTTGAAGAAAATTCCTCCACCCTAAACTACTCTTTACATGGAAAATTTTTCGAAAATTTTAATTTTTTCAAAAATGGTTCTAAAGACTTTGATTATAATACCACATGTTTAAGATGTGTTTATGGCTAATGAAATGTGTATTTTGAATTTTCTGCGTGTAGCTCATGTAGTTCTGTTTACTCTGGATGACTACATAACATGAAATTAATGAATTAGCCTTGTGTAGATATGAAAACTACAGCTGGGCAGATGTTAGAAAATCCTTCACAGCCAAAGCGTGCAATATATCTTACGTAAGGGACATTTGACTAGACAAACTGAAGATCCTTGCAAGCGAACCGATACTAGCGTTGGATATGGAGGGAATCGTCACTCACGATTCCAGGCGCCATTTTTCAAGTTCATGCTGGACCAAGAACTCGTACACTTGCTTTAACATTTGTTAAAACGACGGTTGGAATTGAAACTGTTGCAACCAGAAATACGTTTGTGATACAAGTCACAATATTGAAAATGTTTGAGATTTCATTGAGAACAGGATGGAGATAGTGGAAAAGAAAACTACTATGTTTACTGAAAGATAAAACTGTTTGGGAATTTGAGAAGAGGTTGTGAGTAGATTTAGATGTTTGGGTTGTGTGCCATAAACTGAGCTGTTGTCCAGAAATCATACAGGGAATAAATCACCAATAGAAGTTTTTAACAGAAGAAAGAAATACATTCTGTAGACCTTTGAAGAAACCCAAGGAAGGAATTAGTAAAGTGTATACAGCACAGAGGAAAAGGGAGATTACTTATATATGTCTCTGGGTTAAAATTAAATCAAAATATGTATTTTCCGTAATAAACGTGCGCATTATGAAATTCTGAACTCATTATAGTTGCATCCAGTGGGAAATCCTGTCATATATTACAACTGATTTGCTTACAAGTGGTGTTTATGACGCATTAAAACGGTCTCTTCTGGATAGGTTTGTGGTTTCTTCAATTTGTCCTTCGGACCTGACATTTACTGATATACAAACTTACAGAATACTAGTATTAAGGCGAGAGACGATTTTAATGTGCACGTGTACATACAGAATGTAACCTAAGGTGCGGCGAAACTTTCACATATAGAGTTCAATGGACGTGGGTCAATAAGCTGGGTCAATATTTCATGTTAGAGCTCGTTTTCTGCAGCTCTTCATAGTATATTAATCATGAGAAACACACAGAACGGAACGTACCAGCATACTTCCTCATTAGTGAAGTCCCTTTCTTGCATGAAATGTTCAAAATGCCCTCTTGGTTCCATCTTAGGTTCACGCCAATGTTTTGAGCTCCATGTTGACATGCATCTTACTTCATTGTCGTACTACACGTAGCATTAGTTGTTTACTGTTCGTGACGAACTTTGTGAGACCTGTCTGTTAATGTTCACCACGCACTTAGTTTCCTCCAACTGTGCAGTGGAAGTTTACACAAATGTGGAGCTGGCAGATGCTCATTTGATGTACAAGATGCAATAAGTCTTGGTGCCCGTATGGTGGAAGACTGTAAAACAATACGCATTTCTCCAGGGATACCTCAGCGCATCCGGGATATAATACGACGGCGGGTTGAAGCGTATATACAATGCATTGTAGAGCATGTTGAGCATTTCATATAAAGTGTTTCGTGTTGTATGTTCGGTTTTGTTTCTGTGTGCTTCCCTTGATTAATGTACTATGAGGAGTGTAGAAAATGAGTTGTAACATGGAAATAAATAATTTCCAGAACAGTGTTCTTCTTTATGCGAAGAATGTGTCCTGAAAGTTTGACCTACATTACTGTTAGGTTCTGTATACCATAATCGGCGGCACCGTGGCCGAGCAGTTGGACCGTTCGCCTACCACCTAGGCGGCCCGGGTTTGATCCCAGGGACCCGCATGTGGTATTCGTGGTAAACGTAACGGCGTCTAGGCGGATTTTCTCCGATCTCCTCCCCCCCACTCATTCCACCAATTTCTCCATCACCTTTCCATTCATCCATTTCGCCTGCATTTCATATCCTCTTCCTCTGGTGCATGGCTGACCACCCGCTTCTAGATCTTCACCCTGTCTGGTCCATAGGTTTCTGTGTTCCCTGACAGACGTCTGACTCTAGACAGTCTTGTAAGTGCTACATAAGGGGAGGGTAATCACTTCCTCACTCTCATACTTGCAGGTGTTCACTCTGTCTGGTACATAGGTTCCTGTGTTCCCTGACAGACGTCTGACTCTAGACACTGTCTTGTAAGTCCTACATAAGGGGAGGGTAATCACTTCCTCACTCTCATACTTGCAGGTGTTCACTCTGTCTGGTACATAGGTTCCTGTGTTCCCTGACAGACGTCTGACTCTAGACACTGTCTTGTAAGTCCTACATAAGGGGAGGGTAATCACTTCCTCACTCTCATACTTGCAGGTGTTCACTCTGATACATAGGTTCCTGTGTTCCCTGACAGACATCTGACTCTAGACACTGTCTTGTAAGTGTTACATAAGGGGAGGGTAATCACTTCCTCACTCTCATACTTGCAGGTGTTCACTCTGTCTGGTACATAGGTTCCTGTGTTCCCTGACAGACGTCTGACTCTAGACACTGTCTTGTAAGTGCTACATAAGGGGAGGGTAATCACTTCCTCACTCTCATACTTGCAGGTGTTCACTCTGTCTGGTACATAGGTTCCTGTGTTCCCTGACAGACGTCTGACTCTAGACACTGTCTTGTAAGTGCTACATAAGAGGAGGGTAATCACTTCCTCACTCTCATACTTGCAGGTGTTCACTCTGTCTGGTACATAGGTTCCTGTGTTCCCTGACAGGCGTCTGACCCTAGACACTGTCTTGTAAGTCCTACATAAGGGGAGGGTAATCAGGTGTAGCATAAATTGGGAAACACTCGATTAATTTTATTAATTATTATTTTTCCATGAAATGCACTGTTCTTTCCGGCGGACATAGGCTACCTATATTTCTACATTGTCATTTCAATTATTGACTAAAATCCTGGAAAGGATTTTCAGGACCTGAAATCCAGAATACGAACACGTTAGATCAAAAAAAAAAAAAAAAAAAAAAAAAAAAAAAAAAAAAAAAAAAAAAAAAAAAGACACACACACACACAAGGGCATTGATTCTTCGTTGTGAACGATATTATATAAAAAATAGCTGTTACACAGAAAATGTGGATAAAAAAGACAGACGAGTCCGCATCTCTGGTTTGGAGGTCTCCTTCACGTTCAAGAAGTACCCGAGTTGGAATCTCGAGTTAACCAAATAAGGATTTTTCTGGGGTTTACCCCTTATCCCGAGTAGACAAATGTCAGGTAAGTTTAAACTCTATGAACCCTGGGCTCATTTACGCACGATTTTTCGCATTTCATGCACTCGTCTCCGATATGACCTACCTACCAGGTTAAAGGGCAATAAGAGCGCCCGTATTTCATTCCAAGCGTTCTATTATGTAGGTGTTAACGGTCTAGCATCACAGCAAAACAAGAGACGGTTTGATCTATTTATAACCGTAATGCGACAGTAAAATTATTTCTTTAATTTACATTTTATTATTATTCTAAGAAGTCAGTAGGGAAATTTCTGGATGCCAAACTGTCATACGTCTTGGTAGAAACGTTTTAATGTATTTTCTGTGTTGTAATCCATTTCTTAAATGTGCATGCTAAAAATTATACAAAGGGAGAAAATTATGTCCTGTGTTTAGTTAATTGAGGTTTATAATAATTAACAATTTGTGTTATATTTCTCAATGGTTAAAGTCTATACGTCATTTCGATAGTATTTAATCTCCTGGTTTACGGGAGATGTTCATTTTCATCCGTCTCTCTCCTTTTTCGTTGTGTATTGATGTTAGGTGTTTCGTAATACGCACATGAAAACAACGGAGTCTTCATGTTTATATAACTACAGGGCAAAAAGACGGTACAGGAGTTAAACATTCATCTATTGCAATTTATTTAAAATTACTCAAGCACTCCGTTACTTCACCGCTAAAAGGTGCTTAGTTGCAGGTTATACAATATTTTTATAATTTTGAACGTAGAATGGGATTAGTTCTATGGACTACTAGAGAGACATTTTCCCTCCAGGTTAGCAGTTCAGAAACTTGGGACTCCGTATCTTAATACAGGTTGGTCCAGTTGACAAATATTATATTGATTCTCTGTTGTCATATACAGGGTGGAAGGGGAGTCATTACATTCCTTCTAATGTGTGCTCCATAGCATTACAAGCAAAAAAGTCTAATGGCATTTTGTTCTTTGATCAGCCGATTTGGAAAAAATAAATGGTTTTTGTTCCAAATTGGATGCGTAATTCCACAAGAATGTACGAAGATAAGTTACTTGTAAGATGCGTAGAGTAACTTATTTCTGACATAGCTTCTGTAGTAATTATGGGACATCACACAGGTTTCAAAATAGTCACTTAAAAGATGCGAAGGGATACTCCGAACGGCTGTTTTAGACGCGAGGTATGTCGACAACGTTGCATTGAGGTTGGTCAGGGAATTGACTTGGTTTTCGGATTTAAACAGGTCGAGCAGTTTCCCTTTCGCCTAATGTTTTGGCAGGTAACGGTTGTGATTGGCCTACGTTCGTGCAATCAACAGAGAAGAAGACGTTCACGAGACGCGTGTTTCTGTACTGAACCAGTGAAAGTGACACACAATCGGTAGTGTCGGCAGCTTGTTTTCGACAAAACGATCTCCGTAGGAAATGGTCAGAGACAAAAACGTAAGATGGAAAACGTGCTCCAAATACCGAGATCCACCACTGGTTTAAATTGATATAATGACTTCCCTTCCGCACCGTATAGTGTTAAATTCTTAGTCAAAACATTGTTTAAAATATATTAAATTCTTGTAGTTTATTCAGGACACTTCCTTGCTGTAATCAGACCTTGTTACGTGTCCGCATGAACATTATTCAACGCGTCTTGCAGGCATTTCATTGGGTTATTTATTTTTTTTTTTTTTTCCCCAAATGAAGCGTTATTTGCAGCACTGCATCGTTTTGAAAATGTATGTGTATTCTCTACAAATCCGACGATAAAAGTTAGCGCTGAGGTCTACGTGGAAGGTTTCACAGTGCACGTGTAGAAAAGACCACATGTCTGATGACGCGAAAGTACTTTCTTGAACAAGATTCTTCTTTGTTTTTGGTCCTGGGGCTCGACACATGGTCATGCTGACTATTGATGTGATCAGCGCACAACCTGTAAGCAGTTTGTTACTGGTGAGAATGACAAAGTGGTTTGGATTGCTATTTCTTGATAAGGACATTGATAGAAAACTGCAACCTTACATACCTATGTATGTGGTATGTAAGGTAACATTTTTAACCACACCCACTTGTATTACTGTTGCTCAGAATACTACACACTATAGGAATACACGTATCCACATTCCTCACGTATTTCTACTTACTGTTACTTTGTAGGAATTCAGTGACCCGTCTTTGGAAGTTTGAGCAAATAGAAAATAAACATCCCTTTCCCATAAACATATCTACAGATTTTCACTTGTTTCTCAGTGATTGCTGTGCTTTGTGGTATTCGTTTTAAAACCTAGTCCATACTTTTCTGCAGTTACAAACAAACAAGCAAATAAATGTATACAACCTGTTCATATCTGTTTGCGAACTGATGTTGTGGACTATATGCTGATATGGAAAGCAAGTGCAATAGCAATCACAAACACAGATCTGGACGTGTTTGCGAGCAGATACATACGACACCAGTAGTAGCAATGGAGTTCATTTCAGTTGCGTGCGGATAAAATCTGAAAACAATTTGATTTTCTGCAAAATGTGGACTGAAACAGCAAGATTGTTAGTGATCAAGGACATACATTCTTGTTGGACGTGCAGAATGAAAATCGATGGAATCGAAAACCTCTCAAGAGAACACGAAGTTTACGTAAGACATGGAGAAGAAAATTCAAGGACTAAAAAGTCAATCTCGGTGTGAACATAAGAAATTAATGGATTCTCAAAGCAGGGTCCTTTCAAAAAATACGATAAACGTTTTACGCTAAGGCTGTGAGTCTAGAGGGAGCAGATTGACATCGGTGACAACAATGGGGTAAACTTTGTATTCATACAATACTCTTATGGCTGATACATCGCTCATGGTTGAAACTGTAATTCACTACTAAGATGCCCTGAACGGTTTCTTTGATTTGCATACAGATCATTAGAGAACACACTTTTTCAGTCGTTTGCTTTTGAAATTGCAAAATAAAGCTGGCAAATTTGTAGTACCTCAAGACATGTTTCTGTACTATGGGCACTTAAGATATTACTCCGCTGCTTATTCATTGTTGAAGTTCTTTCATACATCAGAAGTGAGTTTATTTCAGTGCGCCTGGTGTCAAAGCCTCGGATTACACTGGGCAACAAATTTTGACTTCTTTTGAGACTGAATGAAAACTCGCTCGTCTTAAGGATTACACTATGCTGAACACGAATATGACAACAAGAATGTTAGATTGGTTCTGGTTTGAGAATAATATCAAGGTAAAATACAATAGTAATCCTTTTTATGAAACTTTGATGTCTTGTAAAACATATTCCTGATCGCTTGCCTTCTCTTTGCTTCCTTCTTGTAGTTGAATTGAGGAGCATCCAGCAGTAGTTAGCAAGTATTCTTGCACTCCACTTTCCTTGGTAACGTTTTTCCATTAATGATATTTGTTGATGGAAACATTTACCATGTTCATCGCTTGCTTCCTCACAAATTTCAGGAAAACAATTCAAACGAGAGTGTAAAGTACAGCTTAAGGAACATGTATCCCATTTTGCGATAAGATGACAGCAAATTTGTAATCGTCGTTTCCAGCTCGTTTATTTCTGCCCAAAATTGTTTACGATTTCTTTGAAAGAAATCCATGTATCTTTCTCAACATCATTCAAAAGGCGTTCAAATATCTCATCTTGGTGAAGTTGACGAATTTATGGGCCAACAAAAACTCCTTCCTTTAACTTGGCCTCACTAATTCTAGGACATTTTGTAACTAGGTACTTGAATGCCAGTCCATGACGGTCCAGCTTTTTAGCATAGTTTTTGATCAGACCAAGTTCTAGTGGAGGAATTAAAATGCTCTCAGGCTCCACCAGAGGTTCATGTTTAACATCCATAGATAGATAATTATCTATTATTGTGGTACCTACTCTAATGGTTAACATGCGGCGGATCAAAGCCGGGCGAGACGATATTTAGCATCGCGGTTGTCCGTGGTCTAGCAGTAACATGCTAGCCTCTAGTGTCCATGGTCGCGGGTTCAAATCCTGCGATATTTTTCGGGCCAAAAAATCCTTGGCATGGCTTCGTTCGGAAGGGAAGTCAAGCCGGTGGTCCCGTGTCGTAGATGTGCTTCACGTGAAATAACCTCGAGCCTGGTAAAGAGGCTTCTGAGCAAAACTGAGCGCTCTTTCACACCCGACATAGAATGGGACGCTGTAAACCACAGCAGTTACAGAGTGTCCATACATGTAACTCAATTTCAGTTGCAACGTTGTCACGTTTTCTCCAAGTAAAAGTTCGTGCACGACGCGTGGACATTTGCTTTTTATGGCATAAGAAAACTAACAGAATGAGAGAGAAAACAGGATATGTTACAACGGTGTTTCACTCCACATGGAGTTAGCACTGTCTGTCATTTGTGATTTCTTTGATTTCATTGGAAATAACACGGCGAAATATCAGCGACTTCCGAGAACAACTAGTGCATGTAGGGTGTGCTACCTGAGAGCTCTGTGATGATCAAAAGTAAAGTACATGTTAATCAATTGAGTAGGACGATAACAAATGGGAGTGGGGAAGCAGACCTAAATAACCAGGCAATTTATAATATTGTGACGTCGCGCGCGGCTCACGACAAAGGACGGTCACGACTAAGCTGCTTCATACCACATACTAGGACGGCGAGCAAACAGAGGCGCTCTAGGTTTGGCTGCTTTGCTCATCTGTGTATACGTGACTAACAACAATGAGTGCGGCGCATAACAAAGGATTGCTGGAACCTTCGAGACGCATCCAGCGCCCGGCGTGTTTGGGAAGTCGAGACAGGTCTATGTTGCGCGTCATCTTCGCTATATAAAGAGGCGAGGAAACAGCACAGGAGAGAGTTACAGACATGATTAGGTCAGAGAGAGAGTACGAGATAGCTGTGCGATGCGGTACTGTCGACGTGAAAGGTACGTCGCGTCGAACTGAAGAAGTTTTAACGAGTGTCGAGTGATTGTATCGTCGTATTGAGAGAAAGTGAAGAAAGTGAAAGGACTGAGTCAAGGCTACGAGAAGAGAATAGTTGTTGTAATATCACTAAGTGCTGTAGACCGTATTACCTCATTAGAGGAGAACTGTGTGTTTGTGATACAATTTTGAAGGGAAAATAAAGTGATAGAAAAGTAACTGGATTGGATCTTGTTTTGATACCCTGGTGTCACAAGTGGAATTCATCGAATTGTCATTTTGTTACAATATTTAAAGACCTGCGGGACGCAAAGCTAATCCATAAAAAGGAGGGCATGCCCGGCAAATGCCTGATGGTTGCCCACCTTAATTTAAATTGATTTGTAGGTCTTTAAAATAATGAAATATATTCTGCACCACATTGAAAAAATTTACCTGTCGACAATCTTGCGTTTTTCTTGAACATGAAATAATATGCAAACAACAACAATTTTACACGCCTTTCTACACTCCTGCAAATGTAACGAGGTTTCATAAACATTCACGGCTTGCGGTGTTGAGTAAAAGGGAGCATTTTGCAATAGTTGAATAAATTGATTTAATTAAATGATGATTTGAGACTTAAAGCGCCACTTTGGCAACGTTGGGCAAGATAGGTGGAATTCGTTAGTATCATGCACGTACGTCTCTTTCTCCCTTAGGGAACAGCTACTGTTACATATTATATTGATCTATTATACCTACCTATGTGGTTGGTTGCGTGTCTGGACTTGTTCGCTGGAATAGACGCCAACATTCTCGCCAAACTTTCAGCAACAGGGACAAAATGAGTAGTTTTTAATGTTTAATACGCTTGATACTTTGACATTTCAGTATTGCCAACACACAATCAAGCTCTTAGATTGATAACTGGCGTAGTTGAAACTACTCGTATGTAATGCTAACACACAAGTCTTTGAAGAGATCAGTTTTACTATACGAAAAACTAATCAGAAATCCAGATGACTACAACTGGCGCACATACACAAATCCAGAAAGCATCTTGAAAAGTCAACATGGATTCCTTCAGAAAGTTTCCAAATTGAAGGAACGATACTCAATACCTTCGATGAAGTATGAAGTTTTTGATGAAAGCCCAGAAGCCAACGGAAGAACACGATTTCTCAACGCAGCTATACCAGCAAGTAAAGAAAAAAGTAGACAAAGTTACTCTCATTGGAAACTATCAATAGTAACTAGGTACACTGAAAATAACTAGCTATAATCTGTTTGCTCTTAGAACAAAGTAGTGTATTCCTCCGCGCCCCACATTGAGCTCCATCTGCACGTGCGCATGTAAACAATGTTAATGTTGCCACTGCCCAATTTACCCGTTCAGATAACCTCAATTTAACTGCTTTCTTTGTTGTTACATATACCATTGCTTATTGAACATATGAGAGCCATTGTTACTGCAGTAATCACATTGTAAGGATTCTTAGATATCAGCTAAGATAGCGCTTCAGGTTTTTTCCATGTATTGTTTGGAATGCGCTCCGCTCTTACTGGATGGTAAGAGGCATTGTCCATTATCACGCTTTACCAGATCTTTATAGCCACGGTAGGATACTTGACCAAAACTTAGTGAACACATTCACCGTTCCTTAAAGACTTTCTTCGCAGATGTTAAACAACATCTTGTTTCCATTCTGCAACCCAAGATGGCGCTGAGGCAACAGCCAAACCCTACAATTGACGACTAGTGTTCAAAACTTGAAGTGAATGTTCTGCGATTGGCGTTAAGCTTGCAGTATATTACATTACAACGTTATATTGTATATTATAGCAACAATTTAAGTGCCCGCCTCGGTAGCGCGATGGTTAGTGTGTCTACCTCACGTTCAAGAGGTCGCGAGTTCGAATCTCGCTTAGGGTAAGTTATCCGGGTAAGGTTTTTTTTCTAGTTTTCCCTTATCCTGAGAAGACGAATGTCGGGTAACTTAAATCTCTATGTACCTCGGGCTCATTTGAGCATTATTTCACCCATTTCAGTCATTCACCGTCCGATATGACATCAGGTTGGAGGACGTTAATTAAAAAAAAAAAGTGGTTTATTGAACGCAAGTAAAGCGAGAAGCTAAATAGCCTTTGGAACTATATTGTGGAAGAATACGGGAGTATTAAAATGTTCCAGCCAATGAGGTTCACCTCCACCACGTGTTTCTGCTTACATCTACTTTACGTTTACAGTAAACCGGGTATACACGGCTCCAAATTACAAGAATGCATAAATGCAGGAGCAGGAGTATTCAACTCTATTTTCTGCATTTATAAACCTGTAGGATATTACAAAGTTACATTTATGGCTGGCCCCGTAGCGCTGTTGGTAGAGCACCTGCCTGCTGTGCAAGGGATCCCGGGTTCGATACCCGGCAGGGGGATGGGAACATTTTCTACAGCCAAGATTATTCCTCATCCTTCTCTCTGGAATGTGAATGTCCTGGACATTGCCAACTGTGCTGAAATGAACAGGCCGATGTACCTATAAGGTGCAATTCTTACACTTCCTCCCCTGATGTGGGAATATCTCCGAAATGGTTCACTCAAAAAAGTCATTTGGACATAAATTGTGTATTTTAACAAGATCTACATATTTTTATAGTAAGATTTAGTTTATATCTTACGGTTTACTGCAGTTTGTCGCCCAAATTGACTTTGGAAAGCAAGTTTAATTTATTGCAGGAGTTTTTAAGTGTTTTAATGTTTCAGTTTTTAAGGCGTGATTATGTCCGTTATTTTAAACTCTACTGTTGTAACTTTTTCGCGTTTTACCACACGGTTTTATGAATTATTTTTTAGGTCTTAACTGTTTGAACTTTTACCGTGCTTTTCAAATGGGAAGAGTTTTGACCTGCAGCCAGTGAGATACGTTCACATGCACTGCCACTCTTTTCATATTTCCCTGTCTAGTAGAGACGAATTCTCTTGGCGCACGTCAAGCCCCACTTAGGGGAAAGTAATGTGACAACACAGCAGGACTCCGATTGGTTGCCGGCCTGAAGGCGCTCAAGGTCACTCTCCTTCCCGTTTGAAAAGCACAGTAGTTTATCCATCACGTTTTAACTGCGAGGCTTCACCGGTGGTGAGTTAACGTGTTTTTATTTTGTTGACTTCGGGCCCTAATGACCTATACTCCATCCAGCCTTAGATCCGCACCTTGTATCCCTCCCTCCGCGATAACCTGGTGTTCGTAAACAAACGCCACGTGGACTCATGCTTCCTGTTTATGATGCAATATAGCGATATTTACTCGCTAGTTACATCGCGTTACATTCAAGTAATCTTTACCACGGTTATCATACATCTTGAAAACTCACACATAATCGTCAATATTTAACGTACTACATTTTGTGATGTGCTTTAGTTTCACGCGCATCGTGGACTAGTTGTTCACACTTTGTGTTTACGTTGCGACGTAAGAGTGTAGCGATTCTAGCTGTCGAGGGCCCGTGAATCTAACTCACTCGGTCACTTACTCACTTACTCAGTCACTCACTCACTCAGTCAGTCACTCAGTCACTCACTTACTCAGTCACTCAATCAGTCACTCACTCAGTCAGTCACTAACTCAGTCACTCAGTCAGTCACTCACTCAGTCAGTCACTCACTCACTTACTCAGTCACTCACTCAGTCACTCAGTCACTCACTTACTCAGTCACTCAGTCAGTCACTCAGTCACTCTGTCACTCAATCACTGTCACTCACTCACTGTCACTCACTCTGTCACTCAGTCACTCAGTCACTCACTCTGTCACTCACTCTCACTCACTCTGTCACTCACTCTCACTTACTCAGTCACTCACTAAGTTACTCACTCTGTCACTCAGTCACTCTGTCAGTCACTCACTCAAATACCATATGTTTAAGATATTTTCATGACTCATGAAATGTGTATCTTGAATTTTCTGGTAATTTGCTCAGAAGTGCTCTGTATTCTGGATACACTTGTGTCGCTGGTAAACCGTAAGAGACAAAACGTTACTGTACAAAACATAGATCTCGTTAAAACACCCAATTCATGTCGAATACACTTTCTTTGGAGATATATGTTTCTCCAATGGGAAGTCATTGGTATTCTTTTATCTCATGTTCATGCAAAGTGACGCAAACGCTCCTCTCCGTCGAAGACGTCGCCTTTAGGATCTATAAGATCTCGTGTTTGGTGTCCGGACTAGCTCTAGCAAGAGGTCCTAATCTCAGGGTGTGCGTGAGTTATGGTAGGAATGGAACCAAACGAAGAATCAACCAACAGATCACTTTATTTGTTAATTTCCAGATTTGTAGAGAACTGCCGACGATATTTAAATAGAATGTAACTTTGTAACTTCAACTACAACGTTACAACACTAACTTTGTCACCCTTTTGCGACCGCCGAATTATGTATACGTGCTAGCTTACGTACAAATCCCAAGTTGCACGTGTACTCTCGGCTCGATTCAAGACGAGTGTGTCTTGCGTTGCATTTGTTTTTGCGCGGACAACAATAAAGAAGCGATTTCCATTGGCTAACTTTAGAGCAAGTCATGGTAAGATAGGAATCAGCCCGCTAAATCGTTACACGTGTTTGTTTTTCGTGCGCGTCAACAAAGCCTTATCACTCTTTTAAATCTGCCTAGGCTTCCATTCTTGAGACTTTAACATATTAGCAGAGCGAGTAGAAAGACAAAGTGTGATCACTCCACTGCTCTTCCATATGATTATACAAGAGCTACCTGGCGCCTCCGTCAGGTGGCAGCAAAGTCATTAGTGTGGCTATTTACAGCTCGTTTCGCTGGATATTGCATTGGAGTATTGTTGTGTATGGTTGCTATCTTTGTTACAGTGTGATGAATTGTGGTTAATTTTTATGAAACTGTGAATTTATAGAAATAATCGACATGCCTATGTGTTTAGTGCCTGGTTGTAGATCTGGATATAACAAATCTAAATGTAAATATTTTTTACACCTCCAAAATATAAACTACTGGTTTCTAAATGGGAGAGGGCCATACCAAGAAAGGACAAGTACCTATCATCTAATATTTACGTGTGTGATTCACATTTTTCAGAAGAACTTTTGATAAAGGTAGACAAGTTTCTAGTTAATGGAGAAAATGTAGAGATTGCTTTTTCCTAATCTTCCTAAATACTTATCACACCCAATACATTCCCGTAAACTTCCTTCACAGAGACCATCAAAAAGGGCTGAAAGGCTGAAAGAAATACCAATTTAGAAGACAGTGGGAATCATGCAGAAGGCTTTCAAAATACGACTGTTAATTTTCCCCTCGCAGGGGATACCAGTAGACATTTTAGTAATAAAGTAGGCCTACTTAAGAAAAGGTCAAATCAACAACACCGTAATATAATTAGACTAAAATGCCAAATGAAAGTATCCAATGCCAAGATTCAAGTACTTGAAAGGAAAGTAAAGTAAATGGAAGTAGTAGCAATATCGATGAATGTGATGGAACAAAATACCTAAGTAAACACAAAAAATTGTTGATACAATTTTGAAAATATCAAAGGCAACTAAAAAGAAAGGCATGAAATATTATGAAGAATTTCCTTTAGATAGCCTGCTTTTAAAAATCAAGTCATCCAAAGGATACATACATTGTTTAAATCACAATCTTCTTCAACTTCCATCAAAATCACATTTAAGAAAGTTAATCAAAGGTCAAAAATGTCTGGAAATGCAATATCTGAATTTTTAAAGGATAAGAATGAAAACGAACGATATGGAATTTTAATTTTTAACGAAGTAAAGATAAAAGAAGTTCGATTTGATTCTAATTCTTTGAAAGTGGATGGGTTTGTAGGTTTGGGGGATTTAATCCCCGAAAAAAGTTAACTCTTCATTCACAGGAAATTATATTTTACTTCATTCCTCTAATGCCATTTTGCATTCTAGTGGTAACATTATTGTCTTGAATTTCTGTGAATGGCTGTCAGAATGTGCATGCGTGAATTAGTTATTGTTAAACGACACTATTCTTCTCCTTTGCTACTTTTCCAGCTGAATCTCCTGCTAAACGCTAGTGTTCGTATTTGCATTGTACCGCACTAGCAGTTGCACTGCCATCTGTGTGGCGGAACACATGAACTACAGCAGTGATCACACTTCTCCTTCTAAACGCTCTGATATTAGCTTTATTACGTCTTGCCCTTCACTATTGACTAGAATCTCCTTTTGTTTCTTTCCATTATCAAATATATATTGACATTATAATTTCGGTTTCAAAAGAGAATGCAATTTCAAAGTCCTCATATAGCGGCCAGCTTTAAAACATTTGACTGTCGCTTAAAGTCTACTGTACTCCCATATATCCCTCGTACCTACAAGAAAATTAGAAGTACGGTACTTTCTGGAAATGCTTATCTCTATTGACATGAAGTAGATAGAGGAACAAGTGTTTTTAAGAATAGTATGTATAAGAGTGAGTAGAGAAAGTCATGAAAGTGCACACAAGATTTTTACAGATCGTATCAACAGGAGAATGCATTAGAATAGACTTGTAAGATCCCTACTCGAATCGAAGCTGGGACTACAGGAAGAAAAAATCTGACGTGTTGCACTCACATGACTTTCTCTACTCTTGTACTAACCATTCTTACAAACTCTTATTCCTATATCTTCTTCGTGTTAGTTGAGATAAACATTTGTACAAATTATCTTATTGTTTATTTCCTTGTAGGTACAAGGTGAATACGGGAACTTTGTGCGATAGTCAAATCTTTTAAAGCTTTCAGATTCCGTTCTCTTTTCACACTTAATATATAACAAAAATGAACGATGTTCCATTTCACGAAAAGTTTTAAGTTTTCCGAAACTCACACACATAACAAGGAATATCTCCGAAATGGTTCACCCTACAAGAAAATTTGTTTGGACATAAATTGTGTATTTTAGCAAGATCGACATTTTTTGTATAGTATGATTTGGTCTATCTCTAACGGTTTGCCAGTTATGCAAAAGTCGTCCAGAGTAAATACGACTACAGGGGCTATAGCCAGAAAATTCAATATATACATTCCATTTGTCATAAAAATATCTCAAGCATATGACATTTTAATCAAAATCATTAGAGCCATTTTCAAGAAAATGAAAATTTTCGAAAAATGTTCCATGTAAAGGATAGTTTAGGGTAGGGCTATTTTATTCAAAATCTTCGTGTTGCATCCTTGAAAGACATTAAACTTAAATACCAACTTTGGTTTTTAACCTACTTTTCGTTTTTGAGTTATGCTGTCCACAGATGACAGAAACACGCGCACGGACCTTTTTCTAAAAATGCTTTTTTTTTATAGGATTCAGGGGGTCTCAAAACATATTTCCGGTGAAATCTCCACATCGAATTTTTGGGTGAAGTACAATACTTCCCCTACTTACAGTAGAGAAAGTAAAGAAGCTATCCGTTATTAGTGTTTGAAGACAATAATTTAACACTTAAGTTTGATTGGAACTGGTGAATAAGGCATAAATGTGATCGTAAATTGGCTGAAAGGCAGTCGTGTGTAATTATCTATACAAAATTGGCTTCAGAGAATGCGTTATTGAAGCAATTTATGGCGTTTGTTTATGATTTGCAGAAGGGCTATGGAAGTAATAATGGGTAGGGAGTTGCGTGTTGATATGATAAAGTGCTCTCGCAGTGGTCCGTGAAGCAGCTGAACCGACCGTCACACTTAGAGCCAATCTACGAGACAATCTGCTCTCAAACCCAAATCGTGAAGGACGTGGATTCATTGAGGAAGAAAGTCTGGAAGAAGCGGGATTTGGCGCTCTGCCCGACCGCCGACTTGTGTCATTAACACAATAATTGCTACCCACAAACTGCCGCAGCTATACAAGGTGATGAAGGGCACCACATTCTTCCCTACAACAGCTTATTCTCCACTACGTATAGCAAGTTATTGTATCCTACCCAAAATTTCGATGTCGAGATTTCACCGAAAATATGTTTTGAGGCCCCCTGAATAATAATAATAATAATAATAATAATAATAATAATAATAATAATAATAATAATAATAATAATAATAATAATAATAATAATAATAATAATAATAATAATAATAATAATAATAATAATAATAATAATAATAATAATAATAAAAGCATTTTTACTTTCTCGAGTATTTATAGTAAGTAGGAGAGGTATTTTATTCCAACAAAGAATCCGATGTCGAGATTTCACCGGGAATTTTGATTTTCTCGAAAATGACTCTAACGGTTTTGATTAAAATGTCGTATGTTTAATATATTTGTATGACAAATGAAATGTATGTCTTGAATTTTCTGGCTATAGCCCCTGTAGTCGTATTTACTCTGGATGACTTTTGCGTAACTGGTAAACTATAGAGATAGCTACCTACACAAAATTATACTACACAAAAATGTAGATCTTGCTAAAACACACGACTTGATGTCCAAATAAATTTTTTGTAGAGTGAAGCATTTCGGTGATATTCCTTGTTATTTGTATGAGGTTTGGAAAACTTTCGTCAAATGGAACATCGTTATTAATTTTTTATATGTTCAGCGTGCAAAGAGAACGGGATCTCAAAGCTTTGAAAGCTTTGACTATCGCTCAGTCTATTGTATTCTCATATTCTCCTTGTACCTGCAAGGAAATAAGCAATAAGATAATTTGTACAAATGTTAATCTCAACTAACACGAAGAAGATATAGCAATAACAGTTTGTAAGAATGGTTAGTACAAGAGTAGAGAAAGTTATGTGAGTGCAACACATCAGATTTTTTCAAATTGTGTTCGAATATTGTACGTTCTGACTACGATTTTTGGAGTGTATGTTCAGTGTATAATTATTTTTCGGTGAAGTGTGGGTATCAAAAAGTTGGGTGAAATTCAGTAATATAATGTTAGACTAAGTAGATGTGGGAAAGCAGAATATGTACAGAGTTTGGATATCACTCTCGTAAGTGGGAAAGGATCATGTGCATATGTCGCCACCAGAGGGCTGTAGGAAAGAACACAAGTTGCATGTTCTGTTACCGAAGATGTATGTAGGAATATAAACAATTTGAATGGAACAAAAGCTAATGATACAACGGGAGAAGCAGACCTGAGGATATCGACCGACCCGGTCGTCTGCCAGGATGCGATGTCACTAGCTGCGCTGGCTACACGGGTTCGAGTCTTCGCTTAATTTGATTGAGAGTGCAGAAACATATCCGTTTGTTCCACAACTGTGGACTATTTTTGCAAAAGAAGCCTTACAGAGTGTGTTATATTTATTTAATAAATCTCTACAAGTGTAGATTGCCTAAATTAATGACAGAATACTAACTTAACAAATTCAATTGTAACTGCAATTCCCCTCGCCTTAAATTATAAGAAAAAAGTAGTATTTCACAGCCACATGATTTTTGTCTAACACTATTGTTTATTTTTCTCTTTTACAAACTATTCTAACAGAAACGTGTCAGACTCAAGAGTTACGGATTTTCACCATGGACATGCCGAAGTATTAAATACTGTTGCATTATTGTGTAACTTAAATTTCCAGACTGACTAATTGGTATAGCAGAGCTATTATATACCAGAGCTTATCCGTGTGTCTATCCTTCATCATGATCATGGTCCCTCTTCACTGGACTGTAACAAAATGCATATCACCACTAGTGACCTCTAGTAAATGGTATACAGTGTTATGATAGACCAGAGCTTTTCTGTGTGTCTATCCTTCATCATGATCATGGTCCCTCTTCACTGGACTGTAACAAAATGTATATCACCACTAGTGACCTCTAGTAAATGGTATACAGTGTTATGATAGACCAGAGCTTATCTGTGCGTCTATCCTTCATCATGATCATGGTCCCTCTTCACTGGACTGTAACAAAATGTATATCACCACTAGTGACCTCTAGTAAATGGTATACAGTGTTATGATAGACCAGAGCTTATCTGTGTGTCTATCCTTCATCATGATCATGGTCCCTCTTCACCAGACTGTAACAAAATGTATAGCACCACTAGTGACCTCTAGTAAATGGTATACAGTGTTATGATAGACCAGAGCTTATCTGTGTGTCTATCCTTCATCATGATCATGGTCCCTCTTCACTGGACTGTAACAAAATGTATATCACCACTAGTGACCTCTAGTAAATGGTATACAGTGTTATGATAGACCAGAGCTTATCTGTGTGTCTATCCTTCATCATGATCATGGTCCCTCTTCACTGGACTGTAACAAAATGTATATCACCACTAGTGACCTCTAGTAAATGGTATACAGTGTTATGATAGACCAGAGCTTATCTGTGTGTCTATCCTTCATCATGATCATGGTCCCTCTTCACTGGACTGTAACAAAATGTATAGCACCACTAGTGACCTCTAGTAAATGGTATACAGTGTTATGATAGACCTGAGCTTATCTGTGTGTCTATCCTTCATCATGATCATGGTCCCTCTTCACTGGACTGTAACAAAATGTATAGCACCACTAGTGACCTCTAGTAAATGGTATACAGTGTTATGATAGACCAGAGCTTATCTGTGTGTCTATCCTTCATCATGATCATGGTCCCTCTTCACCAGACTGTAACAAAATGTATAGCACCACTAGTGACCTCTAGTAAATGGTATACAGTGTTATGATAGACCAGAGCTTATCTGTGTGTCTATCCTTCATCATGATCATGGTCCCTCTTCACTGGGCTGTAACAAAATGTATAGCACCACTAGTGACCTCTAGTAAATGGTATACAGTGTTATGATAGACCAGAGCTTATCTGTGTGTCTATCCTTCATCATGATCATGGTGCCTCTTCACTGGACTGTAACAAAATGTATATCACCACTAGTGACCTCTAGTAAATGGTATACAGTGTTATGATAGACCAGAGCTTATCTGTGTGTCTATCCTTCATCATGATCATGGTCCCTCTTCACTGGACTGTAACAAAATGTATATCACCACTAGTGACCTCTAGTAAATGGTATACAGTGTTATGATAGACCAAAGCTTATCTGTGTGTGTATCCTTCATCATGATCATGGTGCCTCTTCACTGGGCTGTAACAAAATGTATATCACCACTAGTGACCTCTAGTAAATGGTATATAGTGTTATGATAGACCAGAGCTTATCTGTGTGTCTATCCTTCATCATGATCATGGTCCCTCTTCACTGGGCTGTAACAAAATGTATAGCACCACTAGTGACCTCTAGTAAATGGTATACAGTGTTATGGTAGACCAGAGCTTATCTGTGTGTCTATCCTTCATCATGATCATGGTCCCTCTTCACTGGGCTGTAACAAAATGTATATCACCACTCCTCTAGTAAATGGTATGCAGTGTTATGATATACCAGAGCTTATCTGTGTGTCTATCCTTCATCATGATCATGGTCCCTCTTCACTGGACTGTAACAAAATGTATAGCACCACTCCTCTAGTAAATGGTATACAGTGTTATGATAGACCAGAGCTTATCTGTGTGTCTATCCATCATGATCATGGTCCCTCTTCACTGGACTGTAACAAAATGTATATCACCACTAGTGACCTCTAGTAAATGGTATACAGTGTTATGATAGACCAGAGCTTATCCGTGTGTCTATCCTTCATCATGATTATGGTCCCTCTTCACTGGACTGTAACAAAATGTATAGCACCACTAGTGACCTCTAGTAAATGGTATACAGTGTTATGATAGACCAGAGCTTTTCTGTGTGTCTATCCTTCATCATGATCATGGTCCCTCTTCACTGGGCTGTAACAAAATGTATATCACCACTAGTGACCTCTAGTAAATGGTATACAGTGTTATGATAGACCAGAGCTTATCTGTGTGTCTATCCTTCATCATGATCATGGTGCCTCTTCACTGGACTGTAACAAAATGTATAGCACCACTAGTGACCTCTAGTAAATGGTATACAGTGTTATGGTAGACCAGAGCTTATCTGTGTGTCTATCCTTCATCATGATCATGGTCCCTCTTCACTGGGCTGTAACAAAATGTATATCACCACTAGTGACCTCTAGTAAATGGTATACAGTGTTATGATAGACCAGAGCTTATCTGTGTGTCTATCCTTCATCATGATCATGGTCCCTCTTCACTGGGCTGTAACAAAATGTATAGCACCACTAGTGACCTCTAGTAAATGGTATACAGTGTTATGATAGACCAGAGCTTATCTGTGTGTCTATCCTTCATCATGATCATGGTGCCTCTTCACTGGACTGTAACAAAATGTATATCACCACTAGTGACCTCTAGTAAATGGTATACAGTGTTATGATAGACCAGAGCTTATCTGTGTGTCTATCCTTCATCATGATCATGGTCCCTCTTCACTGGACTGTAACAAAATGTATATCACCACTAGTGACCTCTAGTAAATGGTATACAGTGTTATGATAGACCAGAGCTTATCCGTGTGTCTATCCTTCATCATGATCATGGTCCCTCTTCACTGGACTGTAACAAAATGTATATCACCACTAGTGACCTCTAGTAAATGGTATACAGTGTTATGATAGACCAAAGCTTATCTGTGTGTGTATCCTTCATCATGATCATGGTGCCTCTTCACTGGGCTGTAACAAAATGTATATCACCACTAGTGACCTCTAGTAAATGGTATATAGTGTTATGATAGACCAGAGCTTATCTGTGTGTCTATCCTTCATCATGATCATGGTCCCTCTTCACTGGGCTGTAACAAAATGTATAGCACCACTAGTGACCTCTAGTAAATGGTATACAGTGTTATGATAGACCAGAGCTTATCTGTGTGTCTATCCTTCATCATGATCATGGTCCCTCTTCACTGGGCTGTAACAAAATGTATATCACCACTAGTGACCTCTAGTAAATGGTATATAGTGTTATGATAGACCAGAGCTTATCTGTGTGTCTATCCTTCATCATGATCATGGTCCCTCTTCACTGGGCTGTAACAAAATGTATATCACCACTCCTCTAGTAAATGGTATGCAGTGTTATGATATACCAGAGCTTATCTGTGTGTCTATCCTTCATCATGATCATGGTCCCTCTTCACTGGACTGTAACAAAATGTATAGCACCACTCCTCTAGTAAATGGTATACAGTGTTATTATAGACCAGAGCTTATCTGTGTGTCTATCCTTCATCATGATCATGGTCCCTCTTCACTGGACTGTAACAAAATGTATATCACCACTAGTGACCTCTAGTAAATGGTATACAGTGTTATGATAGACCAGAGCTTATCCGTGTGTCTATCCTTCATCATGATTATGGTCCCTCTTCACTGGACTGTAACAAAATGTATAGCACCACTAGTGACCTCTAGTAAATGGTATACAGTGTTATGGTAGACCAGAGCTTATCTGTGTGTCTATCCTTCATCATGATCATGGTCCCTCTTCACTGGGCTGTAACAAAATGTATATCACCACTAGTGACCTCTAGTAAATGGTATACAGTGTTATGATAGACCAGAGCTTATCTGTGTGTCTATCCTTCATCATGATCATGGTCCCTCTTCACTGGGCTGTAACAAAATGTATATCACCACTAGTGACCTCTAGTAAATGGTATACAGTGTTATGATAGACCAGAGCTTATCCGTGTGTCTATCCTTCATCATGATTATGGTCCCTCTTCACTGGACTGTAACAAAATGTATAGCACCACTAGTGACCTCTAGTAAATGGTATACAGTGTTATGGTAGACCAGAGCTTATCTGTGTGTCTATCCTTCATCATGATCATGGTCCCTCTTCACTGGGCTGTAACAAAATGTATATCACCACTAGTGACCTCTAGTAAATGGTATACAGTGTTATGATAGACCAGAGCTTATCTGTGTGTCTATCCTTCATCATGATCATGGTCCCTCTTCACTGGGCTGTAACAAAATGTATATCACCACTAGTGACCTCTAGTAAATGGTATACAGTGTTATGATAGACCAGAGCTTATCTGTGTGTCTATCCTTCATCATGATCATGGTGCCTCTTCACTGGACTGTAACAAAATGTATAGCACCACTAGTGACCTCTAGTAAATGGTATACAGTGTTAAGATAGACCAGAGCTTATCTGTGTGTCTATCCTTCATCACGATCCTCACTGAACTTTAACAAAATAAACATTCCAGAAAAGTAGCTCGCTTAGATTTTAATCCGTTGGCTGTCCAGTTTAGAGCAATAAGCTGGGAGAATGAGCTTGCGGGTTTAAAATTTGATAGCATCGTTAGTGATCCCTCTAGTAGTGGGCGCGAACATTCAGTAGTGGATCAGGTGAATTGTGGAAGTCAACTCTCTCATGTGAATTATAGGATTCGCGTTCTATGATTGCTTCGCGTTTTAGTTATAGTTTTTGTCTATTCCTGTTATGAGGTGTATATGTGAATTAGAAATCTGTGTATAGTCTTGGAAGTGGGCTCTTTTCTTTAACTCCGAATGTACCTGGAAGAATTTCAGCATGTGCAGTACTGCTTATTAATCCTTAAATTATTCTTATAAGGCTGAATTCTCATTTATTTTGCACACAGATTTTGTACATTTACTGCACTGAACTTTTTATGGATTCTAAATTTCAAGTCTGATGGGAAAACTACTATGGTTCGTTGATCGAGAGATTGTTTTAGGCTTTCGGTTTCAGGCAGTTTGCAAGTATTGTTATTTTTCTGTATACTTCGTCTTAATCGAATAAAAGTTTGCAGAAGTGGTTGCATACTTCTTGCATAACGTCACAAGAAACAAACTGAATGGATTAGCGCCTAAGAATGAATGATAAACGATTGCGACAGTCAAAACAAATGTAGATAACTAATACGTTCAAAATGAGTAATGCTCCTGCACAAATGACATAAATTGCGTGATTACTCAAGAGTTTTCCATCTATACGTCACGTATTTGATACTGACCAATAACCTTTAGTAACGTCTGGGATATCGACCAATCACTGTCTTATATGCTTGCAAGGATGCGATTTTATCACATAAAATGTCAGTTCATTACTGAACCGTAATAGTATCAGTATGCAGTGATTAATAGCTTACGTCATCGATCGTGTTTGTAATCAATTAACATTGCAATAGTGGCAGTTTCCAAGTAAATCATATTTTTGGGGGGGAAAAAGTCCATCAGTAACTTTTGAATATTAGGCCATTTGGCCTGTTCCGTTTCAGATTGGAAGTTGGTCTCTCCAACGTTTCTTTGGTCGTCCAAGATCTCTTTTCCCCCTTGGTCTGTAGTTGTAGTCTTTGGGGTAGTTTGTCTTCAATATGTGTTGACACTAGATATTTCTGTACGTGCATCTAGCTCTTCTCGTATTTAATTTCTTTTGTGGTCATGCAAAGTATGCTAAAGATCTTAATTTCATTTCAGCAGTCTGTAGTCTAGGGGTCTGTGGTTAAAGCCCACGTTTATGAACTACAAGGTAAAGTTGGAATTGCCATCACTTTGTACAATTTCAAAATAGTCTGTGGTGTGACTTTCTTGATTAGTGTTTTCTTGATTGTGTATAGAAGTTGTTGGAATTTGGCTAGTTTGATCTCTGTCTCTCTCGGATTGAAGTAAGAGAAATTGCAGGCCACACAGCTAAAGGCATAGACTTGTTCAATAATGTTGTTGATGGACATTTTATATCTAAGGGGATTCTTTCGTCTAGAGCCATTTTTTTATGTTAATGAAATTTCTAGGTCGTATTCTTTTGCCATCAGTGATGATTTATGTACTACTCTTCGCAAATTATCTTCTAAGTTGGTTAATAAAATTTGATCATCTGCATACATCAACGTGTTTAGTGGTGTTATCAATCAAGAAATTCGTGAATAATACTCTTTGCAAAGTTTTAATAATTTCGTTCATATAAATATTGAATAAAGTGGGTGACATTGGGGAGCCTTGTTTGACACCTCGTTTTACTGTTCTATATTCTGAGTTTATATTGTTATTTCTCCTGATATTTGTGTTTGTATCTGTATGTATACTCTCAATTACATAAGATAAATGTTGAGAAATTCGACATCTTTTAAAATTTCCCATGGTTTTGTGCTGTTTACTGTGTCGAAGGCTCTTTGGTAATCTATAAATGCTATATATCTCGGGATATTCAATTCTCTGTTTCTCAATGATTTCTCTGTGTAAGACCTGTTATGCTGGAAACCAGTTTGTTCCTCTAAGAGTAACGTTTAAGTGTTATTTTCGCATATATTTTGCAGGCTGAGTTTAATACCTCTATAGCTGTTATGTTCTGATTTAAACTTATTTTGAGGTTTGACTATTGCCTCATTCCACAGTTGGTAGCATTGCTTTGTATACCGTAACATTTTGGATTGTTCATTTAGTATGCCATGACCTGACACAATATGATTTGATTTTACACAACACAAGTAAGAAAGTAAATTATTTATATAACCTGCTAAATTTTATTCATGGAATTGTCTTAATAAATCTTATTGAAGGTTAAGAGTTTCATGAGATTTCCTCTGCGCCGTACTCGCGAATCAATCGACAAACTCATAAACGCTCTGAAAATTTTCCTGTTGCAACACATTTTCGAGTATGTTTAATCGGTCATGTTAACATGAATGTAAAGACATGAGAAGGAAGTGTGATGATGCCATTGACTACGCATGAATTTACCCCAAGTTCTAGACGTAGGTATACCGTGGCTTGCTTTATCCAGGATATTGATGACGTGAAAGAACGTAGCAACCACTCTGCCACATCTCTTGACACGCACCGACCGACCCCTACCTTTGTTCCTGTAGATAAGATCTGCCCTTCCTAGACACTAGTGGTTCGTTAGTAGTTGTTCATTTGATGGCGCCCCTAGTTTAATTAAATAGCCTTGTTAAAGGTGCAGCGCTCTGACTCCCACTAATTTACACAATGCCAACTGGGACTACAAAACGTACCAAATGCACCTGGATAAATTTCAGGCGCAATTCTGATTCTTTTCAACAGAGGAAAGTCTTCGACAGTTCTTTTTTCGTATAATTTTATTACCTAGTAGTAAATTAATGCACCGAATGCGATATTAGCATTGTAAATTGAGAAAATAAATCATGTAACAATTCGGCATCCAAAGCTGGTGTAAGGAGAGCGCCTCCATATTTGTATAAACAAATGAATTTGGATAATTTAGCTCTTCTCCCTGCATTTCATTTGTTACTATCTGGCATGTTGAATCTATAAGACAGCCACTGCATGCATTCTCTTCCTAGGAGAGAAGTGAGCAATTGTTACGGACTGTGATATAGCCTATCAGCTATAAATTCAGATATCAATTTTTCTATATTTAATAACGTACAGAGATTATAGCATCTTTGTTGCTCAAAGAAAATAATTTTCACAAAATGGCTTCATCTTCTCTTTAAAATCCGTGCAACTAGGAATATCTGTACGTTTATTGCTGTAGAAAATGCGTAATTGATATTATCTATTGGTACGTGTGCCATAATGAGCCAGTTATGCACATTGCATATACATAATAATAAGGGGAGTTATGGCCGCTGGGTTAGACTCGTATCAAGTATCGGGTTGATGTGCTCGCTCTGCGGTAGCCTAGCTCGCGGCAAGCTAGCCTAGCTCCCAGTTCAGTTTAACGTTATTTGAAGCTGTTTGAGTTGTGTATTTATTGTGTTACGTTTTTATCGAACAGAGTCGCATATGGAACTGTCAGCTTGAATGTAGGTATACAGAAATTCTGGTGTTAAAGTACCTTAAACAGCCTGTTTAGAAATATTTGAACATTGGACCTGGATTAGACAAAAAGAAACACACTGTCAACGGTTCTAACACCATAACACTTACTGAAAATCTCGATATCGTACTTTTGGGTGGATTAGAATACTTGCTTTACTCTAAAAGAAGGTGGTTACATATATGTGTAATGTACATATTTCTGTAGAAGTGTAAGTCCATTAAAGTGAAGTAAATAGAAGAATGAAGTCTCGTAAGAACCG
Source organism: Tenodera sinensis (assembly GCA_030765045.1). Classification (NCBI taxonomy): domain Eukaryota; kingdom Metazoa; phylum Arthropoda; class Insecta; order Mantodea; family Mantidae; genus Tenodera; species Tenodera sinensis. The sequence goes on along the minus strand of CM060972.1, from coordinate 106,551,693 downwards.
TTTGTATACCTATTAATACACGATGGGTAGAGAAAGCCAAGTGAATGTAACTCATTTATTTTATATTTGTCTACATACGTAGTCCCTCATATTCCGCGATAGTGGACCAAAGGTGACGTTCATATAGCGAAGGGTGGGAACAATACGCGAGCTTGCGATAATGAGCTGGTAAGAGTGAAAGGGAACATGTTCGTCACAAACAGGCATGGTTCAGGGAAATTACCCTGGAGTAGCTAAGTGTAGGTACTGCCTGCCATTCATATCTGCGGGATCTCTGGTTTCATTCATCCCGTAGGTCGTGCGCCGGTCCTGCCGTTATCGATGCGATCCCATCCCTATCTCACGCATTTTTTCTACTGCTTATTGAGCTAAGTCGCTTTTTAAGCCCGCTTTCCTTATCTCTGAACTGCAAGGTGTGTATGTCTGCGGCTCATGGGATTCATAACCTTGACACATTTTGTCACACTTCTCGACAGTCAACGCCCTTTTCTTCCCTAGCACTGGGGCGTCGGCAGGGGCGAAATTACGCTCTAATTACTGTCTACCAAAGGAAAATAACACTGCTTGTATTACGAATAGTTCGCAATCAAAAATAAACTTTTTAAAGGCTAAATGTGTCAGGAATTCACATGAAAATTCGGAAGACTGCTTCAGACAAGCTTGCCCCGCCCCCATGTAGAAATTGAATGGGCGCTCCTTTAACGTTCACATGACCTTCTCTACTAGTATACAATATATAAAACATGATTGTTTGTTTGTCCTTTATGGGGTGCTATACCATTCGTCCGAACGCGTTGAAAATTGGCAAATTTAAATTTTATTTTTTTCATAGAGAAGGTTTTTATGCTATCCATTTTACTATAAACATATTACGTTCACATGGTTTGCTCCACTCGCTTTTCTTTATGTAACACATTAACATGCCCTTGCCTACTTGTCCCTCAACATACAATTCATACAATTTTATAGGACTGAAATAGAAATTCAACGTATTACATTCACACGGTTTTCTCTATTCGTTAAACATGCAATTCATGCAATTTTCTATATGATTTGAAATACAAATGCAATGTATTATATTCACATGGTTTTAACTCACCTTCCTTTTATGTAACACATTCACGAGTATTTCTCTTCTCACTCTCCTACAAAGAATTCCTACTCTTTTGTATATTATCAATACAGAAATGCAACACATTACATTTAGACAGTTTTCTCTACTTGCTTTTCTTCCTGTGGTATTTGTGGTTGTTCATCAGTGTTTTTGTTTAGTATCTTTCCGTTTTTATTTATTTAGCTTATATTTTATTCCTTATTGTGTCTTAAGAGTTTTAATTAAATACTGTTTAAGTGTGTTAAGTAATATTTTTTAAACTCTCCAAAGAACAACAAGGCTATTGGACAAGTGCAACCTAAGTTCAAAAGTTTAGGTATAAATCTTCAAACCATGGACAACACTGGGTATTTCAGCTAGTTACCTATAATAAGCAGTGGAAGTATTGCATTCCACACAAAGATTTCACCGGAAATACATGTTTGAGGCTCTATAAAAATATTAATAATTTTTTTAAAAAGTCTGTCTTTTTGTCTCTGAAGAACATGGCTCAAAGACGAAAAGTTGGTTAAATACCAAATTTGGTATTTAAGTTCAGTGTCTTCCAAGATTGCAGCATGAAGAGTTCAAGGAAATCCTCCCATCCCTAACTGCCCTTTACATTGAAATGTTTCCTTATTTTTGATTTTCTTAAAAATAGCTCTTGACAAATTTAATTGAAATACTACATACTTAAGATATTTACTTGGCAGGTAAAAAGCATGTCGTGACTTTTCTGGGAAAGGCCTTCGAAATGGTCTTCAGAAGAAATTTTGTGTAATTTTGTTTAAGGGATGAACCAAAAGAAGTAGACAAAAATGTAGGAATGTAGATCTCTTTAAAACACTTTATTTCGAATAACTTTTTGTGTGGCATCAGTCATTTCCGAGATATGTACTACTTATTGATTTGAGTTTTTCAACACTTGAAGTTGTTTCTCACAGTGTCGTTAAAAGAGTATATGAATTTCAAGACCAGCATATAGCAACTACTTTTATCCCTGTTAAGTATATCATAAAACTACAGTGTGTCTGTAAAGTTATGGTGCAGTTGTGGTCGCTAAATGAAATGAAACCAAAGGATGAAACATGCACTACATTGAAGATTATCTCAAAGAGTGTATTTAATGTTATTTGCACAAGATGTGGGCACTGGAAAGGAAAGTTCAATGTCTTGTGTGGCTTGCTGAATTTGAATATTGTTGGATGTGCGTAGCTGCCACTATAACTGTTGGGATAAGGAGCTGAAGGGAACTGATTAAAAAATGTTTGACTAGCCACAAGTCTGTAGAAAGGCCTAATGAAGTTTTAAAGAAATGCTCTGCTTTCCTGCAGTTGTTATAGACTATTGTACACCCAAACATTTTGATTTTGCAACAGAGGTGCTTAATGAGATTGAAAGGATTCCTGTTTAACAACTAGGCCACATACTGTATGTTCATCATAATGTCAGAATATGGATGTACGAACATCCACGTGCCTACGTTAAGGGACACGGGGACTAAAATTTCAAAGTTCTGTAATACTCGTATGTAAGCTACTAACTTAAAATTTTGTGTAGGCCACTAGTAAGCTGTGTAACAAGTTTCACGTGTATATGATTGTTACTTATAGGGCTAATAATTATTTTATCAATCAATAATATAAAATATTGCCCATTTGTAAAACACACCTGGTGCCATTATTTTTGAAGTAGATTTATAGTGTTATGGGCTTCTGATTTGCTATAATTATGAGTACAAAATCAGTTATTACTTTTGTAGTCCTAGCAACATTTGCCCAGATAAAAATGTATTTCTATTTGCACATATTCTTATAAAAAATTGGCCAAATATTTGAACATTTTATTATTTTTGTTTTACAAAAACTATTTGACATAAACTGAAAATAACTAGGTTTGTTCAAGTGTCTTTGCACAACATGCATGTAACTTTTTACTACAATAGGTCAAAACTGTTGCACCAGCCTCATTTTATGTGTTGAAAAATGTTGTTGTTGTTGTTGTTAGTAGTTAATGCTGGATTCTGACAATGAAGTCATTAATCCTTTTGCTCTCCAATATTTTTCACAATGATATTGAAGAGAGCAATAGCAGTAATAGTAACCGTTTTTTTGAGAGCACCATATTTTTATGTTTTGGCGGTCACATCACTCTCTCACAACCCCCAGAATGTCTGGAGGACCACACCTGCCGTTGGTTTACGGGTCTCACCAACCTGACCGGGAGAGTTATCAAAATAAATTCACCGACCATATCCTCTGATTACCAATCAGAGGACGTATTACATGCCATGACAGGTCAGCATGTTGGGGTTAAGATTTTATAGAGAACTGGAGAGATTGGAAAAATAAAGACTCCCTAGCCCTCGGGAACCCTAATAGCATCGGGGTTGGAAGAGAACAAGAGATGACCAAGGTAAGGTCAGATAGAAAAGTTACAGTGAGGAGCAAAACACCAGTAAGTGGAAGTAATGTTCTGCTCAGCTTGGGTACGTTGTGGTCGCTATTCACATATCCCCTAGACGGAGACCCCTGAGGCAAAAAAGGTAATCTAGTAACAGTTAGCTGAAAACATCGGAAGTAAAACGTCCTAAAATTCCAAATCCACCAAGATAAAATACACCTTACACTTGCTTACTAAAATTAATTTTGGCAACAAACCGCAGTACTGTAGCTACAGCTACTGGGTCATCCATAGTTGAGATCACCCATTTATTGATATTGTAAGTGTTAAATACCATATTTCAATTGTATGTAAAAAAATTAAGGGTAATTGAGAACAGTGCCAAAAATGTTAAAGAGATCGATTAAAATCGCCTTCTTAGCATTTTTGGGATTGTAAAAGTATGCGCAAAATGGCGTCATATAATGACACTACTAAAGACGTACATTGGCAGATTGATACATGTGTTGTTGTTAGCTAATGCTGGATTTCTGACAATGAAGTCATTAATCCTCTTGCTCTCCAATATTTTTCACTGTAGGATGGGGTGCCAGAAGTGTTGAAAAATGTAAATTTGAGAAAAATTGAGTTTTCTGAAAACATGCATTTCAAATATATTTATAGGCTACTTGTATTCTTAGAATTGGCTCGTAGTGTTACAATACAATCTCAAACAGTGAAACTCGACCCAAACAAGGCTTGCAGTGTCACAACATGTACTGTAAAGCAATACTTGTTTAAAAAAAGGGAGTATAGTAATATGTTTCCAAAATTTCCCCGTCAGCTGCACACCAAAGTATTTAAACGTGCACTGATGTCTTAAAATGGTAGAACTTGACATGTTATTTATGCACCTGATTCCTGAAGTTCCTAGGATAATTTGTAAGTGAAAATTTGAAATTCGTAAATTTTGCCCCATGTCCCTTAAGTAACAGCTATGGAAGCCATACCAAACTCCACTGCAAACTTATAGTTTTCCTTTTATTTGGTGAAGGTTTCACATTTTTATACTGTTTTGTAGCGTTTCTGTAACCAGTCAAAACTGTACTATGACTTTATGGAAACTATTTCTGCAAAGATTCATACAGGATGGAAGGTACAGCTTCGACCATATGTTAACCAAGGATTGTACATGGTGAGTGTAACAAATATATCCAATACAATTATTGTCAATAAAGAAACGTTTCGCCAAAAAAAGAAAAAAAAAATGGTCAAATATTTGAAGCTGTTTAACTTCTTGATGAATGGGTACAAATGGTTTATTGTTTCACTGTCACGCAAACATTTTGTGAACAATGTTGTAGTGCATTTCTACCTTAATTTGAATGAATTTAGTCAATGTTAGAATGTCATGCAAAGTTTAATTTCTAAGAGATTTGGCAATGTCACATTAACATTAAATGATGACAATTCATTCACTTTGAAATAAAAGGCATTGCAGCATTATTCACATAATGTCTGTGGCAGTTAGTGAAATAAACCATTTATATCCATTTGTCAAGAAGTAGCTCCAAATATTTGACACAATTTCTTTTTCATCAAAATGGTCCTTTATTAACAATAGTATTGTAGATATTTGTTACATTCATCATGTAGAATCTGGTTTACATATGACTAAAGTAATATCTTCCACATGGTATAAATTAACCTGAAAATAAGGTAATGTAAGAATGGTCTTTAGGAGCTATACTAAAACAATAGTGGGTAGGGAAAGTCATGTAAGAGCTAAATTGTAAACATGATAGAATGTTAACATTTGTGATGATGTGTTGGAACAGGTACTGGAGAGTCGGGCAAGTCAACATTCATCAAACAGATGAGAATTATCCATGGGTCTGGCTACTCAGATGAAGACAAGCGAGGTTTCATCAAACTGGTGTACCAGAATATCTTCATGGCCATGCAGAGCATGATCAGAGCCATGGATCTTCTCAAGATTCAATATGCAGAGTCGTCAAACATAGTAAGTAATCACTGTTTCTCTTTTCAAATACCCAACAGCTGGTGCTGGAAGAATATAAGATTCAATATCAATGGAGGGATGTTAAAGAAATGAAATAAATTAGTAATATAGCATCCTGACATGCGTTTCCTAAGCCAAAATTTCCAAATTTTGTATTTATTTCCATATATCAGGCCAATCAATGATAATTGCTTTTCTAACACACAAACTGTGTATAGGTCAACTTTGAAAAGTAGAATAAGAACTGAAAAATACTGGAGTTTCGTACTTACAGTTGTAAGTTACCATTGGGGTACATGTCTCGAATATGATATAACCTTGTGGTCTATCTGGAGAATGTTAATCATTTGGAGAATTTAAGGCTATACCGGCATGTTGACATGGTAGCTCAGTGGTTAAGAGCAGCTGCATGTAGACCTGAAGATCTATGGTTCAAATCCCAGCTATGGCATTGAATGTTTAATTTCTGATTCTACTGTTCATAGTTTACCTACCAATGGTTTGTGTGTATTAGAACAATCAATTTTATTGATTGACCTTGGAAACTATTCAAAACCTTAAATTGTGAGACAGCACTGCGTACATGCCTTGATATGAGATTCCCTTGTGGTCTATGAGGAAAATGCCAATCCGGTAAAGAAGTTAAGGGCGTTTCGGCATTTTGCCATATTAGCTCAGAAGTTAAGAGCAGCCATGCATAGAGCGGAAGATTTGTGGTTCAATTCTTGGTGATGGCTTTGAATTTTTCAGTTCTGATTTTATCTTATATTTGTATTTGTTGTATCCTTTTGGTTACTACAGAGTGGTAATTTTATGGCCTGGCCTGGGTCCCATATATCTGTCCACTGAGCACTGCCTAGTACACCAATGGTTTTCCATTCCAGAACTTGTACATTACATCTCATGAGTAACATGCATTATGATGAGTACTAACCCTACTATAAATGGTGTTCATTTGGTTGAGACATTCCTGGCATTCATTGTCACAAGGTTGTAATTCATAAACAGTAGCCCCTGTATAGTATTTTAAAATTTTAGTAGCTATATGAACATATTTTTGAAACACCCACTTGCTCTGCTACACATCTTTAAGACTTCTTTGGTTAGTGCTCGAATAATGCAGTGATTTGGTCAACCTTTTTCCTCCATTAGAATATATATTTTTTTTCACTTAGGATCCCATTGTCCCAAACTTATTGTGGTGGTGGGCTCACTCAAAGGGTGCTCAAGGTCAGGCACCTCACACCACTATGTTGCTAGGAAATACACGACAATGGTGGCTAAGAACAAACACAGACTGCAAACAGTTTGAGAAGTATCAAGTGCAGGTTTTGGTTACAAAAAGCTTTGTGAAACCTCAATTTACTAAAGTTGAAATGCATGTATTCAAATGGGAGCCATATACTGCCAAGCATGCTGTAACATTTAATTATAGAAACAGTGACTAACAGCGGATTGTAGAATGCATTTCAAAATCTGGATTTCCAAGCTTAGATTCTGAGTTCAATTCGACATTCTTCTTACACTGTCAAAAGATGTTGGAGATATTTAATTGTTTTTGTGGCATGATAATATATTCAACATCCTTGCCATTAACTGATTCATCTACTAATATTAATTTAGTGCTCTTGTGAATATGCCATGAATCACAACTGGATATTCTTTCACTTGATTTTGAGATTTTGAGGGACAGTGTGGGAGAGAAATGTTTAAACATAGCTTTTGGATATCTTGTCACTTATCATATGAGTCATCTAGTATCAAAACCGGCCAAGTCACAAAATTTTGAAAAGTGAGCTTTTATCATAAACTGAAAGAAGAACAAGTACGCTTCCTATTGATAAATTAATATGCATCCAATCTGGCCAAGACAACATATTACACGTCGTTGAATTTAGAGTTGTGCAACAGAATGTGTCAAGTCGTGCAGGAAGTTCATTCAAAACTGGCCAAGTCAATGAGGAAAGTTATTTTTACAATAACATCCTCCTTCAGCTTTTTCACTTTGAAACCTTATTATCGCTGGTTCAACAAACCATGAACTCTAAATGGATGCGCAGAAGTTAAATAATTTATTACCTTAGCTGCAGATGTTATGTTGGTACAAATAACCTTTTTAATTGGCACAAAAGCATTTTCCTTAATGCCATGTTATTCACATATACCAAGAGTTTGCCAGATATTGTAATCTAATGTAAAGTAGAATTGAAGTGTGTAAAATTATATCTATCAAAGTGCTGTTGTTTTAATAGAGAATTTGTGTTATTTTTCATGCCAAAGCTTAAAGTAAAAGGAAAAACATACTGTTTTTTTTGTTTGTTTGTTTGTTTTTTAAAATTATGTTCGTACTAATTTTTTGTTCTACTTTAATATTATACTGCATTTTTTATAATTAATGAATAAATTATGTTTTTTTATTGATGTTGGGTACCAATTGGAATAAAGTCTTTCTTATTTGAAAGATTTAGAATTAAAAAAAATGTCTGCAACAAAACAGGCCAAGTCGAAACTTAAAAATTTTGAAAAAATATAGTAAATTATTAATATGATTTTCCATATTAATACATGAACCCATCATATGGAGCCTAAAAAAAGTGAAACAAAAGTATTACTAACTTTCATTGGTTTGTCTGCAGAAGTTTTTAATGAATACTGAAAAAAAACATTTTGTGACTTGGCCAGTTTTGATACTAGACGACTCATATTTATTATAATATTGTGACAAATGATAAGTCTATTTACTTTTAATGTAACTTTGTTTCCCTTAGAACTGAATCACAATTCACAACTTATGACCTTGCAACTCACAGCTGCTCTGTTGTACCTTGACACCAACACTACACAGCTCACTCTGACAATTCTATTAACAGCTGACTCAACTTCACTGAAACTTTCATGCTGGCTCGCTAGTGTAGTCAAGTATTAGGACCAGCAATGTTTTTGGAAAATAGTTTTCACGAAGATTCTCGTAACAAGCTGTGTGGAAATGCCTTTGTTCTTACGTGCCATAATCCATGTTGCCTAGCAAAGTAGTGGTGTGGGATAACTGACCTTGGTCCTCCTTAGATGTGTGTGCAACCACCGCCACAATATATACACATTGGTTGTGCAAAAACAATGTGCAGAACATATTGTGTAAGCTTTCACGGCCAGTGTCGTAAAATAAAAATGATTATCTGGACTTGTGGGCCGTGGTCTAGTGGACCAGACCTTTCGTTTGAAGCTGCGTCGGCCCACAAGCCTGGATAATCATTTTGTATTTTAATGTGCAGAACATTTTAGAGTACAAAGGTAGTTCCAAAATAAGCATTCTAGTAGGAACCAGAAGCATTTTCTCATTCTTTTCTCCCTTTTTTTCCCTTATCTTTTACTGCATTAAATGCATAAACAGTAAATCTCTCATTTTAGAGTTTCTTGTTTAAAGTGTGTAAGATGTAAACAAAATGCCCTCTCTAAATGGCTCCAAAACATTTACATAAAGCTGATTGTTAAACTTCAAGTCCCTTCTCCACAGCTCCTTCATATTTTTAAACTTTTTTCATAACTCAATGCTCCGCATACCAGTTTTTAATTAAACAGTTGAAATTTTAATAAGAGCTTTACATATTTATGCATATTAATATTGTAAGAGGGGACACTTTTGTATACATGTTTATGTAGGGTTGTCTCAAAAAACACTAATAATGGGCTATTATTTGGGGAGAAACTGCAAGATATTTACAACAAAATTTCAGGCTACTTTAACAATTTGTAACCAAAAATTGCTTGTTTTTACAGGATAAGGCAGAACTAATTCGTGGTGTGGACTTTGAAACAGTAACATCATTTGAGAGTCCATATGTGGAAGCGATCAAAGACCTTTGGAAGGATGCGGGAATCCAAGAGTGCTATGATCGGAGACGTGAATATCAGCTCACTGACTCGGCAAAATAGTGAGTGCACTTTATTGCAGTTTTTGTTTGGCATTAATGGTTATGGATATTTTGTCACATACCAACACAGTTGTGCTTTCGGTACAGAAGTTTGCAAATATAATGCAATTGTGGAAAACTCATACCATGTGGACCATCAGTCCCTTACAATTATCTATGCATTACTTGATTGTTCTGAAGGGGACTTGTACATGAACCAATGGAATCAATTTGTCAGTATTTTAAGACTGCTGTACACTGGCAGTTGCAGTCATTATAACAGATCCTTTAGGAATATTTGTAGTCAGGACTCATAACTCTTGGCTGAAAAGCTTTCTTTGTATTGGGCATAAATTGTGTATGGAAAGAAAAAAACTGATTTGCCTCATTTTGGGTTTTAGTACTGTAGCAAAAGTTATAAGCCCATGATGATTCATGCTGATATTTGTTATATTTATTTACATCATCAAAAATATAATATATCAATTTCTTGTTACATGAATGTTATATTTTATTTTTGTAAACTTTATTGTTGCATCCAAAACTGTTCGGTAAAATAGAACATATTGATTATAAGGGGAAAAAGACAAATGAAAAACAATGGTTGCTAAGCTCCATAACCAAGAAGAATGAATAATAATGAATCTTTTTTTCAGTACAGTTGTATTGGCATCAAACAGGGTACTTGTCAAAATTTCTGTGTAAATATTAGCAAGTGTGCATCATACATTTCGGAAAATGTTTTGGTAATCCAAAATTGTAATGAGAAATACCTAACAATCTGATAATATTGTAAAGAAAAGAAATACCATACAGTTTATATCTATGGATGTAAATACAAGTTAGCGAAAGAAAAACCAATGCTTATTGTGGATGCGATGCCATTGAACTTCGTGTGAGAAATATCCCTAATAGTTTCAGGCATTGGCTTCAAAAATATATTTAAAAACTGCGGTGATTTGTAAAAATGTTATCTTAATAAAGCTAATTTTGTCAGAATTCAGACTTTAATTGAAAAGATATTTGTCCTCTTTATCTGTTACCCGCTAAATACAACCCTGAAACAAAGTTCTCATTGCTCCCTACCACAGTGTGTACAATTAAAACAAAGTTATTCTAAATACAATAATATTATTGATTATTATCACAGAACCTCTATACTGTCCAGCTATACTCTCTGCAACCAAGAGTTATAGTGTTGTAGGTTTGTACCACTGCTGGAAGCAATGCTGATGTGCATCTATTTGACATGTCATTTTTACATATTTACTGCATTCAACGTTGTATGCACATTCCAAGTTTCTTGTTTTCATAAGATAATTATGCTTTGCTGGACGAGAGAACTACAGAGGACTCGAGCTTGAGGTGTCTTAAACTCTGAGCCATTAATTGCAGGCAGTCCAGTATTTATATAGCATTAAATTTAAAGCCATGTAAAGAATTACTTCTGTAGATGAAAATTACTATTACAGTAACAATCCATAATTCTGTTGGTAAATGGGGGCAAACAGTGGATTATATAAAATCAAATTTTAAGGGAATGATGGATCACATGGAATGAAACTGTAGCAGCAATTACTCCAAAGAAGTTGTGTTTAACTTCCGCATTTAGATGCATCACCATGAAACAAAAAATGTGACTACAATAAACATCCCAAAGGAAAGTTGCACTGAAGTAGTACAACAGATGTATTAAGGTTGCAGGAGGAGAACATAATCAAACTTAGCTTAAAACTTATCTATCAAGATACATAATTCTGTGCAATTTAGATTGTGTAACTGCATCCCTTGCTGCAATCCAATTTAATATTTTATTTTGAATTATTTTAGTAAGAGTATAAAATTATATTTTATGTTTAAATTCATAGAGTAGTTTTCAGCAGAAATATCTGCGTATTATAAAGTTTTTATCTCTTGCAATGACCATGCAATCAGATGCACTAACAAAGGTTCAGCAATAATTAGGGACACAATTTTTAGGTGGATCATGACAATGCGAAATGTGTTAATATGCAATTAAAAGGCTTCAGAGTCAATTCTATTGCAATTTTCCACATAATTACCAACATTTACTCTCGCGATTAAACACAAATTTTAATGCAACTTGCGAAATGAGTGTTTATTTAACATTAACCACAAAATATGACGGAAATCTGCCATTTTTGGACATCCTGGACTCCAGAAACAACAACGGTACTCTGGGGCATGCAGTATACTGCAAACCAACACATACTGACCTCTATTTGAATGCTCGCAGTTTCCATCATAAGTCACAACGGGCCGGAGTTCTCAACACTCTGTTCCACAGAGCTCTGTCGATCTCCGATCCCAGCCACCTAAAACAAGAGCTGCAGCACCTGAGGCACACATTCCGCCAAAACAGCTACTCTGTAGAGGATATTGAAGCCTCTATCTCCAAGGCCAAGAGAGGAAAACCACAAACTCAGCAAACACCAGACCAGCCGACCGCCACTGCCTGCATCCCATACACTGGCAATCTTTCCGACAGAATCAGTAGAATTCTCGCTAAACACAACATCAGAACCATCCACAAGCCGCCTTTGAAGATCCAACACCTAGTGAGGCCGGTTAAGGACAAACTGCTCCTTAATGTACCAGGGGTATACCGTATCCCCTGTGAATGCGGGATGCCGTACATAGGGCAAACCGGCAGGACCATTTCCACCAGAGTCAAGGAGCACGAACGGTCCATACGATTAATGCAGCCTGAAAAGTCAGGGCTGGCAGAGCACTGCTTTGAAAAAGATCACAGAGCTAACTTCAAAGAAACGACCATTGTGGCAAAATGTACCGGTTTATGGGAACGGAGGGTTAAGGAGGCTCTCGCCATCTCCTCCGAGAAGAGTACACTGAACCGAGACGCTGGATTGCAGTTTAGTCCATCTTGGAAACCAGTCTTAAAATTGGAAATCGATTGACTCAGAAAACACAGATTCCAACGGAGCAGTGAACCACCTCCACACTAGACTGGGTGTTTTCTACTCGGTACATACTGGCTGACAGTGCTGGTCCCTTCACTCTTGCTAGTCATTCATCCTGAAGATGGGAGAGATGTGCACTCCCGAAACGTCGATGTCTTTTCATCACTACACCTGGCTCGAAGCCCGAGAGCATCTTGAATATTAACCACAAAATTAATAACTTTTTGCAATATTTCTCACGAAGTGAAACATTTCATTGAAATGTTGTTACAACACGGAAAGTTAAAATATTTATTTCAGGAATAAAACAAGATCTAAGAGAGTGCAGGCTTTCACGACCGGGGTCAATATAACTCAGTGGAGGTCTCTCAGGGTATAAATACAACAGCTCAGACAGTCAACACTTCACACACTATGCAAACTTTTCCGAGGAGACTACGGCCGTGTTACTGAAGATGTCAGCTGCAGTTGTGGATGAAACGTCTGGAAACCCTAATACCAGCAGACCACAGCATAACAGCCCAGAAATAACTTCTAGTTACAGAACAAGATCTGTTTCTTTTTGCAACATAGAAAGGTCTATGTCAAGAGTTCAAGTTCTGTGTGACTGAAAGAAATGCAACTGTGTTTACAATAAGCAGGAAGTGTAGGTTGACAGATAACCAGTGGCATATGTGAGCATTCAATGAACACAGAATAATGTGCCTACCATACTACAGCACTACTACTGGAGCAAACTGCCGGAGACAACACCCCCTCTGCTCTACTGTTTTCCTGCACTTTGAAGCACTCCCATACAGCTTAGACTTGAACGATAAGTTCACATGTATTTTACGGAAGGCTGCGATAGGTAGCAGGGAGCACAAGTTTAATGCCAAAAATGGCAGGAGTTTAATACTGAGAGGTAGAACTGGAACTTAAAAATTCAATGCCACAACTGGGATTTGAACCACAGACCTACTGCTTACCGGGCGGCTGCTCTAACCACTGAGCTCAACACTGAGCGGAACGTGTTTGAATCCCAGGGACTGCAATCAAATGTCTCTGTATTAAAGGATGGAGAGGATCCAAGTAAAATTACTAGTGTGATGGCATGTTTGGATGCTAACAGCGTTACATTTTACTGCAGTTGCATAGATTTTTCTTATTTTTAAAAATACTACATTTTGGATGAAAATTTTAATATTTTTGCAATATAAAACAGCTATAAACACTAAATTTTATTGTTGAATGTTGGTATAGTACGAGATTTAAAAAAAGAACCAATAAAAAATATAAAATGTTAACAAAGCATTGTGTAAAGTATGCTACACCAGGCACTAATGGGTGCTAATTGATAGAAATGAGGAAATAATAACAATGAAAATATTTTAAAATAATATTTTTAAACATATTTTATTTAGCATTTAAATACATAGCTTTCACTTTCCCCCTTCAAGCTTGAATCCCAAGTTATGACCATGGAATGAAAGAACAAAGTTGGAAGTACGTACAGCACCAGGTTGAGCATGTGAGGAGATGCAGATTTGTGTGTGTGTGTATATGCAGAGTACTGCATTCTATTTCAGTCACATTGAAGGTCATGATTCTTGATGCTGCACAGTAACTCATTTCTTATCTATTCACCCTTCAACACAACAGCATGGCAGTGTTCTCCGCAAGAGTAAGGGAAAGAAAAGAAAGAAAGCATACCCAGTTCCTAAGACTGTCATAAGAATATACAAAGTGAGAAACCTCTGGGGAATTGATACATGACATGAAAACAAACAGAAAAGTTCATGTAAACATAAGTCATTTTAGTTTTATTTTGTTTTTGAGCCACAGTCAAAGCCACACAGTACTGGTTATCCCTGGCACAACATATGCCACTCTTCGGTGATCTGGGCAGTACACCCCTGAACATTTTCAAGCATGCAAAACTGTGTGAAAATGTAGCAGATAGACAATATCAAGCATATTTGTCACAGATGTTCTGTGTCTTTTCACTTTTACTTTTTCTGCTACTTAGCTATAATAAATATACAAGGTATTATACCCCACTGAAAAAAAAAACTTGATATGGAAATTTTGCTGACAATACATGTTTTGAGGTCCCCAAGTCAGTTAAATACCAAACTTGGTATGTACATATAGATAACTATTACTACATGTCCACAGGGAACTGAAATTGATGCAAGTCCAATCCTACTCTCAATACAATCTTGGTTTCCATGCTGAATTTAATCCGGAATGAGATTGATTTGGATACACAAGGCTCAGCATAAATAATTCAAGCTTTTATGTTGGTCACTTAGTTTATGTTGGCAAACCTGTTAAAATGTTTACTGCATATTCTAAGTAAGTTTTGAGGTCAGTGAATATTTCTTAAAAGAATATATTGAAGATTACAGAAACAATAAGTGACTTTGTTGTGTTTTATTATACCACTTTCATTAAGAATACAAAATGACCAGCGTGCAGCGTGTTACAAGTACAGTAAAAGTCAGCATCCTTGGTGGATTCAAATCAATTTGAACCTGGTAGGTGCTTCCATGCAACAAAATTCTGATCCAGTCCTACTTCTAAGAGGATTGGATCCAAGGATTTAGTTTGATCTGAATCAACATTTCCATGCATGCAGTATCCAATCTGGAATAACTCAAATATGTTAAAATTCCTGATGAAAACGTAGTGTATATCAAGTGCAACCAGTTCAACCCAACGCTATACCAGTATGGTATTTTCACAGTCTCATTCACAGATTGGTTTATGCCCCTATAGCAGTATAGTGAATACAAATAGGAATATTCATACATCATGTTCCTCAGTGGAATGGTTTGAACGCAAACTTCAGTGACAAACTAATTAATAAACACATAAGAGGATAAAATAAATCACCTTAGAAAAATTAGAAATATTAGAATAGTTTGTTCTTTTATTACACAATTTCTAGGATCATATCAGTGCTGTTGATGTGTCAGAATTTTGTCCCACAGTTCTTTTACATGCCAGTAAATCTACAGATGTGGAGCTGTGGCTGTTAGCACACCGTTGGTATGGGGTAGGTTTGAGCATGTGACCTTGGGATCAGTAGGCCAGCACCTACTACACCATTGGTCTGGGCTAGGTTTGAGCCTGTGAGTTGGAGAAACCCAAATTTAAATACAGTAAATTCTACATTCATCCAACATTTTTGCGGAAATTTGAAATGTTTTTCCAGGAATTTAATATGAAATTAGCACCACAAAATAGGTGTAACATCAGAGACCTATTGAATCACCCACTCAAGAATAGCACGCTAAGAGACAAATTATCTGGAATCTGCCAAATGGAGTGCCAAAATTATGAAAAAACATACTTTGGAAAACAAAAGAAATTTTATGGTCAGGATGAAAGATTGTCAAGTCTGCAGTAGAACATCAGTTTTGGTCTTTAAATCTTCTTCTTCACCTGATTACCCTCCCCTTATGTAGGACTTATAAACCAGTGCCTAGGGTCAGACGCCTGTCAAGCACAGGAACCTATGGATCAGAGTGAAGACCTGGAAGCGGGTCGTCAGGCATGAGAGTGAGGAAGAGGATGGTATGAAATGCAATCGAGATGGATGAATGAAAAGGTGATTATGGAGCATTTGGTGGGATGAGTGGCAGGGAAACCGGAGAACCTAGAGAAAACTCGCCTAGACACGGCTTTGTCCACCATGAATACCACATGTGGTTCCTGGGATCCAACCCAGGCCACTTAGGTGATAGGCGAATGGTCTAACTGCTTGGCCATGGTGCCGCCTGGTTTTAAATCATGAGATAAAATTGATGAAACATGTTAAGAAATCATTAAAAGAAAGCACTTGGGGATCATCTTTGTCATGAAGAAGAAAGAGAAAGTAATGAATTGTGAAATCTCTGCCATTGATGACAGCATGCGATTAACCAGAAGTACAGAGGGCAGCTCAATGTCAAGTTGGACCAGACCATCCACGAAACACCAGTAAACCTCCTAACTGGTGACAGGGAAGATGTTCCCAGAAACTACCTTTAAATAACTAGACGTAAGTGGAGAAAAAAGTTTCAAATAAGTTGTCATCTCTTGCAAATAGTAACCAAACTTGCTATTTAAGTTCAGTACCTTCCAAGTATGCAACGTGAAAATTTCGAAGAAAATTGACTCCAAAATACTGTTTACATGGAAACATTTTCATTAGTTTTGATTTTCTGAGAACCAGCTTTTAATGATTATATATGCTTATAGTATTTGCATGACAAATAAAATGTGTATCTTGTATTTTCTGTGAATGGCCTCTGAAGTCCTATTCATTCTGAATTACTTTTGCATAGATCATGAGAAATAGACATATACACTATGTAATCAAAAGTATCCAGACACCTGGCTGAAAATGACTTACAAGTTTGTGGCTCCCTCCATCTGTAATGCTGGAATTCAATATGTGTTAGTCTTGATGACAGCTCTCACTCTTGCAGACATACTTTCAATTAGGTGTTGGAAGGTTTCTTGGGGAACGGCAGCTCATTCTTCATGGAATGCTGAACTGAGGAGAGGTATCGATGTAGGTTGGTGAGGCCCGGCACGAAGTCGGCATTTCAAAACATCCCAAAGGTGTTCTATAGGATTCAAGTCAGGACTCTGTGCAGGCCAGTCCATTACAGGGATGTTACTGTCGTGTAACCACTCTGCCACAGCCCGTGCATTATGAACAGGTACTCAATTGTGTTGAAAGATGCAATTGCCATCCCCGAAATGCTCTTCAACAGTGGGAAGCAAGAAGGTGCTTAAAACATCAATGTAGGCCTGTGCTGTGATAGTGCTATGCAAAACAACAAGGGGTGCAAGTCCCCTCCAAGAAAAACACGACCACACCATAACACCATCACCTCCGAGTTTAACTGTTGGCAATGCACACACTGGCAGATGACGTTCACCGGACATTTGCCATATCGACACCCTTCCATCAGATCGACACAATGTGTACCGTGATTCGTCACTCCACACAACGTTTAGCCACTGTTCAATTGTCCAATGTTGATGCTCCTTACACCAAGCAAGGCGTTGTTTGGCATTTACCACTGTGATGTGCGACTTATGAGCGCTCAACCATGGAATCCAAGTTTTCCCACCTCATGCCTATCATAATACTTGGAGTGGATCCTGATGCAGTTTGGAATTCCTGTATGTTCTGGATAGAGTCTGCCTATTACACTTTACGACCCTCTCCAACTGTCAGTGGTCTCTGTCAGTTGACAGACGAGGTTGGCTTGTACACTTTTGTGCATATGTGTCCCTTCACATTTCCACTTCACTATCGCATCAGAAACAGTGGACCTAGAGATGTTTAGGAGTGTGAAATCTCGTGTACAGACTTCTGACACAAGTGACACCCAATCACCCGACCATGTTTGAAGTCCATGAGTTCTGGGGAACATCCCATTCTGCTTTCTCACGATGTCTAATGACTACTGAGGTCGGGAATGAGTACCTGGCAGTAGGTGGCAGCACAATGCACCTAATATGAAAGTTTTTGGGGGTGTCCGAATACTTTTGATCACATAGTGTACTAACTCCACAAAAACATGGATCTCATTAAAACACATAATTTATATCAAATGAATGTTTTTGTGACATTAGCCATTTGTGAGATATTCTTTGTTACTTGTCTGAATTTTGAAATACTTAAACATTTTTACAAGTGGTACATCATTGTTCACATACTTGATTAACAAGAAGTAGGCAGAACAATAAGCTGTAGTATGAAAATGTTGTAGAAGAGTGAGTAGAGAAAGTCATGTGAATGCAACTCAGACATTTTGGAGAGAATTTTCAACTGGATATTGATTCAATATCCATCTAGATAAACCTCGTGAAAACTTAACAAAATCGGATCTAGTAGGCTTCCCCTGTTATTGATTACTGTTTTGTTCATTAACCATTGCACAAATTATTTTGCTACAACTAGTTTGTATATCCGTTTCAGAGGCATTTAAATGTAAGCAATTTAAGTAGTCATGGTCCTTAAGGCAAGACTAAATCCACTGGCCATCCATTCAAAGTCAAATATCATTGAGTTCCAGCAACTGCAATCAAATTGCCTTTGGTAAAGGATGGGGAGGATCCCTGCAAAGTACTTGGTGTGACAGCATGCATGAATGATGATAAGGTTATATTTGATGGCAGTTGCATGGATTTTGACTTTTGTTCTAAAATAAAAAGAAACTACAGTACTATTGAAATA
Source organism: Tenodera sinensis (assembly GCA_030765045.1). Lineage (NCBI taxonomy): Eukaryota > Metazoa > Arthropoda > Insecta > Mantodea > Mantidae > Tenodera > Tenodera sinensis. The sequence continues at coordinate 106,533,119 of CM060972.1, read as the reverse complement.
TGTTATCAAATTTATAATATAAAATAGCTCAAGGTATTTCTGTCTTGTTATTAAAGACCGGTACAGTGTGAAAATAACACACAAAAAATGCCTAAAATATTCTAAATTATTTCCAGCAATATTCTCCTTCACATTGAACATCTATACCTGTCCATATCAGGAAAGAGTTTGGTGACAGTTTGAGTAAACTCCTAGTAAGAGAGAACTAACTTCAGAAAACTGTTTTTATTATGTGTATTCCATGATGAAAATTAATTATTCTTTATTCATTTATTTTTTCATGTATTCATTATTATTATTATTATTATTATTATTATTATTATTATTATTATTATTATTATTATTATTATTATTATTATTATTATTATTATTACTATTATTATTACTATTATTATTACTATTATTATTACTATTATTATTACTATTATTATTACTATTATTATTACTATTATTATTACTATTATTATTACTATTATTATTACTATTATTATTACTATTATTATTACTATTATTATTACTATTATTGTTACTATTATTATTACTATTATTGTTAGTTTGTTCTTTTTTAATTTAATAGCTGTTATTTGCAGCATCCAGAAATGGATGTTAGCATAAATAATGTTTACAGAAAAGTGGAGCTTGCCTCATGTAATATGAAGCAGGGAGAATGAAGTAATGGCATGATGTGTGTGGTATGTGACAATGGTAAAATCCCGAGGAGTGGCACTTTGCAATAATGATATGTACTGTTACTTGTTTTGAGCTTGTATTTACGTTGCAGTTACCTGATGGAAATCGACCGTGTGGCAGCACCAAACTACCTCCCCACCGAGCAAGATATCTTGCGTGTCAGGGTCCCCACAACTGGTATAATAGAATACCCTTTTGATTTGGAAGAGATACGTTTTAGGTACGGTAGGGAGAGAGCGAGGATATCGTGACAAGATAGTGTTCTCGTGAATGCTCGCTCGCTGGGATTGTATGCCTGTCTGGATTGTCATGTCATGTTATCTGCCTGGGATTTCCTTAGACTAGCATTGGGTTAATTTTTTTCTCTCTTTCTGTCTCTTGTGTATGCATTTTGTTACTTTACAATCAGTGAGCTTAGTTTACATATTGGCTTGCATAACATGTTATGTTCCTTTCTTTCTTCTTTTTTTATTTGAACAAAATTGTAATAAATGTAAGTGCTGATCATGTTGGCATTCTCAACTATTTTCCATCATTAAATGGATGGAGAATTTCTTTCAGCACCTATAGCTAATGCCGAAATGTAAGTTTGTAAGACAGTTGCTGCTGTTTATTTGTCCCAGGTGCTTGAGATGGCATGAAAGGCTTGTGATATTCCATGTCTTCGAAACATTGACTTGAAGTTTAAAACATAGATGGTCTTAAAGCAGAATAAGAATATTTCTGTAGCATCCAGGGATTAGTAAATAAAAGAAGCCAGGGCTCAAGAAAATACATGTTTGTCCTGGCATCACTATCCCTTATTTGTTACTTTTGCTGGCCCTAATGACCTAACTGTTGACAGACCCTTGAACCCTACTCACTCACTGACTGGCTTGTTACTTTTTCTTTAGATAGGGATGTTTTGGAGCTTTCCACTGTCAGATGTTCAATCTGTGTATGTTAAGGACCCTGGTGTGCTGTATCAGCCACCATCAGATCTTGTCATTTGTCATACTTTTGCAATTCAATGCTTCCTCTTTGAGGTTTTGTATGCACATTAGGCATACCATTGGTCATGGTGATGAAATCCTTCTCCATTCATACACCAGACCCATAATGTATTCAGAAATACGAAGCAATGCAAGAGAAGCAGCTAGAATTTATCAAATTAAATTTTCCACCAGAAAATCTCAAGCTCATGATAAGATGTTGGTATTTTCCAACCCAGATCCTCGTATGTATAAATAAGATGCAGTGCAAGAGAAGCAGCTAGAGTTCAGTGAATTAAATTTTCTACCAGAAGGTGAGCTTATGATGAGATATCGCTGTTTTCTATACAGCCCAGAAAGTGTGATCCATTACACTAGGAGACAGAACTGCAACCTCACCCAAACATTCTTGTTGCAGAAAAATATATTCTGCTGGGAATAGTGAAGAAACAACTGGATTTGTTAAAAAGTTGTAATTAGAAAGCTTCTGTTAGTGAAACAAAACTTTCAATAGAGTTTATTAGATCAATAATATTAGAACTAATATTTCTGTTTTATATGGTGTGTTTTCAATTTTAAATTCAACAAAGATACAGAAATGAAAATGAATATATTCCAAACAATTAGCAATTGGCAGAGCTTCAGGAAGAAGGTAAGGAATGTAAATAAAATACTGGCTGTTTCTATTCTTCGCTACTTTCACTCAGTCCAAAGAGATGAAATCTTTGAGAAGGTGACAGCAAAATAGAATTACAAAAAGAACAATATGATTAAATCTGAATATCTGTTTTTCCCCTTTTTGTTTTTTATTTTCTTGGGTATTACACAACCAAGCAACTGCAGCGATAGAGATGGGCTGTTATTCCTTGCTTAAGTCATATAAAGAACATGAAGTTGTAAATATTTAACATCTGTGGGAGTTCAGCCAATCTAACAATGGTTCCAGTAGTGATTGTTGAAGTGACACTATAAATATGAAGGCAAAGATGGATTTGCGAATGGCGTACGGGCTCCATAAATCATCTTCTCAACTCTTGAGCTGCTTTATGCCCGGCCACTTCTAGCGCTCTCCATCTATCAGTGAAAAATATTGCAGAGCAAGAGGATTAATGACTTCATTGTCAGAAATCCAGCATTAGCCAACAATTCTTGAGCTCTGAAACTTGACTTTCTACTGGAGTATGGAAATTTGCCTCCTGTACCTTGCAGAGTAAACTAACTTTAGTAAAGAAGTTCCTGGACTTGCAGACCTTGATCTACTGACCTCCTCCATTCTGTTTTGTCTATTCCTGTGGTACACATCCTCAGTAGCAGTGGCAGGTTGAGCTGTCTTGGTGGAAGTCTCAGTTGCAATTGTGGTTAGCATTACTTGTAAGATAATACTGCGACACAAGTGGTAGAGGTTTGCATGGATATGGGCCAAGCCCTTGGACCTAGGCCCAGGCTCAGACTTAAATTTTCAAAATGTTAGTTGCTCTTGAGCTCGAAAATAAAGGCAAATAGTTATCTTATCACACTCAACATATGCATTTTATGTGTCATGTAAACGTCTTTCAGATTTGATATTTTAATCAGTATCTTTAGAATTACAAGGCATGTTTTTAAAGTTAGTACCAATATTTTTTGTTTTTTGAATAACATTTTTGTTTCCAAAGACTTTATAATCATCCATTACCTTATACTTTACACTACTTCTCCACATAGACATCACTTATTCGGGCACTGGGTTTGCCTTGTACACTTTATGCTTTGTTACCCCAGAGATAGAAATCGCAGGGGGTTAGGTCAGGGGACCGAGGGGGGCCACAGATTTCTACTAATTCTGTCCCGAAACACACTTTCAATTGTTCTCATCGAAAGATTGGCTGTACAAGCTGTTGCAAAGTCTTGTTGAAAAAAGGCAAAATCACGCTTCCAGTCAGTAAGTTCTGTAAAAAAAGGGTGCAAAATTATATTCGCGTATGTAGGGGCGTCAGTGGTTGACTTAAAAAAAAAAAAATTGGGTCTATAAGTCTTTCTCCACTAATGGCGCACCATACACCTGGCGAGCTGACTGAGTTAACACATACAAATCATAAATAAGTACACACTCTGCAGTAGAAAACAAATGTTGAGCTATAATACACTGGTAATAATGCAGCCGCACGATATCACGTCAACTCAATACTGATTGTGAGCAGAGCAGAGAAAAATAAGTGATGCTCATGACCTTGTGTATATCAGCTGCTGATGACGTGTTTTCGCGTGCTCAGTGGAAAAACACCACATAGCGGTTCACATGTATTTGGATCTCTCTGTATAACCTTTGTTGGGTGTGTATTCTTTTTAGACTGGGCAACCTCCAACAAGCAATGTAAACCACAGTTGTGACCAAGACTTCCAGTAGTGATACTGAGGATATTTACTGCAGTAGATGAAATATCTGGGAAGAAGGTGTCTTAGACTACTGGCTACAAGCCTGGGATTCTCTTTACCTAGTTAAGACACTGGCCATGAGAGCCTATGGAGCTTGATAAAAATTTGTTTATAACTTGTACAATTATTATGCATTTCTGGTCGTGTACTTCTTTCCAGCTGCAGAATGTTCTCTACATAGTTTGTATTCATTCTGATGTCTACACTGTAGTTGCATTATTTTCTGTTTAGGTTTGCTTTCATTCTTAAACTTCTATGACCAGAGATTTGGATCTGTAAGTTGTGTCAGGACTGGATAACTCCTCTTCCTCGTTTAGCAATCTTCAGACAGTAAGCCAATAGCAGCAGTTTTTATATCCTGCATAAATATCTGCAGGAAGATTAATTACGTATGAGAAGAATGTTTTTCTGTGTTCATTTTAAAAGTTATATTTTTCTAAGGCCGGTAGTGGTCTGATGAACACACCAGTTTTTCACTGAAAATACATACATGGTGTAATTTAACATGATATACAAGCCAATGCAAGTGTAAATGTAGCTCCTGATTTTAGACAAAGAATGTGACAAGTATTTAGAACATTACTTTACCTGGTTAGCTTTGCTGTAACCAGTTTTATATTAACTCCTGCACTGGAGTTCCTTAAATGTTAATGTGCAGTGTGTCATAATGAACCAGTGTTTTAATTGTTTCTTTAACTACAATTCCTCTGTAATATAGATTCAGAATGATAGAAAAGGTATACTAAAATTTTAATTAATCTTTACATTTGCCAGGAGAACTCTCTGTTATGCTTAAGTTGTTGCATTACATGCAGAGATTCAAATCTATATTCCCTTATATTCTTTTCTCCTCTGTCACTTCACCATATCTCTGTCCTTCTCTCTGTGCAAAGTACATTGCATGTGATGTTTTAAAAACTGATAATAACGTTACTTTTCAGTTTCTGTGCCACCTACATGTGGATAAGAAGAGATATTGTTATTCCACCCAAAAGTGTGATTGAAATTTAAGCAGAAATGTGTATTTAGAGACCCCCTGAAGAAACAGAAGAGCATTTTAGAGAGGAAAGAGGAAAGGTGTGCATTGTGTCTGTGTACAGCATAACCCAAAAATGAAATTTTGATTCACACAAAAATTGGTATTTAATTTCAGCATCTTTCAAATGATGTGACACAAAGATTTTCAACCTGATCTGAAACTACTATTTACATGGAACATTTTTCAAAATTAATTTTTTTCATAAATGGTATTAATGATTCTTATTAAAATATCATATATTTAAGATATTTGCCTGACATAGTGTATATTTTCAATTTTCTGGGAATAGCCTGCAAAGTCCTCTTCATTTGGAAGGAATTTTATATAGTTTTGTTTAACTGTAAACCATTAAAGATAAATGGAAATATTCTAATGTTGGGTAACTAAGCTCTATGGACTTTGGGCTCATTTGAGCATTATTTCACTAATTTGATTCATCGTCTGATATGACATTACATTGGAGGATGTTTATATATATTAAGCAATTCCTAAGTCTGAAACAATTTCGGTTTTTGTTTTGTGTGGATTAAGTTCCACCTCTTGATTGAATTCTGCTTTCTGATCTAGTGTATTTTTCTGTTCTCCGTGGCTTATTAAAAGCAATTGAGAACTGAAAGACAAAACTGCTGTTCAACAGTAAACACCAGATACTGAAGATTTTATATTTGCTTCTTGTTTGTTGCTACGACATTGTCGTGCCGAAAGCCACTGGGTCTACCAGCAAACACCTTTGCCAACAGAGATAAGCAAAATACTCCTTGAGTTTCTTTTAAAATGTGTATGGTGTATGCTCATTATAATTATGTAAAACTCAGTTGCATTTCACTGAAATTTAATACATAAAACTGTGAATTAAGGATAAATACCTTATGTATAAATAAGATTCTATTAACATGTTTGTAAATTACATTTTGCCGGGATCTACAAGAATTCACCTATAAATACAAATTACTTAGAACTGGGTGACATATAAAACAGGTTTAACAGTATGTGTATGCATATAAGGGAAAACCCCCCCAAAAAAAATTGTTTCACCCATTTCATTCATTGTCTGATATGGTCCATAAGGTTAAAGGACATTAATTATGTCTTGTGGTTTACCAGTTATATAAAATATAAGAACCTTCCCATTTTGAATTAAGGTGCAGTGCAAAGACATATTGTATACCAACTTCCATACTAACCACTCTTGTTGCATAAAGACAACACTCAAATACACATAAAAATGCTCTTTCTGGTTTTTTTGTGGATATTAACTCAATTATTCATCCAAAATTGAACTTTATTTATAGAAATTTCAATTTTGAAATAAATATACGTGCAGTGATGTAATTGAGGTCAATATTTTTACGTGACTATAACTTCAAGGTTATTTCCTGACACTTAACAAGATTACACATGTAGTTGAAGTTGAGATAGCTAATAGCATTACCTACATGAGTAAGGCTTCCTGCCCTTCTCAGGTATTTAGTAAATCAGTAGTTGTATACACCAGGCAGCTTATATAAGCATGTTCTATTTCTTCACGTTGGATGACGTGTTAATTTTCTAAATTTTTAAAGCTGCAGGCTAATTAGTTTTAGTACACAGAGCGTAACAAATATGTAATGGTCTGGCAGGGTTTCATCTCTGTAGATCTATTAATTTTTGAGTTTTACAATTTATATGTGAAAAACTTACAAATTCCATTTTTTTAAATTTAATGTCCTTTAACTTGCTGGATCATATCAGACAATTAAAAAAATGGGTGAAACTGTGCTCAAATGAGCCCACGTTCCACAGAGCTTAAAGTTACTAGACATTTGCCTCCTCAGGATAAAGGAACACCCTTATCCGGATAACGTGCCTAAACGAGATTCAAACTTGGGACTTCTTGAATGCAAAGCAGACATGCCACCCCACACCACAGAGACAGACTCTAAATGAAACTTGTACAGTTTTTAGTGTCTCCAATGCTTGCCTATGCTAAATTGGGGAAGTGTATTTCAGTATTTCACTCCAGATACAAACTTTTTGAGTGATAGTTTCAAAATGTTATTATACAGTATGACCTTGTTAACAGGTTTTAATATGTATACATGTACAGTAATGCATAATACACTACAGTATCAATCACTTTACATTACTGTACACCTGTAACACTATAAAAAATTCAAGCATGGTTCACTGACGTACCACGGTCACATCTAGAATCTTAAGCTTTACCTGTACAAAATTAAAGCTAGAGATTTCTTCTGGGCTTAAAAGTCATGGTCTGCTGGAGTTTAGAGGTCCAGACGTTCCATCCACACCTGTGGTGGACATCGGTAGCATGGTCTGAGTCTTCTCAGCGAAGGTTCAGTTACAACAGAATCATTGGCTGGAGGTGCCATATTTATGTCTGAGCCTCTCACAGGGTACCGGCAGTGTACAGAAATCTATAGTTAATCCACCATTTTATGCAGCTAAAAGATTAGTCAACTCTGAATTCAAAAAAATTATTGCAAAATATTACTACGAAAAATCAAAAAATAAAAGATGGGAACTACCAAACATTCAAACAGCAGTTGCAACCTTCAGGTTGATTATTGGGACATGATTGTCTGGCAAAACATTTGAACAGAATTGGGATATATTCTTCACCACTCTGTCCTCTATGTGATCTGCAAGAGGAAATGGACCGAGACCACCTTCAAATATGCCCGGCCACTTCTAACACCCCATCCATCAGTGAAAAATATTGGAGAGCAAGAGGATTAATGACTTCATTGTCAGAAATCCAGCATTAGCTAACAACAACATATTTTTGTCATTAAAGTGTACTTATTATCCCAATTTGTCCCAACTCGTTGCCCTAATTGTTTTGCTTGTATCTGACACACTGCACAGTACATTTAAGGGAAAACAGCATTTGAAAAATAACACTGCTTTTTATGAGGAAGAAAGGGAAAAAGTTGTATGTGTTTGCAAGCCTTGCGTAGCTATTATTGCATGATATTATGTTGTATGTTTGTGTGACACGGCCCTCTACGGGCCCTTGCCCCAACCTTCTCACTGTTGCAGTTATCTCAGTGATCTCGAGCGAATCGAGAAGGCAGATTACCTCCCCACCGAGCAGGACATTCTCAGGGCCAGGGCGCCCACCACGGGCATTATAGAATATCCATTTGATTTGGACAGCATCATATTTAGGTAGGAATAACTTGTTGGCCTAAACATGCAGAAAACAAGCTGCAAAGTATATTGTGTTACTTTTTGAATTTGAAACAGAGCTGATATTCCTGGGAGTAAACATATTTAAAATAGCTGGCTAATTTTTGGTCGAAACATTAGCTTTCTTAGCAGTAAATGCCAGCTTTAAATTGTAAGAAAACTTAATGCCATTTTCCCCATTTCTTGATCAAATCCTGTTTCCAGCAAGAAAGGACTAGAAGCTGTTGTTTAATATTGTAAGCTAAAGCTATTAGCTAATTTAAAGTACTTAAAATAAATATATAAATAAACATGTACAGATGCAAGACGTTTTGTGTTTTTCATTGCTGTTAACTTTTTTTTCAATGTGCATTCCAGCTTTTGTTTTTGGTTCGACAGCATTTGCTGTGTGTCATTCACATTGAGGATATAAGCACAGAAATTTTTATGTTGTTTGAAGTCCGTGGTGATGTAATTAAATACTCTGTGCTTTGCTGTAAATAAAATCTAAACTAATACCCCAATATAAATGTTTTGATAAGTAAAATGAGATATACATATAAACGGAATTTGCAGGCTAAGGCGAGCTTGAATTGTACAAATGAGTGTCATTTGGCTGAAACAACCCTGAGCCCTCCCATTCCCTCATTCATTGTGATCTGATGTGAGCTTTAATTGTGCCATTTCTTTTTGTTTCCCATTTGTGGTTGGTTTCTGGGCCAGTTTTAGTAATATTTGCCTTCTGGTAAGTGCTAGATTGCTTGGTTTCTGGCTTGCACAATTTTATTACTCTTCGATAATGCTTTGCCAACTTGTAATGCTTTTTCCTCCCCCTTATTTTTAAATATGTTAACTTGCTTTTGTATGTTTTGAACAAATGTACACAATCCACTTCTTTCACTTTAAGGTGTTATCCTAGCTTTAAAAGGAAATATATATGTTGCATATATTAATGAGTCTTAAATATTTTTAAGCAGTAATGTAAGTACAGCTTGGTGAGGTGGGGGATGCACCATAGTGATCAGTGTTAAAATGCACCTGCTGAATTGCTTGCTCACATAATTATTAAAATATGTGTGTAAATAATATTTTGCATTTAATTGTGTGTTAATTTCATAGCTGAAGAAAATACTGTATATAAGATTATAGAAGTCTTGGGCTCTCTGTAACCAGAATCTTGCTCATTATTCTTGAAGTTTGGTTTATGAAATGTGTAAACCTTTCCACCACTCTAATAATTATTTGTTTAATCCTTACATTTACATGTAGAGATAGGTGTAGTATCATTATCATTCTTGCCAACTTTTACAGTTTGGCTTTTTATGAATTTATAGCAAAGGGGGCACTTTTGCAGCTTTGTGAACAGATTCAAAGAGTTAAGATTTTCACCACAGACATGACAAAACATTAAATTTGTAACTTAAGATTACAGATTGAATGTACAGAAATGGAAAAAATGATGATTACATTAGGAAAGCAGAATATTTCTGTCCCATTTGCTGTTGCAGCATGGTTTACACAAGTTGATTCCTGTTTGTGCATCCAAAGATGGTAACATATGAAACAGAGACTATCAATAAACCCAGCTTCATGTTGGAAATATTGACTTGTGTAAACTGTGCTGCAGTACAATGTGGAGCTAAGAAATATTCTGCTCTTCTAATGTGCTCAATCATTTTTTCTGTGGCTGTACCATGCTAATTGGTACACAGCATTACGATAGAACTGTGTGTTCTGCCCTTCACGATCATGGTCTTTCTTCATTGGACTGCAACAAAAGGCATAGCGTGCAGATTCAAAATTTTATTGCACCACTAGTCACCTGTAGTAACAGGTGCACACGTTCAGTAATGGATGACATAAATTGTAAAGTCAGCTTGCACAAATTTTTTGTGTTATCGGTGTTCTATGGCTGCAGAATATTACTTTTCCATTTTTGTAGCAGTTTTTGTGTGTAGTTGATGGAATGAAGCATAAAATTTGAACTGGAAATCTGTGTATAGCCTAGGAAGTTGAATTCTTGCTTTAATACAGGTTTATTATGATACCAGGGTGAATTTGAGCAAGTGTGATGGAAAGAAGCGGTACTGCCAGGTCTTCAGGGATACTTATCAAACGGAATTCCCATTTATTTTACATGTAATTTTTGTATATTTAGTGTACTAAATTTGTCATTACAAAATTATTACACTTTGCTGGATGAGGGAAAATTTTACGGGTTTCAATTTCAGGAAGCTAAGTATGATTATATAAAATCGCTACAAGTTTCTGCTCAATTAGATAATGAATTCAGTTGAGTGATGAGGTTATTGGTGGCCTTCTTTAGGGCACTATTGTGATTGCACATTGGTTAATGCCTTGAATCATTCCTGGTTACTTTGGTTTGCTAGGAAATGAACCAGGATTTGGCAGTAATCACAGAACCCAGTGTTACTTTGGAAGACTTTGGTCTTGAAGTGCAGAGAGCAGTGCTATCATGCTGGCACAAAGAGTTGTCAGTGAACACATTTTTGTTGGTGCATCACGTGCTGCCATTATTCATTTTATAAGGGTGCTAATGACTTTAGTAGTCAAGCACCCTTAAATATACATAATCCCTGAATCAATTAAATAGTGACACATCTGCGTGAACATCAGAATACTGTGAAGAAGACTGCAGAGTACAGATGATGAAAAGCTTGGACAACAATCTGATCATTATTTAGTGGAAATCCCAAGAAGTTGTCAACCAGTTCCAAGAAAGTTTCAAATCAGAATAATTAGTCCTTTTTCCATAATTATTTGCATGTTCAGGTACCCTTTTCTGAAATATTCCATGAAGTAGGTGACCTTATGAAAGGTCAAGAAATTTCTATAATTTGGACAACTATTGAGTATGCAGTGTTAGAATACAAAACTAAAATGTATTTTGAATTAGACACTGTTTTAATTATTCAGGTAATCACCCAAGGTTCTGAATATTCAACATAAAGGCAGCTTGCATTAGCAAGCTAGTAAATTAAAATTTCTTGCAAGTGTTTTATGGCATGATATTTCGAGTGTTAGTACTTGAATTGGATAGGAAGATTCAATCTCCATCTTGCCTTGGTAGCTCAGTAGTAGGGCAATGGCATGGAAAATGCAAGGTCATAGCCCAAGTCTCAGTAGTGTTAAATTTTTCAAGGCTGACTCAGCTTTTGGATATAGTCAGTTTATTAAGCAGAATGCAACTGTATTAAAGCTTATTGTAGATATCAAATACTAACTTTTACTTGCAGCTTTGCTCATATGGGTACTTGCTTATGTTTATCAATGTTTATATTATTCTTTATCTGATTACCCTCCCCTTATGTAGGTCTTACACCCCAAGGAATTACAAGCCATGTCTAGGGTCAGACGCCTGTCGGGGAGCAGACGAACCTATGGACCAGATAGAGTGAACACCTGGAAGCAGGTGGTCAGTCAAGCACCAGGCATGAGAGTGAGGAAGAGGATGATATGAAATGCAGGAAAATTGATGAATGGGAAGGTGATTGTGGAGTAATTGGTGGAATGAGTGGCAGGGGAAACCGGAGAACCCAGAGACCGCTTCATCCATCACGAATACACATGTAGGTCCCTGGGATCGAACCTGGGCTGCCTAGATGGTAGACGAGCAGTCTAACCACTCGGCCATGGTGCCTCCATGTTATATATTATAAGAAGCTTAAATAAAAACAAATACTATTCTATTAGTCCTTATCTTCTACAAAGTGAAGGTGGTTGTTATAAACATATCACTTGTGTCTTAATAATCACAAAAAGATTTTGTACTTAAGTTTTTCTGACAGCATTGCACAAGATTTGTGCTAGAATTGTTTGCTGCTTTTCACAGAGTTATGCCATTTTTACACTCTAGTAGAGCATCGTAGTTTTCCCTCGTAGTAGTAGTACCTTTATTGATCCTGTAAATCATCTGTTACACTAGCAGTGCCAATGATATAGGACACGTCAAAACATTGAGTGTATATACAGTTCTCTTGCAATTAAAGTTACAAAATATAACTAATGAAACTAGTAAGAGGTACAGAATTAACTTATAAATCAGTAACATTACAATAAATATAGAAATACATATATAGTTCTAAGTAACCAAAATATAGTATGTATCATTTTTCAATAATTGCTTTAACAACCAAGTATTTTCCTAGTGTACCTGATTATAAAATTCCTTCACTGAATAAATACAGTGGTCAAGCAAATATGCCAGCAAAGCTGATTTAAAATTAGAGGAATTATTTGGTAACTTTATGCTGCTAGGAAGAGCATTATATAATTTGGTACCTGCATAAATTGGTCCATTTTGCAAAAGCTTTGTATTTGTTCTCGCTACATGTATATCTGTCTTCTGTCTGGTATTATGACTATGAATTTCATTATTTGTAGGAAATATATTGCCAGAGATTAAGTATTTTCTTGTGAAATGGATTAATTCATAGATATATGTACAGAGGCCGACAGAAGTATTCGAACGTAAACATATTTATCACTTTTATTATTTTAAAGCTACGCATACATAAATACAACTGGTACAAAATAAACTTGAGTCTTCCATTAAACATATACACTCATAAATAGCAACTGAAACTAATTTGCACTACAAGAAGAAATAAAACGGTTACTTTACATCTGGACATAAGTATTCGAACAGAGAGCAGCTAGTATTTAGTTATCATCCCCTTTCTTTGAATTACAGCAGATAATCGTTTGGGCATTGTCTGCATGTGTTGTTTAGTGACTGCCGAGTCCATATTTCGCCACTCTGTTTGAAGAAGTTCTTTTAGATGGTCCTTGCTCCTGATGTGATGCTTCCTCACAGGCTCCTCAAGCTCCTTCCAGATGTTCTCTATAGGATTTAAATCTGGAGATTGGGGTGGTGTCTTCAAAGTGTGAGGAGTGTTGTATACTATCCAAAGCCTTACAATTTCAGCAGTATGCTTCGGATCATTGTCCTGCTGGAAGTAATAATCCCAGCTTCTCTGCACTCTTTCTAAGATTGTTTTCAAGAATCCTCTTGTATGCAAATTTGTCCATGATACCATCTATGAACACCAGTTCCCCAAAGCCAGATGAAGCTATGCAACCCCATACCATCACACTACTGCCACCATGTTTCACTGTAGCTACCATGTTCTTAGGTTCCCATTCTGTATTTGGCTGTCTCCACACTTTAAGTCGTCCATCACTCTTGTATATACAGAATTTGCTCTCGTCTGACCAGAGAACCTTATCCCAGAATTCTGTTGCTTTCACCACATACTGTTTAGCAAATTCTATACGCTTTTTCTTATTCACCTTATTAACATATGGTTTCTTCCTAGGAATGCGGGTATTGTACCCAGCACTATTTAAAACCCGTTCAACTGTTCTGGTGTGAACCACAGTGCCAGAATATTGCTCAAGGCATCCTCTAATCTCAGATGCAGTGACTCTCGGATTCTGCTTCACCATTTTTATTATTTGCCTCCTGTCTCTGGTGGTGAGTTTAGGAGCGCCATTTCTAGGTTTATTTACCACAGGATTTGTCTGTTTGAAGCATTGGATTATGTAGAACACTGTAGTTTTGCTTCTGTTAATGGTGTTGGCAATTTCAGAGAGAGATTTCTTCTGTTTGTACATATTGATCACGATATTCCTTTCTGCCACCGTTGTCTCCTTACCTTTACGCCCCACATTACCTGTGAGTTCACAATCGGCTGAATAACTTGAGCACACTGTCTCGTGGCACAGCATAAACACAACTGCTATGTGGTAGGGGTGTGTAGGGTACGTCCAACCACCTTTCTCTCTGTTCGATTGGTTACGTTCTGGTTACGTTCGAATACTTATGTCCTCCAATAAGAGGGACAATAGAATAAATACAGTACAGATTGTGCAATAAATACATGCAAAGTGATATTTTATATATTGTTTCCGAATACACAAAAGGTAAATGTTTACATATGCAACAATTCAACGCTGCCAAATAAATATTACAGTATCTATAGTACGTGCAATGTTACATGTTATATTATTCGAATACTTCTGTCGGCCTCTGTATACTTGGGAGGGGTAGTATGTGCAATGTTTTGAAGATAGGCTTACATGTGGTTCTACAATTCACTCCCATTATTATTGTTAGCAGCCTTTTTTGAGCTTTAAATAAGGAATTACAATGTGGTGAACTCCCCCAAAACAATTCCATATCGCATTATTAAATGGGCATATGCAAAATAAACATTCCTGATTGTTTCAAGGTGTACATTATTTACTAATAATCAAAACGTATAGCAGATAGTGCTAAGTTTCTTTGTTAGTATATTAATATGTGTATCCCATTTTACGTTGTCCTGTATCGAGATACCCAGGAAACGTGTAGTGCTAACGTTTCCAATTTCTGCATTATTAAGATAAACAATAGATTCTTTACAAGTTTTATTCTGTGTAATATGGAAATGCACTACCACAGTTTTATCAGTATTTACAATAAGCTGATTGTGACTAAACCAGTTTGAGACTTCACTCGTTACTTGCTTCAAAAGCAGTTCCTGGTTTACTCCTTTTACAATTATATTTGTATCATCTGCAAACTGGAATACAGTACCCGTTGTCAAATTATCCTTCAAATCATTTACAAGTAGTAAAAACAGGTTTGGACCTAATATTGATCCTTGGAGAACACCTAATCTAATATTTTTTATCATTGATTGATAATGTTTTAATGGTCCATCTTTATTGTGTAATTTCTTGGAAGGAGAAATCAGTAAATTCTCAATCTAGGGGCCATTTTTTCACACATCTTCAACTGTAAACAGATAAGATCAAAATTATCATGGAATATGGGGACTATCAATAAGATATTTAAATTTTTAATTTTCTTTTTAAGCAACAATCATGGCAGCAGAGACATGAATGCAAAAACAGTGTCAACAGTGGAGCACCTAGTCACAATTATTTTTGGAACCCTTGGATTCGTGCTGTTTCCATAGTGCAAGTTTTAGCTTTCCAGATAAATGCATGCAATTAGTTTTAAATGTGCAAAGCTGCTTTTGTCACTTCCTCACTATGTTTTTACGAAAGCTTGCAGAAATTGCAAGGTTTGAAATTGAAATCGAAATCCTCTTTATTTACTACCACTCCCATCTTTGGGAAGCTTTTGGCTAGCATTGTTGGAAAGAACTTTCCTGTGTAGTTTTAAATATGAAAGAAACTAGTACAATATTTAAAATATGAAATAAAATGTGATTCGGAGTTAACTTTTACAATGCAAAATATTCGTGAATGCCTTAATTTGTATTGCAACAACTCTTTGCAACTTCTTTGTAGTTACTGTCATGCATTTCATTGCATTCCTCATTGGGAAATATTTATATATTGTTGCTCATGTTGTAAATATATGAAATAAAAATATTTATTTTAAAATATGTATTTGTATCTTATTTAAGTAGTACAATGGCACTAAGATGCTACCTTGTGGCAGCCGTCCTTGGCAATATTATGCTTTTGCAATAGGCTCTGTTATAGAACTATACACATCATGATGAACAACACTTCTAACAAATTCATTGTAACCTTCAACCATTTTATTACAGGTTCCTTTCTTTTTCAAGTTTCTCCAAATTTTCAGTTGAGTTGTTTTTACCATTTGACTGCTTGCAGCATTAATGCTTGGCACTCAACACCAGTTAACTCTGACTACATCCTCAATTGTTAGTGTAGCATGCTTGTCACACAGCTCGTAAAAAAACATTGTAAAAACGTAATGAAAAACAGATTATATTCAGTCTCCCTCTGGGATATTACACAGATGTGGCCATATTGTACAAATGAATGTTGCACTTCTTTGTCCTCATAAGTGCGCAAGTACAATGTGCACTTGTAATAATGCATTGAATTGCTTTTACGTTTATGAAACAGGGTACAATTTGAGACTTGAGTGTTGCAGTTGTAATAGAGAGGAATTTTAATCAATCTTTGAAATAAGCTTGCAAACTGTACAGCATGGGAGGTACTGCTTCGGCCAAAATAGATGTAGGTTTAAGAAATATAAAATAGTTTACTTTGATAGGTTTAATCGTTCTGTTAAAATGTTCTTTTTTTTTGGCAGCTGATAAGATCAGTCCTCGCACATGCCAGTGACCTGTGTTGTACTAACCGGTGTGTACTTTGAGGCAAGCACTGCTCTCAGATGTAAACAAAACGCTCACCCAGTGTGTTTACCATACCACTGAGGCAGCCACTACCACGGGCAAATGCACAAAAATCGAAATATTATGCCTGAAAGGTGTGAATGTTACTGAAATTGCGTATTCATTAAAGTAATAATAAATACTCAGTTTTCCATAGTTACAGAAGCAGAAAAATGAAAAATCGAAACCACGTATTTTACGGTTAAAACAATGCTGACATAAAGGGATACAGATTTTATTATAATCCATAATCCATTATGGGCTAAACAATAGTAACAGCTTTTAATACACAGAGAAATAAAAATCTTTCTCTTCATTTCCCTAAAACAATAGTACTTTTTTGTACATTACTGGGCAGAAATAAAACTTAATTATAGCCTTGCCATAAATGAGAGCTAGAGCTTATTTATTTTTATTATTATATATATATATATTTTTTTTTTTTCCTTTTTTTTTTTCGGCAAAAGGTTCCTTATTGGCTATAATTGTATTGGACATATTTATTACACATGTGGAATCTATGGCCAAAGCAGTACTTCCGTGTGGTATTTTCCGTCCATGAGGTTTACAAGGCTGAAGATGGTTGTCGTATTCATACATACTCGCCACACATTCTTAATACAGAGTCAGCAGAAGTATGCAAGAAATGTAAAATAGGGCTTATGTGTTTAGCGAGGCTTTTGTGTAACTGCTTATTATACCTACTGCTTACATTAAATAAGATGGATCATCCATTATTTTCAGTTAACATGAACACCTTATTCTCCGTTATAATGTTAATCAAGGTTCAGCTGTAACTCGATTGATTGATTCCTATCTTTTTCCACCTATAATTGCTCCACCCTTAAATCCGCACTTGATGTAAACACAACCATCAGCAACTAACCTGCGATATGCTGAAACCAAAGAACACCACCAAATATAGTACCTTAAATATCGGTGATTTTATGTGAGTTTTCAAGATGTATGATGATATGATGTGTGGTTAAGACTACTTGAATGTAACGCAATAGCAGTGCTATTCCTAAAACTTCTGAGTAAATATCATCCTGTGGCAACATAAACAGGAGGCATGAGGCCACGTGGCATTTGTCTGTGTTGGTTGCAACTGATACAAACACAAGTTATCATGGAGGGATACAAGGTTCTAAAGATCTAAGGCTGGATGGCTTATAGGTATGTTTCCTTCCATCCCACTACACAATGTACAACTGTTTCCACTTGCCTACATTAAGCATTATGTATAGATTGTGCATCAGTGAACACTCAGTTATTTCTGTGCTTAACGAAATAAACTTAAGCTCCAATGAATTTTTCCTACAATATAAATAAGACTAGCAAGCATTTCATCCTATACATTTTGACATTGAATTCTCTATGGTGTACCCTCTGTGTCATCATCTTGTACATGCCATCTTATGAAATATAGTAAATAAATTCAGCTATGTTGTATGTTGACTCCAGGTTGCAATGAAAGTCTATTTTATAGTGCATATGTCAGGATGCAGTAGCTGACATTATTTCTATATCCTCTGTGCAAGTTTATCACTTTAATTCTGTGCCAGCACCAAAGGAACTTAAGTGAGTCAGGATTTTGTACATTACTTTGCAAATAACTTTTAACATGATTGCATTTGCTGTATTGGCTATATGTAGTTGTTTTTATTGTTACTATCATAGTGTCGTTTTCTTGCTTCTTAACTTCTGCAGCTTCATGCTTTGTATTTGTGTCTTGGCTTTTTTAAACATAAGAATGTTTAAAGTAGAGGTAAACTAATTTTAAAAGTAATAATTAATCATATGTTCATAGAAAATGGATGTGGTAACTGGATATCATGCAAGTTTGCAGTAAGAAATGGTTCAGTCACTCTTACTTCTTTTAAACATATTTATAGAATATGTTTGCATTATAGTAGTGTCAAAAGTCATCTTGAAGCAAAATTTGTTTTTGTGAAAGAGCCGAGAAGGTATAGTTATCCCTTGCTGCTGCAGAAGAAAAGAGTAATTAAAGTACAATTATGTGCTACCTTAATGTTTTCATCTACAAGATATGAAAATAGAATTTGAGGTGAGTTTTCAGAGCTGCTATGGCTTTTATTTTGGGCTGCTCTAGAGCAGCTGTGCGTGAAGTGGAAGATCCATGGTTCAAATCCTGACTATGGTGTTGAATTTTTCAGTCCTGATTCTCTCTCTCTCATGTAAGTGGATCTTTCAGAAATTGGAAGAACGGTAAACGTGGCCTCTTTTTCTTGCTCCTAGTGCTATATGTAGCATTAAAAACGTTTCCTCCTTGTTCTTTGTTATTCTTAATTTACATTTCAGATAAAATGAATTTTCTCTCGAACAAATAAAAGCAGCTGCTTGGTGGGTTAAAAACCATTCTAATAGTAGCACTGAGAATTACAAATCACACCAGCTATAAAATAACACCTCAAGCTTTGTAAATTCAAATTATTTTGTTGTTTAACGATGCTGTCAATTGCCAGGATCATATCAGCATGTCTGGTGTGCCGGAATTTGGTTCTGCAGGAGTTCTTTTACATGCCAGTAAGTCTACTGACATGGAACTGTCGTTTTTAATCACACTAAAAAACCATCGATGTGGGCCAGATTTGGATCTGCAACCTTGGGATCAGTAAACCAGCATCTGACCTCTGAGCCATCCAGACCAACTCAAGCTTTGTGACTGTATTATAACAAACAATGGTATTCTTTGGTTTAAGAACTCTTTGTTAGCTTTGAAAATTTTTTTTTTCATTCCTAATAGTTCCGTTTCAAAATATATAGTGTTATGTTGGCTTTTTGTGCTTATAGTATGAACTATGGCCACAGGTATTTAAAAAAGAACCTGTGTACCACCATAATTTAAATTTCCAAAAAAGTAAATTTATGAAAAGCAACAGTAGAAAACCGGTCTTTCATACCATAGCACGTTTTGTTTACTTTCTTTCAACCAGCTATCAAAATTTATGCCTTCTAATAATTATAAAATTGTTGCAATTTTCATGATATCCATTATCATTTCGCATTTTCTGAGCATGAATATAAATTGTTTAATGAATTGTAGTTAAATTGTAACTGAACAAAAGTAGGTATTCAAAATATAAGGCATTACATTGGCCTATTTTATTGATACATTGGAAATATTTGGAAGTAAATATTTTACTAAGTGTGCTAGTACATTATCAAAAACTTTTTTTAATTCTAAGAGATTTAGATTTGCTTTTGCTTTTACTGTAAGAAGTGAGAAAAAAGTAAGCAGTATTTAAAGCTATATTTCACAGTTATGTTTTGGTTGTTTCCTTTCTAATTTTAGTTGTACAAAGTTGATGATGAAATGTTATACTTAAGTGTACCAATATCATTACAGGATGGTAGACGTGGGAGGACAGCGGTCAGAAAGAAGAAAATGGATTCACTGTTTTGAAAACGTTACCTCCATCATTTTCTTAGTGGCTTTAAGTGAATATGATCAGATTCTATTTGAATCTGAAAATGAGGTTAGTAATTTGTGTCAATATTTCCCCTGTAATAAGCAGAAAAGTTATTGCCATCAGTTTAGAAAGGCCCACTGTCATGCATAAAATTTTACTGGTCACTTGTGATTATTTCCAAAAGCTGATTTACAGTAACAGAGGAAGTAACCAGAACAAGACCAAAAAGTTAATGTGTTACTAGCTGAAATACCCGGCGTTGTCCGTGGCTTGATGATTTATCCCTACAAATTTTAGACTTAAGTTGCACTTGCCCAATAACCTTGTGTTTCTTTGGAGACATTTAAAAAATATTACATAAAACACTTAAGAAGTTAATTAAAACTTGTAGAATACCATAAAGAACAAAAAATAAATGAAATAAATAAAAACACTGGGAAGGTACTATGCAAAAACACTTAAATATCACAGGTAGAGAAATGAGTATAGAAAAGCTTGTGAATGTATGCATTGCATTGCTATTTCAATCATAATTACAGAAAATTACACAAATTATTCGTGGAAGAGTCACATGTGAATGTAATATGTACCCTGTATATTTCAATCATGTATACGTTTAATTTATAGAATTTCTTGATATTACTTTTTCATTCGGAAAAGCATTAAATTTCTCCATTAAATCATGGATGTGACCAATTATAGAATGTGCTCCATCTTTTGTTAACGATACTATTTTCTCGCACAAGAGCTCATATCTACAAGCAACATTATACAATGCATAAAAAATATCTTCACCTCACGTGTGTCCTTTTATGGGCACTAAATCCAGGAACTCCTCCATTGTAGTGTCTACTTCTTTAATAAATAAAGCTAAAGTTTGTGCATCCTTAGTTGGGGTTGACATCTCAACAAGCAGAGCAACTTCTAATGCTGCCATCCATGTGGTGACCGATTGCATGGTATAACTGCTGTGCAAACTCGCAAGAATTAACAATGTCTGCACACAGTAACAGATCATAACAGATTAAGGCAACAGACCCAAAATAAGAATGAAGATTCAATTAAAATGTTTAAACATACTGATCATGTCGTTGGATACTTGAGTTAGCATTTATTATAAAATAAGCAATCTTCTGTATAGTGCAATATTACAAGAAAGTTGGTAAGGAAATTTAAGTTCTTGTTCACTTGTCTGTAACAAAATACAAGAGTAAGCCTGAATGATTATGTAGCTATTTTAATTACATCATATTAACTAACAGAACCATACCTGCTATTTGATGTTTTATTCCAATGGGAAAATTCAGCTCTTTTGCAAGTCACTATCAGCGTGCCTGTCCTCTTGTGCCGTGTTTGTGGATCTCGGCTTTAACTTCTTAACTTAATTATTGTTTATTTATGCCAACAAACTTACTGTTGGTGTTTTTAAACACACAAGCCGTGTGTGGGCAAAGTTTAAGAGGTAGAACTGGAACTTAAAAATTCAATGCCACAACTGGGATTTGAACCACAGACCTTCCGCTTGCCGGGCGGACGCTCTACCACTGAGCTATTCCTGGGATATAAAGTACTTGCAATAGTAAGTCACCATTGGGGTAATTGTTTCTGATGTGAGACTGCCTTTGTGGTTTACCAGGAGAAATACGAACTGGCTTGAGAATTTAATGTCATTCTGGCAGTTTGTCACAATAGCTCAGTGGTAGAGCTTCCGCCCGGCAAGCGGAAGGTCTGTGGTTCAAATCCCAGTTGTGGCATTGAATTTTTAAGTTCCAGTTCTACCTCTTAAACTTTGCCCACACACGGCTTGTGTGTTTAAAAACACCAACAGTAAGTTTGTTGGCATAAATAAACAATAATTACCATGTGAAGGTTATTTAATCCTGGGATATAAAGTACTTGCAATAGTAAGTCACCATTGGGGTAATTGTTTCTGATGTGAGACTGCCTTTGTGGTTTACCAGGAGAAATACGAACTGGCTTGAGAATTTAATGTCATTCTGGCAGTTTGTCACAATAGCTCAGTGGTAGAGCGTCCGCCCGGCAAGCGGAAGGTTTGTGGTTCAAATCCCAGTTGTGGCATTGAATTTTTAAGTTCCAGTTCTACCTCTTATTCTTAACTTAAATTATTTATCTCATAGCCTGATCTCTTATGCCCCCCCAAAGGACCGTGTGGATAGTGAATGTATCTCTAACTTAGAAAATTGAAGTTTAATAAACTAGTCACATATATTTTCATAATTAAGTTACACAAATTTAAACTCTTCACCAATCTTAAAGTCGGGAATGCCTGCATGAGCACATTTAATTAAATAAGTTACAGAAATGTTAACCATTTACAGCACTTTAAAATGTTCAACCTAGCCTGAGTCTTTTACTCCATTTATGAAACCCCTACCTCCTTTTCATTAAACTGAATGATTTGAGTATACAGTCGGTTTTAGCTTTCTGTACCAAAGTGCTCAACAAACTTGGTTTACAACCAGGCTTACTTAACAAGCCTGTTTACTGTGGAACTAATTACAGTAAACCTCCCAACCCCCCCCCCCTCTCCTGCTCCACAATAAAGCTTTACAAAGCATAATTTTTTCTTAAACACACAGGTTTTACTCCAAATATTGCAGCAAACTTCAGTTCCTTAATCACACAACAAAGTACTTATCTGTCATATTCGGATGCTCCATTCTTTACCCAGTCCGGTACCAGCCCCATTCAAACTATGAAGCATTTTTACATGTGGGAACCATGACTCTCTCCAGGTAATGTAATCACGCTGTGATGCAGTCAACTGCCTTTGAAACCACGTCTTCCCAAAGTGCATTCTACTGTAGTTGATCCTGCCGACAGTGTCAGCCACACACAGGTACTCCTCTAATAAGTCATTTTACGTCACAACATCTTCTACCTTCTTCACTGTAACTTAACTCGGCATCTTATAGAACGTTATGAAAAATGTTTAAACAATATGGCAACTATATAGAAAAACAGATGTATGGAGTTAAATAAATTAACCATTTTGCTGCTGTCTATGATGGTTTGATGTGTATAAATATTCAACCTTACTTTACGAATTTCCCTGGTAAATAATTCATTCCACACGGTCATATAAAAAATATTGGGGAAACATGTTTGTGGAGTCGATAATAGGATGTCAGAAGTAGAAAAGACTACTTCATATCGCCTTTTCAAACTATTGCTCAATTCTGTTATAATGTACTTCCACAGTCTTACTGCAATTTACTATTTCATGTGTATCAAAATGTGTGATGCATTAAAATTAGGAGTGTTATTTATTTGTTTGCAGAACCGCATGGAGGAAAGTAAGGCCTTATTCAAAACCATCATAACATATCCATGGTTTCAACATTCATCAGTTATCCTTTTCTTAAACAAAAAGGATCTGCTTGAAGAGAAGATCATGTATTCTCATCTGGTGGACTACTTTCCAGAATATGATGGTATGTGTTTTGTCATGTTAAAAGTGTATTGGGTTATAACACAAAATCTTCCCTATCTGAAAGACAGTGTCCAAAGCATAGAAAACTTTGTGTATTAATAAATAATTTGGGAAGCAAAACAAATGAGCA
The DNA here is from genome assembly GCA_030765045.1 of Tenodera sinensis. NCBI lineage: Eukaryota > Metazoa > Arthropoda > Insecta > Mantodea > Mantidae > Tenodera > Tenodera sinensis. The sequence goes on along the minus strand of CM060972.1, from coordinate 106,509,629 downwards.
TTTTTTAAGGGAAATTGAAATGTTGAATTTTGTGATTTTCTCCAAATTCAGGTTTTACTTCCATGAATATGTCATATCTGCTCATTTTTGCATTAAGGTACCCCCGTGGGCAAAAAATGAGTCTGTCTGACTGTCAAGTTCGTCTTAAGTCCTACATGGCACAGCACCTTGATTATTCATATGGGCTAGTAACATAAAGATTTGTAACTTATGACAACCAGGCACTGTGTTGTATAGGACTTAAAGGAATCTCATGTTCTAGACATGACTCTTTTTGTTTTGTCCAAGGTTGTACCTTAAATTAAAATACATTAAAATTATCATTAAAAATAAAGTTGCATATAGGTTTTAGGCTTTCTCGTATTGATTAACTGCAATTTCTGAAGAACTAATAATTTTCTACACAAATGCCCCATTATCTGTGAAAGTAATTGGTATAATGCAAAGAAATTTTTATCACACATTTGCAACTAAATAAGCTTTTTTTTTTAACGAAAGTGTTTTATGCATCAGGCATACTAGTTGCTTTTTTTTTTTTTAATGTTAAAGCCTTTATATTTCAATTAAAATCTAGTTATTTTATTAAAATCGTAACTTTGCTTCTGGCGAAGAAAATGTAAACAACTTATGTCTGAAACTTAAGTTTTATTAAACCAATTACTATTTTTTAAAGTATTTAATAAGTAAAATGAATAAGATTGTTACACTGAAGATGATTATGACTATGACAGGACCCAAGCAAGACCACATCTCTGCACGAGAATACATCCTCAAGGTTTACTTGTCTACAAATCCAGATCCTGACAGAATGTGCTACTCACATTTCACAGCTGCCACAGGTCTGAATATCTTCACCACTTGGCTTTCAGTATCTGTTGGCTAGACATTGGTCTTCCTGCTGTCCGCTTGGTACAGTTGGCCTTGGGAAGGGAAGAAGCCAGGGTGACAAAGCCTATTTTGTTTTATTAAAGGATAAACCTTCCATGTGCTTATTTTGTAGAAGAAAAGTAACAATCTCTGCAGCAAAGTCAGATGCATGTGAAGAACGGAACTACAAACCACTGTATGCTTGTGAAGTCAATGTATTCTAGTAAAACAAATGTTTGACAAATGATTACATAGACTTCCAAAGCCTTTGTCCATTACTTTGTTATTTTTCCTGGTATGAGTCGTGTCTTGTTCACTTTTTAAGAAATTAGAAATTATGCTGACATTTTGCCCATTGAAGGAGCCGAACATAGTTTTGCAGTGAAACATTGGCATAATTTCTAATTTCTTAAAAAGCAAATAAGATGTGGCCCATACGGGAAAAAAGAAAGAAGTAACTATTACAAGTCCCAGTCTTGACATCAATGAGACAAAATGACGAAATCCAGTCCAGTTACCAGTTTTTTCGAAACATGATGGCCCTGTCTCGCTCCTCTACCAAGGGTGGCGTTACTTTGAAGTAATGGGTTTACAAGCTTTGTGGTTTAAAAGCACAAAGGAACTATAAAGGTTGACACACTGGCTCGTCACGAACGGAAATTTGCAGCCGTCTTCCGCAGAAGCTTAAATGCTCACTGCTCAGAATGTCCCAACCGGAAAATTTATTTGGTCATCAAACATGGATGGATACAACAGCAAAAGCAGCAGTAAACTTAGTATAGTGATTACTTGTTTTTACCTGAATAGCCCATTTCCCTTCCAATTTCCTCCCAGATAACTTCACTGCATATCTGGTTGTGGTAATTTGCCTCTGAGGGATCATATAATTCTTTATAATTTTGCACAGTCAGTATAAGAATTTCATCAGCCATTATCGCAGGTGGCTGGCATCTGTTTGTATGTGTATGTGCAAAACAGTGTATGTTGAGATAGCCGCATGGATACATAAGATAACGAGTGTTTACAAAGGTCACTCGTCACCAGCGGAACTTCCGTAATGGTCGTATTTCAAATATCCTGCCCAGCATGATCAGAACCGAAATCCTTCCATTCATGCCAGTATGCGTTTGATCATTGAATAACATGAAGTCAAACCTCGTGGAAATTTTCTGCTCCATTCCGTTCCAGTTGTGACGGACCAGTGTGTGCCAGTCTTTAGACTGACCACATTGCTTCTCGCCCTGTTTATAAGGGTTGCCTTTTGTTTGCTAATGGCTGCAACCCAGTGGCAAGGGGAGCAGTACTATTTGAGGACTGTCATGTTTTTAAAAAATCTGTGTTTATTTATTTTTTCTCACTTTATTTTTGTCTAAAACTTTTGCACAACACTGTTCTCCTTTACTGACATTAACAGTCTACAGCCTTCTGTGATATTACAACTTAACTGTTTTCTTCTCGTAACCATGACTCACTCCTTTTGTCTTTCTTCACTTTGTCTTTCAAACAATGTGACTTGACTTCCAATTCTCATTGCCACTCCTCCTTATATAGTGAGGATGACATAACATGGACATTTCTAGAACTTTCACAAATATGCTGACTGCCGGACACTTCTTGAATAATCTTGAAAACCACTTTGATGTACCACGCTCATTGTTGTGATGTGTTCACAAACAGTCGTGCAAGGCAGTCTGACCTTGAGTGTCTGATGCGCATACCACCTGTGGTGTGAGGCAGCCCAGCCCCAAGCCTTTGCTGTGTTGCCACTGCTGCTGTCGGTCAGCGTCACAGTATTAACTATTGAAGAGGGAACATATTTATTGAGTATGTATTCCTTGATGGTCATAATTTTTTGGAAAATGTAAGGTCTGTTAAAAGTTTTCCACATTTAATATCTCCTCATTGTGATACTGAGAGAGACTTAATTAGTAAATTCTGAATATTGTGACTTCACTGTTTTCATGTCACTTAGTTCAACTTTCACTGAGTCTTTCCTTAGCCCACTCTGTCACTTCACTTTGTGACATATGGACATAGCTAAGTACACCTGATGTAGCCTCTTCTTCTGGATGTTCCACTTGCTGGGGATTGGAATACAAAATTTCTTGAATTCCTTGCAGTAACACCACAGTGATCACTAATTGGAAAATGGCACTTTTCGTTGAGCCAGAAACCGAATCGCTGAACTTGCTCACAAACTCACTTGCTTTGCAAGACTCCAACTTAAAAGAACTATTGAATATTTCCGCACTTTTCCAGAACAATCAAGATGGCAAAACATCTAGAAAATTCTGGAGATGGCGCTTATCATGTTTATGCTGGGCTAATATATAGCTTAGGAAGAATAGGAATAGGAGAGATACAGAGGGGTTTCGGCACTGAAGCCAGACTTATTGTACCTATGCCCCTAAGGGGAGAACCCCAAGGAGGAAGGATGAGGTCACCAGGTGACCAGATCCAGACTAATAGCACAGACTTGACAGAGGTACCTAAGTGTGACGACACCTCAAAGTCTTTAGATCTTCCGGAGTCATCTCAGGTGGGCCTTGGCACGGGGTCCAGCACCCCCAGATGTTGCCTCCCCCATCTGGATTCCAGAAATGAGGGACGGAAAGAGTTCCTGTGCACATATCATCCCTGCCAAGCTGCACCTAATACCTTTACTGACATTTTTGACCCTGAAAAAACCAAGGGTATGAAGGATGAATGAAATGCAAGGACAGGAAATTCAGGGGATGTAATTATCCTTCCCAGCATTTGTCTAGCAACCCAGGGAAGCCCCTGCATAAATCTATGAGTCAGGAAGGTCAGCCATGGGAATCAAACTCATGACCTCCCCAAATGCGAGCCTCACACTTAGTACACAAACATCTTACTTGGTACATGCAGCATATCTTAATTATAAGTAAGAGTACAAAAGGGTTGACAGTGAAGTACTTCAAATGAAAATAATACAACCCTAATAAACATACTTTTTATTTATTTTTTTATTTTTATCAATTTCATTATATTTTTACAAAGAAAATAGGCTTTGTTCATACTCTGAATATGTATACATTATATAAACCCTTTACTTTGTAGTTTCCTTAAATAAAACTTGGATTTTATAGTGCAGTGTAATCTCATTAGTATGTACCTCAGCAACACATTTTCCCCTATATGATCTATAATTATAAAAATCCTAGCCCCAATGTGACAATAGATGATACTGTTGTTGAAGCTCAGAAGACACATTTAGTACAGAAGATGTAATTAGATGATTTTTTACAGCATTGTTGGATCGAAAGATTCAAGAGTTGATATGACGTAGTTTATATGAGGTGGGATCAAATGAAAACCACAAAAGTTTCATTAAAATTCTTGCTTTCCTTTCGGGCACTTGGACATTTGTAAACACAGTCCTTGACATCTTTCTGAGCTGGTATTATAAGATAATGCCAGTAGGTGGGGTTGGAGTTGAGTAACCGCTGATTCTAGATGGCAGCACCACTCTGCAGTTGGACCAAGCAGGAACAGCATGGAGTTATTCAATTTTTATGGAGTGAAGGTGTGAAACCGGTTGATATTCATCAGAGAATGCGGACAAAGTATGGAGATGCCTTTCTGTGACAGTGGCAAGTCTACTTTTGGTGCATGATATTCACAGGAGGTACGACTTTATTGACTGATGCTCCCCGTCAGGGTCAGGTTCATCGAGTTGTGACAAGGAGTCCATAGCAGTAGCAGAACAGTTAACTCAGGAAAACCGGCATGTTGCCCTGAAATGGCTTGCCTACTGAATATGAGCTTTGGTTCAGTACAACACATAGTGCATGATAGACTTTGCTACAAAAGGTGTCCGCTAGGTGGATTCCTTGACAACTGACACAGGAACTGAAAGATCATCGGGTTAGTGCTGTGGCATCATGAAGAGAAGGGTGAGGATCTCCTAGCTCACATTGTCACCAGGGACGAATGTTGGGTGCACTTTTTCAACCGGAGATGAAAGGTGTAAGCAAAGAATGGCAACATTCATTTTCGCTGAAAACAAGGAAGTCTTGCAGGCAGCCCTCTGCAGGGTAAGTCATGTTAAGTTTATTCTGGGATAAGGAAGATCCTATCCTGGAACACTACATGTCCCCATGTACAACAATGACTATTGCCTCCTACATGGATGTTCTCCAATCAGCACTGCATGAATGCCTACAAAGTCAACCAAAATAAGTTTTCTCATGTAGTATTGAAGCACTACCTATCTGATGGCGTAAGCGCATTGAACAGAGCAGTGCTCTTTCTCTAAAAAACAGTTTAGGGGAACTCTGGACTTGACTTGTTTCCTTTCAAGTCTAAGTAGCTTATATATAATGCAAGAAATTAAGCCGAGCAGATAACATTATTGTCTAATGATTAATAAATAGGCAAGATTTCAATATCGACTGTTTGCTGCCACTGTCAACTTATCATTAAAAACCTGGCTCTTTTTAGCAACTTTGTATGCCTACGGAACACATGTCATTCTTTTTCATTTTTGAGAGGTCTTGTGCAAAAGTTTCTGAAAGTGTTTTCTTTGGAATAAAATCACTATGTTTGATGTTGGAATATTTTCTTTCGCAGAGAAATCTTTTTTCGCATTCCCGTAAGAGGACACAAATTGCAGTGCACCCCTGTGCAATATTCATCCCCTGTTTGCTTCTCTCTGGTCCTAGTTTCCCAACTTATTCAGATATTCTGCAACCAAGTTTCTTAGTTGGTCTGGGTGACTCAGTTGGCTAGATGCTGGCCTACAATCCCAAGGTTGCAGGTTCAAATCTGGCCCAGAACAATGGTTTTTAAGTGTGCTTAAAAATGACAGCTCTATGTAGCAGTAGATTTATTGACACATAAAATAACTCCTGCGGGACAAAATTCCAGCACACCAGTGACGCTGATATGATCCTGGCAATTGAAAGCATCGTTAAACAGCAATTTTTTTTTGTTTACCAAGGTGTTTGTTTTCAATCAATGGCTACTCATTTTTTTGTACAAAATGTCCCTTTTAATCTAAAGATCATCAGGATATCATCTAATTTTTCGTCCACATGTTCACTCATCACACACATTCACAGCTTTCATTTTCAATTGTGCTATTATCCACCATCATTGAAACGTCCAGTATTATAATTTGAAATTCAGTCATCATTGCTTTGTTTTATTTTCTTGGATACTGGAGATGACGTGAAAGTTATTTTTCAACTCGTTGCATTTTCTGACTTGAAAAACCATACGCACACTTTACAATACACTACAAGTGCCGGCAAGCAGCTAAGCATCTACCACTGCGACAAACTGAACAATTCCTACAAACACGGAACAGCTCCACTCAGGTTCAAACAGTACTGATTTCAATTGTTTGTCAGATCACATGCACATGCAGTAGTAGTAGTTGTTATGGGTTTATTTTTGACGCTTGCAAAGAGATTGCAATGGTTCTGACGCCACTATAGCATCTTTAAATGGAGGTCAACCAAACAAATATGAATAAAACTAATCAGTAGTTATAAGATTGCATTTCCTAATCTTTAATGGGGAAATTTCGTGGATTTTAAATTCTGCTGTCAGAAAATGTTAACATGACTGAGTTTACACGAAGTCAAAGTACTGCCAACCTTACAGTAGGATTTATTAGGATCAGTCTGTAAAACCTACTTTGCAGATCTTGTTTTGAAGCAACACTTTGCAAGTTAAATATATTGTACTGCTCTTACTATATAGTATAAATTGTTATAAAACCGACAGTGAGAAAGGATGAAAAACTTATTTTAGGCACAGCAATACATTATACGAGGGCAAATATTTTTTTTTTCACATAAAATACACTAGTCTTGGTCCAGGTTGGTGTGGTCTTTTTCAAAGTATTCTCTGTTGAGTTGAGTGTACTTTGCCCAACACTTCTGCCAGTCCTGGAACACGTGCTGGAAGCCATCTTTTGACATCATCTTTATAACCGCCTCCGAAGTATCAAAACGCTTTCCCTTTATTTCCATTTTCAGAGAGGGAAAGAGATAAACATCACAGGGGGCCAAGTCTGGAGAATATGAAGGATGGGGAACACATTCAATGTTTCTGCGAGCCAAATACTGTGTAACAATGTTGGACACATGAGGGCACCATTGCCATGGTGCAGGTACCAACTAGAGGGATGCATTTCTGGTCGTTTTCGTTGCATGTGTTTAGCAAGGACATCCAAAACAGACTTGTAATGCTCGCCATTAACTGTCGTATGAGAGCCATTCCACAGAAGTCGAAGAACGAAATTACCATTACTTTTCCTGCTGACCAAACAACCTTTGCTTTCTTTGGCATCAGAGAATCAGGTGATTTCCACACTGAGGAGGCCTGTTTTCCTTCCGGGTTGTAATGGTGAAGCCAGCTTTCATCACCTGTAATGACTGAATTCAGGCATGTATCCCCATGCAGCTCAACTAGACATTGGAGTTCCATACACACTTCCACCCGCATCAACTTCTGTTCAGGTGTCAGTAATTTTGGCACCTACCTCACACAAACATGTCTCATGTGTAAGTGATTATGCAGAATTGAAAAAACACTGCCGTGGGAAATCTGTAACATGTCTGTAAGTCTGTCAATTGTTATTCGTTGGTCTTCACGAACAATAACGCCAGCTGTGTTAATCATGGTTTCGTTTATTGCTTTTGTTGGAGCACCTGGTCCGTCTTGCTTTGTTATTGTCCTTAAATTCCTTGAACCATCAAAGTGTTGTGAACTGTGGCAGAACATCAGCACCATATGCCTCCTGCAATATTCTGTAAGCTTCCATGCCAGATTTCTGCAAATGAAAGCAAAACTTCAATGTAGCGTATTGTTCTTCACGTAATATCTCCATTTTCTCGTAGGCAGCTGGCAAACTGAGCTACTTCATTCGTCCCTTGTGTACAGATGCATGCGCAAGTGAGTGTCTGCTTTGTCCACCAATGAGAGGTAATCCATTGGCATCATACAACATTGTTTCCACGATGTGCCTTTGTTGTGTGCAGTAAAAAAAATAACTCTGTCTTTATTGACTCGCCCTCGTACTTATATGCACGCAATGGCATCAGCACAACCATTTAAACAAAACAGTTTAGCTACCTGCCAGATAAGACCTGTGGCAAATCTTATGCAGGTTTGTGTTTGGATGTAAGATTTTAAGGCATCATCCAGGATATTTAGCATACGGTAAAACCTCTTTATCCAGGCTAACTGGGACCAAAGGCAATCCGGTTATATAGGCAATAAGCTAAACAAAATTCTTAAATCCTTAAATAAGCAGACTGGCTGTGCATGCCCATAAAACTGTCTCCTAAGAAAATTATGTACAGTACATAGTATGTTTTGTTTAGAAGACGTTAAAAACTATAAAAATCTTAACCACATAAAATCACATCATTCTTTAACGAAGAATTGACCCACAGTCTTCTGTTTTAAACACGTGTGGCATTTGAGCAAGATTTGAAGCACTCTCCCAAACATTTGATAAAACAAAAACAGTCCGATTAAAAACACACAATGAGGTGTGCCATTTGAAAACAGTAGGAAAACTGAAGAGATTGAGGGAGGTGTAGGGATCAAGGTCAATGCTTTCTTCTGGCCCTGTTTATAGCTGGTGAGACATACCAGGTCAGCACCATGTGATACACTACTAAATCTGTTAAGCTCAACAGGTAGCATTTTACAGTACAGTACATACATATAACCATAATTTATTGTACAATATATGCAGCAACCGTACATTGAATCAAACTAAAAAGCAAATATTTGGTGTACATACAGCTACGTTCTTGCTATCATAGTGAAATTTATTATCTAATGTGAACATAAAATTTAAAAAAAAATCTATAAATCTGATCTAGATAAACCGGAGCTCTAGATAAATGAGGTTTTACTGTATTTTGATTAATCTTCCAAAAGGATATTGTTCTTCCAAGGTTTTCTTGTATTTAAATCAATTTACCCACCTTTGATAGATCTGTTGATTTCTGATTACTGAGTCTGGAGCATGAAAATCCTCTCAGGCCATGGCAAACAAAGAAACTTGAAAATCTACAATTCTTTCTTTGGATGCAGTCATGAGAAGTTCTTTCAGGTAGAATATGTATGATTTACACTACACTAAGTTTACATAGAATTGTTAGTTTATTGTATAACTCTTTACAATAAACTTGATTCGATAATCACCCCAGAATACAACACTTTTTTATTAGATAATCTAGGACAAACCATCTTGTCTTTCTTTTTCATTTAGAGATTGTTATTTACTTTTAAACACAAGAGGATTGATTTCCAAAGCCTCTTAATTTTGTGTTAGATTTTGAGGGAATGGAAACCACCTCAGACTCTATCACCTACTAAAGTACTACAATTAACACCAAATATGGTCACATCTTTACCTGGGGTATCTTCCAGAAACAGTTGCTGGTATTGGTTTCAACTGAACGGACGGAATGTCACTGAAAGTAACCAGAGAGCATTATAATTGGGTAAATGTGTCACAGTTGGCTTTTGGTGAATTCCATTAGGTTGCATTCTCTTTATTGTTTCATTTATACATTTTCCTGTCCAAATCCTTGGGTCCTTGCTGAAACATACTAATGAAATTCTACTGTATACTCATTTTATTGTTTTAAAATGTACATATATATAAAACTTTTCCAGTATTCTAGTAGTAGAAGATATTTATTTATCCACACATTTTATTTGAAGTAATAATAATTATATATTGCACATGTTTGTTTTCTCAAATGAGGTGACACCTTTAGACCATTTTAAATTGCCTTTTCTTTGTTCATTGCCTTTCTTCCCTAAAATGCAGTTCTATAGAGTCTCTTAAGATGCAGTTGTGTGTGTAAATTATATTTTGTAAAGCAAAATTGCAGGTAGTAATAATGGCTCTCAAAAATGTTTATGAATAGTTACTTTGTATGCTGTTGGTAGAGTTGAAAGTAGCAGATTTGGTTGGTGGTGTGCTTTTAGGTCCACAGAGGGACGCCATCGCAGCTCGGGAGTTCATCCTCAGAATGTTTGTGGATCTGAATCCTGATAGTGAAAAGATAATCTATTCACATTTCACTTGTGCAACAGGTATTTCATAGCTTTAAGTGATATAACATGCCATGGCAGTTGCAAGAATCTTGTAATATGGCTCAAGCTTGTCACATATGTTAGACTGTGTGTTTACATTTTAGCAGCTGTTTCAGTGCTCACTGTGATGGTATATGTATCCACTGAAACAACAAATAAATCTACAGTGGGTATCATGTAGGTGTGGGGTAGCACAAAGGCTCAGAATGGAACTAAAAATATCTATATGAAATACATTAATTTGCCATTATATGAACACTATAAGCACATGAAAGTTTAAGATTTAAATTACTTCAAAACTAGTTTAGAGGAATGCTCATCAACTGGATAGGTTGCCCCTGATAATCACAACTTATTGTCACTCTCTTGATGGTTGTAACTATTTGGTGATGAGATTTTGCTAACCTTGGTTGATTTTTGCATAAAATAATTTTTTCCAACCATTAAGTTCAGTGAATTTTGTGCCTACTTAATTAGTGTCACTGGGTTGACAATTTCCTTCCTTTGTCCAAAAAATGCAGCACTGTTGCTGACATTTACTTTCTCTAGTATGTATAGTAAGTAGACGAAGTATTGTATTTGACCCAAAAATTTGATGTCAAGATTTCACCAGAAATATATGTTTTGAGGTCCTCTGAATCCAAAAAAAAAAAAAAAATTGATTTTCTCAAAAATGGCTAACGATTTTGATTAAAATGCCACATTTTTGAGATATTATATGGAAAATGAAATTTTACTCTGAATTTTCTAGCTATCGCCTATGTAGTCCTGTTTACTCTTGATGACTTTTGCATAACTGGTAAACCATAAGAGATAGACTAAATCTTACTATACAAAAAAATAGATCTCGTTAAAACCTACAATTTATGTCCAAATGCATTTTTTTGTTGAGTGAACGATTTCATAGGTATTCCTTATTTGTGTGAGTTCTGCATTACTTACATTTTCCTCAAATGGAATGTCATTATTCACTCTTTTATCTCTGGCCATATAAAGAGAATGGAATTTCAAAGCCTTCATTTAGCACCAGCTTTAAAAGATTTGACTCACTCAAAACGTATGTATTCTTGTATTCAGCTACAAGAAAATTAGTAATAAGTTAATTTGTACAAATGTTTATCTCGACTAACATAAAGATGGAGGAACAAGAGTTTGTAAGAATAGTTAGTACAAGAGTAGAGAAAGGCATGTGAGCAGAACACATCAGAGTTTTCCTCTTCTCTAGATCTTTTCCCATAAATTCTGTTTCACAGTACGATTTCATTTGAATTATATAAGCTTGTACTTTCAAGTCTTACAATCTAAGCTGTAACCATGTATTTTATAGGTAACATCATATGCTTATAGAAATTGTTGTTATTGTTGTCATCATCATTGACAGTACATTTCAAATTAGGAGTTCTATACCTGAACATCGCAATTTATTATCTTTCCACGTAGTGTTTCAAATTCTAGTACATACTGTATTCATACTACACTTTATTTATCTGTGATATATCTAGTAAGATAATATTAACAAAACCATCTATATTTAAGCTAAATGAAACTAAACATGGGAGTAAAGCAAAAATTCAATTAAAAAGAAATAGTTTATGAGCACAAAAATACAGCATGGGTGTACCAGGCCCTGTGCGACCAATTGTGTTCTACCAGGGCTGCGCACCTAATGGAAGGTTAGTATTGCTGAAACACAGGGCTATCAAAATACAGAAGCAAATGAAAGAAAGTTTGAAATAGCTTGAGCCATTAACAAGAATTCAGCTGCAGTACTAGTCATGGCATGTAAGTGTGATGACTGTTTCTAATATCTTGTTTGTTTTCTTTGCATGCTGCAAATGTTTGGCCGTGGAATGAATGCTCATGGATCTTGCACCATTAACACTGCATGAGACACTTTTTTACTTGCTTGCTTGAACATAACAGACACCGAAAACATTAAGCTCGTGTTCTGTGCTGTGAAAGACACAATCATGCAAACCGCGCTAAAGGAATTCAATCTTGCATGAGGTGGAAGCAATTTTCTAGTGGTCTGTACACGCAGATACTGCACAATCAGAAGTCTGCATGTAACATCTGCATGTTTAAGGTGGCTGCCGTACCCTGTGTGTGTCTTTTGTTTATTTTCATTGCTGAGACAGAGAAAATGGAACCCATTGTAGACTAGTTGCAGTATACATTATAGTTTTAACTGAAATCAACATTGTCTAAACTATAATATTATTTATACAGTGAAATATCTTTAGCTGGTAGTTCATTTCTGTATTACTAAACACTTGTGAAGAAACATAACTGTCATAAATAGCTTATTTATAATTTTATTTTCACACTGGTTTCCATTTTCATAGAATGTACTTTCTTTTAATTTCTTCTTGCCTATGAAAGCAACTCTATTTCTGTGCTTGTTGTTCCAAATAAAATATTTGTCTAAAGTAATTCTGAATCATAAAATTGAAGTTAGTGGCCATTTATTTAATGTTTTGGATTTTATTTTAAATTGTAAAATACTGAAAAGTGTAGAACCAAAATATCATATGTGTGAAGGTTAGATGTATTTGGGAAGCTACAGATGTATCAAGTTATCAGTTTTTCAATAAATATAAATGAAACTCTGACATCTAGCTCATTCAGATCATTACCACCATAAAATGCAAGTGTAAAGCATCAATTTATTAACAGAGTGTATGTATAAGCATATACAGGATATCCCAAAATTAGACTGACAAACTTTGGGAGCTGATAGATAACATTATTTTAAACTCTTTTTGTTAAGGGAAGTTTTTTGCTGCGGTGCTTTGTTTACATGCTAGACGATTTAATGTCATTACTGTCTCCCACCCAGTTTAAGCATTTATAGCAAAATCAACAATGCAAATTAGTATTGCATTTATCTTAGTAAGGCATACAATCTTAATCCAAAAAACAAACATACAAACAAAATACAAACATCTTTAAGAGGTAGAACTGGAACTTAAAAATTCAATGCCACAACTGGGATTTGAACCACAGACCTTCCGCTTGCCAGGTGGACGCTCTAACCACTGAGCTGTTGTGACAAACTGCCAGAATGGCATTAAATTCTCAAGCCAGTTCGTCACAATAGCTCAGTGGTTAGAGCAGCTGCCCGGCAAGCGGAAGGTCTGTGGTTCAAATCCCAGTTGTGGCATTGAATTTTTAAGTTCCAGTTCTACCTCTTAAACTTTGCCCACACACGGCTTGTGTGTTTAAAAACACCAACAGTAAGTTTGTTGGCATAAATAAATAATAATTACAAACATCTTATTGTTTACAGTTAATCGCAGCTTTACTATTTAAAGTAAACGTTGGAACGCACGCTCATTGCGATTAACACAAAGAGTGCATCAGCGTGCCCTATTCTGTCGTACTCTCACAAAGACACGAGCCATTTCTCTGGTTTAAAAGTTTCTCTGTCTAATTTTGAATAGAAAAGCTATGATTAACTGTAAACAATGAGATGTTTGTGTTTTGTTCATGTGTTCTGTGTTTGTTTCTTGGATTAAGATTGTGTGCCTTACTAAAATAAATGCAATATTAATTTGCATTGTTCATTTTTCCGTAAATACTTAAACTGGGTGGGAGACAGCAATCTAATTCGTCTAGCGCTCAAATGAAGCACTGCAGCAAAAAACTTTCCTTGACAAAAAGTGTTTAAAATAATGTTATCTATCAGCTCCAAAGTTTGTTGGCCTAATTTTGGGACACCCTGTATAACTAGTACTTAAACACATTCATCAAATGGATAATTAATCTTAAAAAAAAAAAAGCTAAGAAAACAGTTATCATCAGCTTGTTGCATTCAAATATTGTATTTGAAATCAACGAAAATCACCATATTTCCTGCAACATCTTTTTAGAAGCAGTTTCACTAGCTAATGTTCAATTTTAACACACTGTTAAAGTGATTTAACATTGAAATCAATGCAAATTCTGTTTCATCAAACAAAGCTGTAACGTTGAATTAAAGTTGGTATTAAATTAACATCACCTTACCATTGCATTAAGGTGTTGAACCCATTCACTGTAGCCTTTAAGATATCTGAATAAAACAATCAACACATTTTTACTTCAATTGTAACTAATACGATAAACCTATTAAACATTGATAGGGGTTGTGTATTTTGATAATGATATAATGCATGATTTTATTTTTTTTAAGTGTTATTTTCTTATGAAAACTTATATAGCTAATTTGGGCATAATATACGGAGAAGCTTATTGAATTGAATTTATTTCCAATGTAAATACAGTCTCATAATTATGATTACATAATGTACAACCTTTAATAAAAAGTATTATTTTCCCTTTAAAAATATAAAAAGAAACCTTCACTTATCTACAGTCAATTTTTCCTTTTATTTAAACACAAAACACCCAACTCCAAATTATTTGTGTATTGATGACCATTATAATCATATTGCATTTCCATTTCTGTTTATGTTTAACTACCTTATTATTGTTCTAATACTCCCCTTCCTTCATACACTCTCTTTATGTTGTTGTTTTCTAGTGCCTTGCATCTGGCAATGAAGCCATTAGCATTCGTGCTTTCCAATACTTTTGAACTGTAGTTTCTTCTGATCTTAATGCTTCACAGGTCTTCAAGTGGTCTTCGTTCATTTCTGCTGGATCGTTACACAGGACACATATTGGTGAGGCTGAGATACCTATTCTGTAGAGATGCTAAGCAGTCGTGATTTGTCAGTAGTCGGAAGGCTGCAACCACTGTTTTCCTTGGTCTCTGGGGGATTATATCTGGGTTGGAAAGTAGTGTAATCCATTTTTTATCTTTGGCATTTGTTTCTATTTGTTGTAGGTATGAATGAGAAAATTTTTTAATGATCAAGCGTTTTATTGAGGAATATGAGAAATTGAATTTAGACTTTTGTTTTATTGTTGTGCCTTTCTTTGCAAGTGAGTCTGCAGCTTCGTTCCCCATGACTCCACAGTGTGTTGGAATCCATTGGAGATGAACAGTCTTATTAACTTTTTGGAGTTGTGTTAACATTTTGTAGCATTCTCTAATTTTTGTTGACTTCTTTGTAGTATTTGAACATATTCCCTGAATTGCAGCTTTAGAATCTGAAAGAATTACTGCCTTGTTAAATTTATTTAAGGGAAGATTTAATAATTGTCGGAGAGCAATGTATATAGCCTCTATTTCTCCATCATAATTTGTTGTGTCTCTGCCAACAGAATGATAAAAGGAAAAATGTGAACACGTAACTCCAGCTCCAGTAAGGTTTTCCGTGGAGGATCCATCAGTATATATGTGCAGCCATTCTTCTGTGGGATATCTAGTATTGATTGTTTCCAGAGCTAGAAGTTTTTGTATTTCTTTTGGTGTGTCTGATTTACTTATTTCCTCTATTAATTCCACTCTTTTTATCGCTCTTTTTCATTTCTCACTTTACCCAAATAGTTTCCTCTACTCTGTTTTGTTCTTTAACAGTGAAGAACTTTCTAGTTAAAATTTGTCCATCTAAATTTGTCTTTCCATGCCTTTGTTTGACTGCACTGTAATACAGGATGTAAAGCTTTTTTTTTTTCCACACATTGGACATTTTGATAAATCTTTGTCATATCTTAGACCTTTTAAATTCATGACTCACGCAGTCCCTTCTCTACTGCTTTATTGCAGATCTCTGTATATTTTCCCCTCTCCCCATCTGTGTTTATTTGCCAACAGTCAGAAGTTTGTTGATACTTAACTTCCCTGGTGCATATCTTGTGCAGTTACCTGAAACAACAGTCAAATGACCTGAACAGAGTAGCAAGGGTTTCCAGATGTGTCATTCACCCTTGCTTACTGACAGAAGTACCTTCTTGTGTCAACTTCTGTGCATCATAAAGAATGCCTAACTGCATACAAGTACAGTAAAACCTGCCTAAAACAGAAGGCGATAGTTCCAGTAATATTTTCCGTTTTCATGGGTTTCCGTCTTACAAAGGGTTGTACATATTTTAGTAAAACAAAGTACAAAAAAATATAATTATACAGAATTAAACTGAAGGAATAATTTAAAATAAAATTCTGTAAATAAAAAGTAGGTTTAATTTTGTTTTGCTGTCTTTTCAACTTACATGTCATACATAATTGCAGTTTCTCCATTAGTTTCTTTTCCCCCTCATATCTGTCAAACTGCATTGTCGCACTTCTGCACAAGAGAATGCTCTATGATCTCCTTTGCATCCTGCATCAGCTCCAGGACTTCTGAAACATTCTTGGAAGCTGCAAGTTCCTGAAGGTCACTCACAACAGATAATGCTTCTCTAAAAGTGCGTATTTTTGCTTCGTCATCATCGTCCATTCCTTCCATGACTTCACAACTGCTGTTTCCAGCAGCAATATCTGCTGCACTTTGAATGCCTTCAGTAGTGACAAGTTTGTTACCAAAGCATGTAACTATGTATTAAACATAATGAACATCTGTCTTAGGTTATTTATGCAAATGGTTCCGGTTGTCCACATTTCCAGTGTATAGGGGGTCTGGTTTAGTCAGGTTTCACTGTATAAGTAACGACATGATTCATTAACTGATGAATAGCCCTTTTTGCAACCTATTCACAGTTCGCTACTTGTACTTCTGTTGGTGGTTGTAAAGATTTGGTGGATATTTTGGTCTATTAGGCTCTAAAAGGGAATGCTTGCTCAAAGGATCATGAACTGTGAGATAGACTATAGGTTTCCTATGACAGTTGTTTGCTTATTTTTAATTGCAGTAGAAAACTCCTCTTTTGCAACATATTACAATAAATAGACTGATACAATCAAGAGGAGCAAAACATGTTCATATGCATATAAGTTGTAAAATTACATGATGCATTTTACTAAGAAGGAAACTCCAGTAATATAATCATATACGGGCTTAGGGATGTGCAGTCTCATTAAACCATGCCAACTTGACATGAAGAAATACACTACATCCCTGTAGTTGACTAATAGATTGGCAACTATGAATCAGAGAGAAACATGGGTGGTGGAATGGAAGCACAATCCAAAACTGAAATAACAGAATAGAAGTGCAAACTAAATAGTGGAGTAGTTTTAGCTTAGAGGAGCCTAAATTACTGAGAGAATGTAAATATAGGAGACATAGCACTAGCAGAAAGTGTTACAAAGTGAAAATTTCCTTTTTCCTCATTCCCTTTAGCTGTTAATTATTAATGGAAATCTGCATTTAAAATAATGTATGAATCACTAGTAATTTGCAACAATTATTTTCAGTAAAATCCAATGTTTAAAGCATTCTGGTCTGTCAATCACCTGCCACATGTAACTCTTATCAAACTTTGTATTTGCTTCATAAACGTATATTATTAAATATATTCATATTTTATGGCTATCTACCTACTATACAATTGTGTGAGCTTATGATTTCATAGTTATTTCAGGTCATACGGCTTATGCCTCAAAAGTGCAACTTTTTATTTGTTTCATAAATTTTATCAGTTGAACCTGATTTATGTGTATATCAAGGGGAAGAGTTGCTTACATATGAGAATTTGATAGTGCATAATTTTTTTTTAAAGAAAAAGCAATACAATGGGCCTACATGCATAACATTTTACAAACACCAAAGATATATACAAAAGGAAACATTATTTTGAGTATGGTCCTCCTTTAAAGATCATATTTCCAAACCAAAAGCTCCACCGCTGCACATCCTACTGGCAATCCTGTTGATTTCTACAACATGGAAAGACTGAATAGAGAGAATGAAGATGAATGAAATGAAAGGGTGTAATTCAGGGGATGTCAGGTAAATATCCTCAGCATTCACCTGAGTGACCTGGGGGTGGGAATTGAACCTGCAACCTCCCGAATGTTGGCCACAGACGTTACTGCCTGAGCCATCTCGCTCGGTTAGAGGTTTAATACCAGTGGAAGAACAAAATAATGCTGATTAACAGCATTTTGTACTGAAAATGGAGATGACCCAGTAAATTATTTTCAATTTATGTAACTACTTTGTAACCAAAATGAACCATATGCAACAAGTTCAAAAGTTGTTGATATTAAACTATGTAAATAACACACTGTAATGTCAAATAATCATTAATTTATGTTTTCTAAGGGTAGATTACTGTGTTAATAACATGTTAATGCTACATTATACTACAAATTATTCAATATGTTATGAAATTAACTTTAGTCTGTTTTTCTCCGTTTTTTAAGAATGACAGTTCTCAGCCCTTCATTTATAAACAACAAAAATGCTAAATTGTTCTAAAGGAAAGAAGTGAAAATGATATAAAATATGTAAATTAGTTGTTTATCATATATTTCAATTACACTTGTCTTAATCATTTTGTTATGTGAATGATAATGTGACAAAAGGTACAGAGAATTCATTTTTTCAGGTGAAGTTAAATTTAACTTTTCATTTTTTTTATACATGAAATAATATATCTATAATAATATATCTATAATAATATCTATAGCCCTTGTACACAGACATTATTCAGGATGTTTCTGAGCTGATGGTAGAAAATTTCAGGGATGACAGAGAGGAATATAGGATTGTGATAAAATTGCAGTAAGTGCAAATTGAAATTGAGTTTTTATTTATGAATGTTCTTTAACTGCTGTGGTTCTCACTGTCCCATTCTACATTGGGTGTGGAAGACTGCTTAGTTTTGATCGGAAGTTTCTTTGTCAGGCTTGATGTCCTTTTATGTGCTGTAAATCTATGACATGGACCACCAGTTTTACTTCCCTTCTGAAGGAAGCTGTGCTAAGGCTTTTTACGCCCAAAAAATCCATTTTTCTGTCCTGGATTTGAACCCACAACCTTGGGAACCAAAGGCTAACATGTTACCCCTAGACCACGGAGCATGATGCAGTAAGTGCATCACTGGAGGACTAGGGAGAGCTTGAAAATATGAGATGAAGTCTATTTTCTATTTCAGAAATTCTCCAGTTCACTTAATGCACGTGTATATCATCTATTGTACAGAAATCTATAGTTAATCTACCATTTTATGCAGCTAAAAGATTAGTCAACTCTGAATTCAAAAAAATTATTGCAAAATATTACTATGAAAAATAAAAAAATAAAAGATGGGAACTACCAAACATTCAAACAGCAATTCCTGAGTATCTTTGAAAAATGGCAGTTGCAACATTCAGGTTGATTATGGGACATGATTGTCTGGCAAAACATTTAAACAGAATTGGGATACATTCTTCACCACTCTGTCCTCTATATGATTAGCAAGAGGAAATGGACCAAGACCACCTTCAAATATGCCCGGCCATTTCTAACACCCCATCCATCAGTGAAAATTATTGGAGAGCAAAAGGATTAATGACTTCATTGTCAGAAATCCAGCATTAGCTAACAACATATCATCTATTTTTCTATGATACTGAATAATATAAATATATCAACTATGTTAAGTAGATTTTCCGGGTTTGTGGGCCGTGGTCGAGTTGGATTACCTTCCTCCGACGTTTCGCTGGAAACTGCGTCCAGCATCTTCAGGGTCAACCTCTGTTATTAGCGGCTGCACATAAATTAAAGTTCACTGCAAACTTTCATATTCATCTTTGTTTGTTATTAGTGTCCATTGGTAACAAATTTTCACGATCGCTCGTTCTCATGAATACCAACATGAGATTGTCAATCTCAAAATGCCGGCAAATGGGACGTCTCTGATCATGGTATAAAGGAGAAAGCTTTCCGTGTTTCGGGTTTTCTTCTCCCTCTTATTAGAGCCGGGAGCCAAGTTTTGCTTATCTGCTGTGTCTCTTCTTTTCAATTGTAGGAGTTTTTATGCATAAAAATCTCTATCGCTTCCCAAGTCAAGCGAGCCTGGTAGTGGCTTGTCCTTGAGAGTACCTCCATGTCTTTGTAATTCACGTCGTGGCCGAACAATAGAGAGTGTTCTGCCACCGCTGACTTGTCCGTCTGCCCCAACCGGCTATGTCTTTCATGTTCTTTTAGTCGAGTGCTAATACTCCGCATGGTGGTGCCTATATATACTTGTCCGCAGCTACATGGTATTTTGTAAACACCGGCTGTGCAGTGTGGATGTCTTTTATCCTTAACGGAGTTAAATAAATCTTTGACTTTCTTTGTTGGCCTATAAATAGTCCTAATGTTGTACTGTTGCAGCAGTCTTCCTATTCGGTCTGTTACCTTATGGATGTATGGTAAATAGATGGTACTCAGGGTTTGCTTCCTCCGGTCTTTTTGGACTGACGGGTACCTCGGATGGAGAGCTCTTGTAATTTCCTTGTGTGTATAACCGTTGCTGATGAGGGCCTTGTTAAGATGTCGGATTTCTTTATTCAGCTTTTGTGGCTCACAAATCTTGGCCCGTTCGGAAAGGGTTTTGATTATGCCCAATTTTTGTCTTGGATGATGGTTCGAGGTTTTATGGAGGTACCTATCAGTATGAGTAGGTTTGCGATAAACTGTGTGACCCAGACGTGAATCAGCTTCTCTTGTCACTAGGACATCCAGGAAAGGAAGACTGTTGTCTGTTTCCTTTTCCATGGTGAACTGTATGGCACGGTTTTGGCTATTTAGATGATGAAAAAAGGCTTCCAGTTTTTCCTCCCCATATACCTTACATGAAAATAAAATTAATTACAAACAGCTGTTGAACACGGTGGTTCCAATAGCAACAGTAGTAAAGATCCAGGTAAGATTTAAATGGTAAAATTCAACTATCAAATATGATTATATTGCACATATCTTCAACAATAAATATATTAACAGAGGACATAATGCAGTTTTGTGCAGTAAACTTGCAAGACATGCAGGTAGGTAAGGTTACCAGCACTGAATGGAGGAAATTGAACTTTCCAGCATGAACAGAAAGTACATCAAAGAATGCTCGCTATTGTTGAAAACATATTTTTCACCATATGTCTAGTAGCCAAACCTTTAGACCTAGCAGGGAAACCATTAAATAGATAAGTGAGTCTAAGAAGTGACTGATTATTGTGCCAGTAGAGTGCATATGTGCAGCAAGTCTGTTCAATTAGAGGCCTGCCTCACCTTCCTTATTCTCTGAACTTCACATGTTGCGACTTTCACCTCTTCCCAGATGTGAAAAAGAGCCCATAATTGCCATTAAATAGTTTGATGAAGTGGACAACCAGTCAAAATATTTGAAACATAGCAAGTTGCCTTTTTGTGGTATTATAGTTGTGATATTTGAGATTGCCTCAAACATTGACCAGGATACTTGAATTATATGAGAACATTTAATGCACGTCTAGATATCTTAGCACAGTAGCTGTAATGGTAAGAGAAGGTTCCAGCTCTAACCATAGCATTGAATTTTATAAGTCTGATTCAACTTTGCATATACAGTAAAACCTCATTTATCCGGCCCTTGTTTATCCAGATCTCTGGATTTTCCAGATCAGATTTATAGATTTGTTAAAAAAACTTAATGTTCACATTACATAATAAATTTAACTATGATAGTAAGAACGCAACTATAAGTATGTACACCAAATATTAACATTTTAGTTTGATTCAGTGTACGGTTCCTGCATAAATTGTACAAAAAGTTATGTGAATAGGTGTGTACTGTTACTTCTTTCTTGTTAACAGTATGGGCTGCATCTTGTTAGCTTTTTATACCGGGTGGAAGGGAAGTCATTACATTAATTTAAACCAGTGGTAGATCTCGCTATTTGGAACACATTTTGTATCTTATGTTTTTCTCTCTGACCATTTCCTACGGAGATATTTTAGTTTTGTCGAAAACAAGCTGGCAACACTGCAGATTGCGTGGGTGTCACTTTTCCTAGCTCACTACATAAACACAGTAACAGTGCTTCTTTAGAACACAAATACCCTGACTTATCTTTCTGTGTTTACGGTACGAGTGTAGGCCAACCAGAAGCATTAGCTCCCAAAACATTAAATGAAAGCAAAGGTGTCCAGCCTGTTTACACCCATAAACCAGGTCAATTCCCTGACCAAACTCAACGTAACATTGTCGACTTATTTCACGTCTGAAAAAGCTGCTTGGAGCATTCCTTCACATGTTTTAAGTGATTAATTATTTCGAAACCCTGTGTGATGTCCCATAATTACTACCGAAGCTATGTCAGAAATAAGTTACTCTACGCATCTTACAAGTAACAAACTGTTATCTTTGTACAATTTGGATAAAAAACCATTTATTTTTTCGAAATTAGCTGATCAAAGAACAAAATGCCATTAGACTTTATTTATAATGCTTCTATGTAGCACATATTAGAAGGAATTTAATGACTTCCCTTCCACCCTGTATATATCCCCAGAGTGTCTCTATGCAGAGGTTACCCTCATCGCCTGGCCACTATGTCCTCCAGCTGCAACCAAGGCCATGGAGGAGTGCAGGTTAGGGGCCAGCATGTCAACACCCCTGATCGTAAGGTGACTACTTGACCTTTTAGGGACACTACCTTCCTATCAGGATAGCTCCTCAGTTGGCACCTCAGGGACTTAACGAGGCTGAGTGCACCCTGTACCAGACCTCCCCAGTGGGGGGAAAAATCGCATGAGGGATTGAATCAGGATCCTCCATGCCAGAGGCAGGAGTGCTACCAACTGCGCTACGGAGGCGGTTGTTGACTTTTTAAGAAATTAAAAATTATGCCGATGTTTTGCTGCAAAACTATGTTCGACTTCTTCAATGGGTGACTGCAAAAAGTCCATCCAATTAGTCACTGCCCACTCTGGAAGTGAAGAAGTCGAACATAGTTTTGCGGTAAAACGTTGGCATAATTTTAATTTCTTAAAAAGCCAACAAGACGCGGCCCATACCAGAAACAAGAGGTAATGGACAAAAGCCGTTGAAGTCTACGTAATTATGTATGTATTGTACTGTAAAATGCTACTTGTTGAGTTTAAGAAAGATTTAGTAATGGGTCACACAATGTTGACGCATATGTCTCAGCAGCTATAAATAGTGCCAGAAGAAAGGATTGACCTTGTCACTGTACTTCCCTCAATGTTCTCTGTCTTCCTATTGTTTTCGAGTGGCACATATTAAGTTTATTGTGTGTATTTCAGCTGGATTGTTTTTGTGTCTTATCAAAGTGTTTGGGAGTGGAATTGTGTAAAGTTTAAAATGATATCAAACCAAAAGAAGGTCATGGTTTCAATGGATAAAAAGTTGAATGCTATTAATCAAATTGATAAAGGAGAAGCATTGAAGAAAATAGCTGCTGAATTGGAAGTTGATAAACATTATGACATACTTGGAGCGTCAGCCTGGCAACCCTTCAACTGAACTATTCATGATAAAGCATTTGCATGACTCTACTTTGTTCAAACACCACATTGTTTAAAACAGAAGGCTGTGGATCAATTCTTTGTTAAGAAATGATGTGATTAAGATTTTTATATATTTTAATATCTTGTAAGCAATATGTACTATGTGCTGTACATAATTTTGTTGCAAGACATAGTTTGTCATAAATGGTAAGTCTGCTTATTTAAGGATTTAAGAATTTTATTTTGCTTACTATCCGGATTTTCAGTTTTCCAAATTGCCTTTGCTCCCAATTAGTCTGGATAAATGAGGTTTTAGTGTATATAAAAAGTTTTAAGTTGTTTTGAATATTGCATACATCAGAGCGAGACTGAAAAATTGCATGAAATATCCAGGATTTGAACCATGGACCTTTGCTTTCCATGCTATTGCTCTAACCAGTTGACCTACCATATAATTTGTCATAGTGGTAGGTTATCTCAAAATGAATTTGAGAACCTTTGTGGTTTACAGAGAAAAATGCAGCCAGTTAGCAAGTCTAGTACCATACCAGCATATTGCCATAGTAGCTCAGTTGGTTAGTGCAACAGCACAAAAGGTGAAGAATCTGTAGTTTGATTTCTGATTTTTTATTGCAGGGTCTTGCTTGGAAAACTTGGAGGAGAATCTGAATGAAATAAAGATTATAACATTAGCTTAATTCATTTTTATGATCCTGTTGCAAGAAAAATGGCAACTGCTTCTTGTCTCTACAATATTTTCTATGCATGTCTCTTTCTGCTATCTGTTTATTTCTTTGTGCTTGCGTAACAGAAATAATGCTTACTGTGTAGTAACAGAAACTGAATATAACCTGCATTAATGACTTTTATGGTGACCATTATGAAACTACCTTGAAATTGTGAGCATAGATCTGAAATAATATAAAATATATGTAAGAGTTAGGTGTCATATTAAATTACAATCACTTGAAATAGTTTACTAATCATACATATAAACAATAGAGGGTCGTCAGTAGCTGTAGGTTATATATTATGGCAATCAAACATGCAAGTTGAGGAGGGAATATACAAATATGAATGAGATATAGCCACTGGTAACAATGAATATTTGCTAAATATATGAAAAGTTGTAATCTGACAGGTTTCAAGTTCAGAAAGTTGGCAAGTATGAACACAGTACATTTAAATAATTTCAAATTAAACCTGAATGCAAGAAAGTGTTGTCAAACCACATTTTTACAGTACAGGAAATCACATCATATTGTAAGTAAATTATTTTCTAAATTTAACTCTGGACATATATAGTTACCTTTTATGAAACAGTATCATACTTGTAAATGTATCATGTTTATCTTAACTCCAAATTAGTTTAATATGAATTTCTGACCCCTAAATTGTAAGTACTTAAGTAGTCCCTAACTTCGATAGTTTTTGTCTGTGATTCTTGATTTACTGTCTTATTAATGTTTCAGAATATTATCTGCAATGAATATTAATTCTGTGACCAACATTTCAAGGAATGTTTTAGTGTGTGCATGTTAGAAATACTTTAACTGTTGTTACTCAACTTTGTTACCTCACAGAACGTATTTCAGAGGCATTTGCCTGAGCATCAGCTGTGCTCAACTGTGGAACAGTGAAATGTCACTTGTACATGTATTTGCTTCATTGTCAATCTTTATTCAGTGCTCTTAATTTTTTTTCTTCTTTAATATGACCATATTTTCTGAAGCTGACTTTTCTCCACTGACGTTTTTTTTAATTACCCTTAACCTTAAGCCTTTTAAGTTAATGCAGTTAGAGAATCTAAAACCTTATTTACTTATTTAGTATTAATAAACAAAATCTAATTATCACAGTACTTAGTGTTTTATTACATTATCAAAAAGGCAATGTTATTACAATAAACAAATGTTATTTTGTATAGCATTACTATTACTATAAACATCAAAACAATTATATTATGTAGCTCATAAAACTGTTTGTTATTGGACATATCTTTCTGAACAATGAATTTTCTTTAGAAGTTTCTCTTTTGCTTCAAGTAAATGAAAGACTCAAGGCAACTGTATTTGAAATTTATTTTGGTAAGCAACAATCCTTTCACAGCGTTTCAACTTTCAATTGTGTTTTTATTATGTATTTATTATTGTTCCACCCTAAACTATCCTTTACATGGAAAATTTTTCGAAAACTTTGATTTTTTTGAAAATAGCTGTAACCATTTTGATTAAAATGCCATATGAAATATTTCTATGGCAAACGAAATGTATATCTTGAATTTTCTGGCTATAGCCCCTGTAGTCCTATTTACTCTGGATGACTTTTGCATAACTAGTAAACCGTAAGAGATAGACCAAAACTTACTGTACAAAAATGTTGATGTTGTTGTTGTTGTTAGCTAATGCTGGATTTTTGACAATGAAGTCATTAATCCTTTTGCTCTCCAATATTTTACACTGATGATATTGAAGAGAGCAATAGCAGTAAGAGTAACTGCTTTTTAGAGAGCACCATATTTTTATGTTTTGGCGGTCACATCGCTCTCTCACAACCCCCAGAATGTCTGGAGGACCACACCTGTCGTTGGTTTACGGGTCTCACCGACCTGACCGGGAGAATTATGAAAATAAATTCACCGACCATATCCTCTGATTACCAATCAGAGGACGTATTACATGCCATGACAGGTCAGCATGTTAGGGGTTAAGATTTTATAGAGAAATTAGAGAAATGGAGAGGTTGGAAAAATAAAGACTCCCTAGCCCTCGGGAACCCTAATAACAGTGGGGTCGGAAGAGAACAAGAGATGACCAAGGTAAGGTCAGATAGAAAAGTTACAGTGAGGAGCAAAACACCAGTAAGTGGAAGTAATGTTCTGCTATACAAAAATGTAGATGTTACTAAAACACACAATTTATGTCCAAATAAATTTGTTTGTAGAGTGAACCATTTCGGAGATATTCCTTGTTATTTGTGTGAGTTTTGGAGAAAATACTTTTGTAAAATGGAACATCGTTATTCATTTTGTTATATGTATGTTAACTGTGCAAAGAGAACAGAATTTGAAAGCTTTAAAAGATTTTACTATCGCTCAAAACCCATATTCACCCATATTCTGGCTTCATTGCCAGATGCAAGGCACTAGAAAACAACCTTGTACCTACAAGAAGATAAACAATAAGATAATTTGTACAAATGTTTATCTCAACTAACACGAAGAAGATATAGGAATAAGAGTTTGTAAGAATGGTTAGTACAAGAGTAGAGAAAGTCATGTGAGTGCAACACATTAGATTTTTGTAACATCCTTTAATTGGTTTCATTTTGATACTTATGCATAAACTCTTTTGTTTGTGGTTACTTGTCACATTAGCTCAGCTGTTTCGTGCACTCTTGTGGTTTGACTGCTGTTTTGTTTTGGTTGTGAATGCCAACACATCACATTAAGTTTCTGCTCAAGTTTTACACTTTTAATATTAGTGCTTAATTGTTGTCAATAGCTCCATATAGAGAATCTGTTGGCCATGTCTGTCAACTCTGCAGTGAGCACAGCTGATGGAAAGCTTCTTCAAATATGTGATGAGTGAAAATAATTTTAACAAGTTGTAATTTACTGGTGTACTGTTCCCAGAATATAAACCTTGAATGTGCAGATTAATTAGAATAAAGAACTAATTTAGTTTGGTGTTTTGTAAAATAATGTAATGTTGGCATCTTTTGCACAGACACGGAAAACATCCGGTTTGTGTTTGCGGCAGTGAAGGATACCATCCTGCAGTCAAACCTGAAGGAGTACAACCTGGTGTAGGCTCTGTGGGAGACACTCCTCTTTACATCACGCCACAAGCAAGTCGCACGCAAGCGGTTTTGTATTGCAGTGGGAGGCAGATCACGCAGCTGTTTTTTGTCAAGAGAAAAACACCACCAATCATCTGCTCCGTTAAACTTGGTTGAACAGTTTTTCCTAATGGAATATTACTTTTTTATTGTCTTATTGGAAAAATAAGTAAGCGTTAAAAAATGCATAAAAACCATTAACACCATCGCGATATCAGTCGCCGACCACGGCCTTCAAATACATCGTGACAGATGACGAGTGTTGCTTTGGTTTCTAATGACTTTGGTCAGTTGGCTTTCTCTCTTCACGGCGGGAAAGGGGAGACAGGGTGTGACTGAATATTTTGGTATACCCATGTAAAACCATGTTCTGTCCTGTGCTCCAACGAAAGTTCTGTGGGGGGGATGTCGTCTTTAATCGTAAGGGCTAAAGATGCCTTTTCTAGTAATTTCACAACGCCTAATTGAAGATTATTTAAGAATAAAAATGGTGGAGGATATTGAAGAGTTACGAAGCCTGTTTCTTAGATATGATATTTTGTATTGACCCTCACAAAGCATAATTATTTTCATTAAACTGCACTTAAATGTTGAAACAGAAATTGCAAAACTTCTCATAGTATGGACCATGACTCTCGCCCCTTTTTGAAAGAAAATTGTTTATGATTAAGAGAAAGATAAGATACGCTGCACATAAGGAATGAACAAAATGAGCATATTTTTGTCCTAACTGTGATGTTTTTGGTAGTGTTAGTCTAGAATATTGTCCATGCTTCATTTTTCTACCACTTTTGTTATTCTTTATAGAAGGTTTTGTAGTTTCTGTTTATTGTACCTTTCTGAAATAGATTGGAACAGGTTTAATGTTTTCGTGTTCAATAGGTGCTTTTATATAACTTTTATAATATATATATAATATATATATTTTTTTTGTTGACATGTATATGTATTTGTTGAAAGAAAACAAATGTTTCTCTTTCCCATTTACAAAGGACATTAGCAGTATCATAGCTTCCACTAGTTTGTGTAAAACCTAATGAATATTTTCTGTGATGTATGTTTTCTTAAAACAAATTGCATCTGTTGTGGCAACCATGAAGTAAGTTTGCTTTCTGTTGTACTATTTGGGTTACTCCTGAAACAGTTAAACGCATTGTAAAATATTGTTGAGGTGTCCTTTAATTTGACTTAGAGGTGATCTAAGACATAAAAGTGTGTGTTATGCAAGTGAAAACATGCAGGAGAGAAGTGATGAAGTTGGTGGGAAGAAATCAGCCTGCGTGTTCCTAATATAACATTCATTTTGTGGTCTTTAACCGTACATGTCATCAAAGCAGTAAAATCCTTGTATGAAAATATGAAAATTTATTCAAATTGTTAATACAGATGTATGTGGCAAAACGTTCTATTGCTCCCCACTCCCCATTTTTGTTGTTAACTGCTAGTTTAGCGGCATTTTGTTTGAATGGAAACCATAATGGCAAACATCATTTGCCTCAGAACTCATTTCAGTAAAGGTTTACCTCTCCTATTAGCTGAGCTTAACACAGAAAATAGGCCAAAGTGACTGTAGCTTGATTTTAAGGGGCCAAATTAATATCTTTGCAATGTAGAGCTAGTCACAATGCAATTTTTAGCTGTTTCTACATAAGTAAATAAGGCTGTACATACGTGTTTTGGTATTTCTTCAGCTCTGGGCAAATGTGCACTTTTTATATATATAATATACATAATGTATGGTTGCTTTTTACGAGGGCTATTTTTTTTCAACCTCTGATGGCGCTGACAGGTGGCCCAAGTAGTGATAGGTGGGGGATTGTTTGGCATGATTGACTGTCCTCTCACCACTATCAGCACCACTGACAAGGTGAGATGGTCAGTTAAAGCTTTGCTATGGGCACTTAGATGTCTGTTTCCATAGGATCCCCTGCCAAATGTAAGTTATGCAATGTTACGTTTCTAAAGGAAGAGAGACATAATGTGGTGGAAATTGACCACAGTATCAATGGTGTGTATGGTGAGAACTTTCAGTTATGGCATGGTGCAGGTCATTTAGAAATTGACAAAATTCGTTAGGGACAGAAATGTTTGAACACCCTTCCTATAGCCCAGACCTAGCACCAAGTGACTTCCATCTTTACTCACACTGAAGAACTGTATTTTCACTCCAATAAGCTTAAGGACACAATGCACACTTAGTTCAAGAGACTGGTGGCAAGTGCTTTTCCAGAGGGTATTGGAAAGCTGGTAGGTATGAAAAGGTTTGTCTTGATGATTTTGTTGAAAAGCAGCTTATGGGTGTAGTGAACTTCTATCAGTAAAACGATTTTGCTATTCACTTTGGTTTTGGTTTCATGTCCTATTGGAGGTTGAAAAAAATAGCCCTCGTAGTTCATATTTAATCTTCTTTTTACATTGTTCAGAAAGGAAAAAAAATTTGTTTTACTATGTAAAAGATGGAGAGTGAATGCGTACTGAAATAAATATTCACATCACAGTTACAAACTGAAGAATTATAAGATTCTATTCTCTGTAGCAGATGAAATTTGCATAAAGTAGCATTCCAAACTAGATTAGAAGAGTTTAGTTTTTTCTTAGTGTGATACTGAACTGAATTTTGAGGCATATTTATTTGTTTAAAGGAATTGATTGAAGTAATTTTTGCCGTTAATGGGTTTTCGTTTAGAGTGCAATCACAGGTAAACAGTTTTCTCTACCTTAACATCTTTCGTTGAGAATGTTTACACGATAACCTAAAAGTTTCCTGTGAAGATAACGAAGAAGGTGAGGCTAGCACAGAAGAGCAGCCAAGCAACAGTTCTAGTGCCATTTGTGGAAAGATGGTGTTTTTTAAATGAAAAAGAAGGAAAGGAAAAAAACATTTTAAAATATCTTCTTAGATCAAAGCCAAAGTGTTTTTTTAAGAAATATTGTGGGAAAAAAAATAACTGAAAGTTTTTTTCTGTGCATGTGACTCATTCACAACTTCATAATATAAATATTGTTATATATAATATGATATCTAGTATATAGTCTCTCCAAACTACAAAGAAAGAACTTCTCCCCCCTCCCCCCTTAACCATTGCAAATACTAGTATATGAAATGCATCTTGTTCATGTGATTTAGATTTTCTGAGGACTGCATCATGTTACTGTTAGAATCACTGTGAGGGCAAACTGTTCAGAAGGGTTAATTGCAAATGCACAATAACAAAAACTTAAAAAAAAAAGAAAAAGAAAATATTTCAGTAATGGCTGAATTCATATAAAAAAGAAAAAAAAGAATGAAAATATATAATATGCTGCTTGGTTTCTTAAGTGTGCGCAAGATGTATCTGTACAAGTGTGTTTGCATGCATGTCTGTGTGTATGCAAGGAATGCCTGGATGGAGAGAAAGAGAGTGTATGTAAATGTGTGGCAATAGTTCATTTGTAAATCATTTCTTGTCAAAAATATATAATTTTTTTCTTGAATTTTTTGGTGTCACTTTTATTTATTTACTCTTACCTACTTACAGGGAAAAGGTTGCTAGGAGATGGGAGAGGCAAGTTTAAAGAGTATTTCAAAAGTACAAGAAAATATTTCACAATTTTGACTTGATGTTCTAAAATGTTTCAACTTATCTGCTATTCAGAATGAAACTTGCATGTAAGTATAGAAGCTTGTTTCATGTTATCATTCACATTGGCTATGCTGACATAAACAAAGATGTAAACTTTCAACTACAGACACAGAACGCTCCAAGTTTTCGTGTTTATGTCTACATCAAAAATAAACATCTAGGCCAGTCAGAGAATGATTCTCCATTAGAGGTTTGCATAGGTGAAATTCTCAGGCCTAGCTAAGCAGTCTGAACTGAGCCTGAACCCAAGAATAGGTTATACAAGTGGTACTCAACCTTTTTTCTCTGCGTACCCCAAAGACAATTTTCCATTTCAGCACATACCCATAGGCCTAGCCCTTGAGTTATGCTTAATTCAAGTTGTACATAACCATATCTAAAATAGATTATAATATTTATAACTTATTTAATACTACACAAAGATGAATTAAATTAAATTTTACATGTCCTCTAAGAAGTCTTCGCTTACCCCTGGGGTTATTGGGTTATACGATGCCACTGCCAAAATAAAATGTATTTCAGAGTCATTGACATTATTATTATTGTGACGAAATACAATCCAATTTTTTTTCTCACTTTATTTTTCTTCTAAACTTTTGCACAAATAAATTGTTTACTTCTCGTAACCTTGACTCAGTCCTTTCACTGTCTCTCATACATTAACTCCAACGTTACAATCACTCAACATGTGTAAAAACTCTTTATGACATAACGACACATGCATGACTGTCTCATACTCGCTGACACACTGACTGACTCATGTCGATACTGTCACTCTCTTTGCTGTTTCCTTGTCTCCTTGTTAGCAGGGATGTCACGCTGACCTTTCATGAACTACTTAAAATCCCTTTTTGTTGTTGTTGGTAATTCATGGATACCAGCGACAGTTTGCATTATTTGCCTTAGATGAAGTGACAGCCTCGGAACATGCATTCATTTGATCAAATGTGGTTTTACAAGCATCATACTAAGCTCTGTAAGAAACTTTCTAGGAGGAATCAACTCATTGGTACTCGTATTGCCTTGCAAATTATCTGCATATTTACTCCCACAGTGTTTAGAAGGCTGAAGGCATGTGCATCAACCGCAACACAATGCTACTTGATAACTCCCATGTTAGAAAAAATCTAACAGTGCACATTGCTTTAGTAATACTGCTCTCAACATTATTTGCTTTGTATTTCTGTACTAAAGGCCATTTGAATGGTATTTAGAGATAGCATTTCTGGCATTTAAATGAAAAACTAAACGATTTGAAGCAATATATTATCAGTTTCACAAACATTCCTCACACATGGCTTGTGTATTTAAAAGCACCAACAGTATGAGAGGTAGAATTGGAACTGAAAAATTCAATGACACAGCTGGGATTTGAACCACAGATCCTTCGCACACCAGGAGGGTGCTTTAACCATTTAGCTACTGTTACAGCCTGCCAAAATGACATTGAATTCTCCAACCAATTCGTATTTCTCCCGCAAAGCCACAGAGGGCGTTTCACATCAGAGACAATTACCCCAATGGTGACTTACTATCGTAAGTACTTTGTGTCCTGGGATTACATAACCTTCAGATGGTAATTATTGTTTATTTATGCCAACAAACTTACTGTTGGTGTTTTTAAACTTACAATAGTGAGTCGCCATTGGGGTAATTGTCTCTGATGTGAGACACCCTCTGTTGCTTTCCAGGAGAAATACGAATCAGTTGGAGAATTCAGTGTTATTTTGGCAGCTTGTCACAGTAGAATAGAATAGAGTTTATAATAATAATAAGTTTTTCCGGGGAAGGCTGCGTCTTGGTTGTGTTGTTGTTGCCAACGTTTCACCCTACTATGTAGAGCTTCTTCAGGGCTGTGCTGAAGTTGAAGAGTAAGCACAGTTCCTATGGTACTGCCAAAGAAAGCATTAGCCCTGAAGAAGCTCTACATAGTAGGATGAAACGTTGGCAACAACAACACAACCAAGACGCTGTCTTCCCCGGAAAAAACTTATTATTATTATGGACACTGGCCGCCGAAGCTTACATATGTTAGAATAGAGTTTATTGATCACTAAGCTGTTTTACAACCAAGCAATAGGTCTCACCAAGCATACGTCCCATCAAGTTTGTCATATTACAATGTTCAAGCTTTGTGAAATTATTTACACAATTTGTAATATTGCTACTTTAGTGTAAACTTACACAGTGATCTTAACAAGTTTTACACTCAACAAACACACACACACACTCTCACAATATTTACAATATATTGATTTCTTTGACAACCTCAAAATACTCTTCAACTCTTTGACAACTACAAAGCCTTGTTGTCTTGTTGTCTTTATCCAAAAGAGATTTAAATTTATTTATAGGAAGTGAACTTAGTGGTTCACTTGCCTGGTAAGCACAGGGTCTGTGGTTCTAATCCCAGCTGTGGCATTGAATTCTTCAGTTCCGATTTTACCTCTCAAACATTGCCCACACACGGTGTGTGTGTTTAAAAACACCATCAGTAAGTTTGTTGGCATAAATAAATGATAGTATCTTTTTGTAAGCTAGTAACAGTGATGTGAATCTAAATTATAATGAAAACTGAGTTGGATTGAAATACAGAACATCACTTACAAGTAATTAGTCTTGACTGGTTTCAAGAGCTTAACTTGCTTCCATCATCAGAATTAACCAACTGGTTCTTGCTGATATTGTTCAATGTATGGTTGGTTGAGATGACATCTAGCGATGAGCCAATAAACTTTCATTAAGGGTTTTGTGGAGGCAAATCAAAGTTCATTACACGGATTTTGTTTTCTATTATATGAATATTTTCCCGAGCATCAGTTGTTAGATTTTAACTAATGATGTGAGCAACCCCAGGTTAAATGTTTTCACCATGTGGTTAGTGACTGTCAATCCCCATCTTGATTGGCGCTGAGTATACACTGCATATTGTAAATATTATACAAACATTTGAATGAGTACTTTGGTTATAAGTTTGTTTAAATGACATATTTATTTGTTGTAATTAGGTACAATTATTTTGCTGGCCCTTCATTAGACGGTGAAACAGGTTCCTCTGTTGCAGAAGGTGGGGTATCTTCTTTTGTGGCTTCCTCTTCTGCAGAAGGTGGCAGCTTTGCCCAGCTCTGGATCTCTCCGGAGGCAAATGTTCCATAAAACAGAGCTCCTGTTAAGAGCATGATACTTGCAATGTAAAACACATACTGCCAGTCTTTGGGATTCTGTGGGGAGGAGCAAAACAATGCAGAGATAAACCTGCGGTTGTATCTAGTATGGCTCCTTTAAAATTCTTGTTAGACATTGCTCCCTGTAAATTAGATGAAACTATGTAAAGAATTTGTGGCAGATTTTCTGAAATAATCACAATTGTTCCCCAAGCAAGTTACAAAATGCCTGCCATGACAGTACAACATACCCCTGTTAGCTATTTAAAGTTATGACATGACAGCTGTTTGTACCCCTGTGGACAAAAAAAAATTAGTCATGTCTGGAACGGAAATTTGTCTAAGTCCACATGACACAGCACGTTGTTTGATCATATGGGTTAGTAATATTAAGATATGCAACTTGTGACAACTTGTTGCTGCCGCTACTCAACTATATCATGGATAGTGTAAACAAGGCACTCTGCTGTGCAGGACTTAGACAAATTTGGTGGTCCACAGTGACTTATTTTACTTTCTCTGCCAGTAAGGAGAAGTGTTGTATTCTACCCAAAAATTTGATGTTGATATTTCACCGGTAATATTTGTTTTGAGACCCCATGAATCCAAAAAAAGCATTTTTAGAAAAAGGTTCACATGTATATGTGTGTGTCTGTCAGTTTGTGGACCGCAAAACTCAAAAATGAAAAGTCGGTTAAAAACCAATGTTGGTATTTAAATCTAATGTCTTTCAAGGATGCGACATGAAGATTTTGAAGAAAATAGCCCCACCCTAAACTACTCTTTACATGGAAAATTTTTCAAATGTTTTTATTTTATTCAAAATGGCTCTGACAATTTTGATTAAAATGACACATGTTTAAGATATTTTTATGACAAATGATATTTATATTTTGAATTTTCTCGCTATAGCCTATGTAGTCCTGTTTACTCTGGATGACTTTTGAATAACTTGTAAAGTGTAAGAGATTGACAAAATCTTACTATACAAAACATGTAGATGTCGCTAAAACACACAATTTATGTCCTAATACATTTTTTTTTAGAGTGAACCATTTCGGAGATATTCCTTGTTATTTGTATCAGTTTCGGAAAAGTTAAAATTTTCGTGAAATGGAACATCGTTAGTCATTTTTTTATACGTTAAGTATGCAAAGAGAACAGAATTTCAAAGCTTTAAAAGATTTGACTAGTGCTCAAAGCCTACTGTATTCCCACATTCCCCTTGTACCTACAAGGAAATAAGCAATAAGATAATTTGTACAAATGTTTATCTCACTAACACGAAGAAGATAGAGGAATTAGAGTGTGCAAGAATAATTAACACGAGTAGAGAAAGTCATGTGAGTGCAGCACATCAGATTATGTTGTCCACAGGTGTACATACAGAGCCTTTGTTTGGATGTGTGGCTGGCTTAAGAGGAAGCACACTGTTTGCCTGAGGTGTGTCTCCTGTTAAGCCTTCTAGATCGTAGAGTAATACAATGGAATTGCAATAACTCAACCTAATGTGGACTGAGATAGTGTTGAGTTACCAAAATATCTGGTTTCACAGAATAACAATGTTATTCACAAGTCATAACATTGTACCGAAAGAGAGGTAGAACTGAAAAATTTGTTGCCAGAGCTGGGATTTGAACCCAGACCCTCCACTTAACAGGTGGGTGCTCTAACCATTAAGCTACTGTGACAACCTGCCAGGATGACATTGAATCCTTCAACCAATTTGATTTCTCCCAGTAAACCACAAAGGCAGTCTCACATAAGAGACAATTACCCCAATGGTAACTTACTATCGTAAGTACTTATATGTCCCGGGATTAAATAACCTTCAGATGGTAATTGTTATTTACTTATGCCAACAAACTTACTGTTGTAAGTTTTTGCTTTCAAAGGTTTGTGACAAATGAACCTTTAAGTTGAGTGTCAGTAACTATGGTAACTTGTTTGGATAGCTTTGAAAATGAGTTGGATGCAACTTGAAACTAAACAGATTTGAAGAACTTGCAATATTACTAAAGTAAGTGAAGCTTTTAATTTCTAATTTGTGCTTAATTTAGATTCTACAAATGGTGTTTGTTGTGCATTGCAATAGGGCTTATGAAATGAACACAGTATTTTCCCACAAAATAAATCAATTGCTTATAGAATATCCTTTTTAATTTGTGTAACTACATTAACTAAACTTAATGCAATATTTTATGCTGTGTAAAGTTGAATTTCCCTTAAACTGATATTAAAATAAAATTTTTCAGTTGTAAGAGTGAGTGAGTGAGTTGTGTTTAAGGGCCCGTCGACAACTAGGTCATTAGGGCCTTCAGTTGTAAGAGCATTTTTTTAACTTTTGTAGGGCATTTTTGAGATTTTTAGGTCATAACTGCATTTTTTGAAGTGCTTTTTTTAGTACTTTATAGGGCATCAAAATCCTAGCCATATGATTATGATGCAGTGCTCTTCAATCATTTATCTTGAGATTTTGGCTGCCAGCCTTGAGAGTCTCGAACAAGAGGAATTCTCACTCTGATAATTGATAATTTATCTTATTACTAAACTGTAAAGAACAAGTACAGAGAAATGGTTGCTAATAACCATATTTACTCAAAAATAAGACCTCCCCCCCCCACCTTTTTTTTTTTTTTTTTTTTTTTTTTTTTTTTTTTTTTTTTTTTTTTTGAGTGTTTAATGCCCACTTTTACTACTATGGCACTGCAGGCGGTGACACTGATGATACATGGAATGAAGATGGATGGAGCACTAGTGGAATTAGATGGTGTGGGAAACCGGAGAACCTGGAGGAAACTCGCCCCAGTGCCACTTCGTCCACCACAAACCCCACATGTGGTTGCCTGGGATCAAACCCGGCCTGCTTTGGTGAGAAGCGAATGGTCTAACCACTCAGCTATGAAGCAGCCAGACCTCCTTTTTTAATGGTATTATGGCCAAAAAAGGGTTCTACAAGTGAGTATTTCAGAAAATGAAAATAAGAGATGCATTACTGAACTATGAATGTAATGCCTATGTTTTATTTAACACTACCTGAAACACACGGCGTTACCCGTGATTTGACGACCTTATCACTATAACTTTCAGACTTACATTGGATACTATAAAGAACCCAAACCAAACAAAATTAAAATAAAAAAAAAACGGAAAACGCTATGCAAAAACACTTGAATAATCACGAATACCACAGGAAGAAAAGCAAGTAGAGAAAGTTATGCAAATGTAAAGAAAATTGCATGAATTGCATGCTGAAGGGCAAGTAGGGAAGGATATGTGAATTTATTACATAATAAAAGCAAGTAGAGAAAACCATGTTAATGTTATGTTGTGTAGTAAAATATATAGCATACAAATCTTCTCCATGAAAAAAATTCATTTATATGCCAAATTTTGCAGTCAGGCAGTTTAGGAGCCATAGAGCACATCATACATTCATTTATATATACAGAGTGTCCCAAAACAACTCTGACAACGTTTAGTATGTTGTGTGGGATGGCAAACTGACTGATTTTCAAATAAGAACCCCTATCCATAAATGTACAGTTTGGACGCTGTAGCGCATCAAAGTATGAGATGGATGTGCATTCACATTTCACCAATAAACGCAACATGCACATGACTCTATACGTGCGGATGTCTGAAGATTTTAGACCGCTCCATGGACTAGAGCCATAAGATCCTCCACTGATGTTATGGGAGTGCCATACACCATACTCTTCATACAACTCCACAGAAAATAGTCGAGAGGTGTCAGATCTGGGGACCATACTTGCCATGGAACTGGTCCACCACTACCAATCCATTGATTTGGATGGAGGTGATTCTGCACATTTACATCAAAGTGTGCTCAAGCTGGCCATTTCAGCAGCTGTGTACTGGTACGTGTCGCACTGTTGTTAAAAAATGTTATTGTACTGGAACTACACAAGTGACGCTGTAGGATGCACACCAAGGACTCTATGGAGGAATTTAGTGCATGCGCAGGAATGTTATGCTCTGGCCATACATTCCAGTACACAGATGGCTAAAGGGTTACATACCTTCTGTAGCCTTTCATTTACATAATTTCACAGGTTACTATACAACACAGCCCGCCTCTGTAGCGTGCTGGTTAGCGTGTCTGCCTCACGTTCAAGAAGTTGCGAGTTTGTATCTCGCTTAGGGTAAGTTATCCGGATAAGGTTTTTTGACCGCCTCCATAGCACAGTTGGTAGTGCACTTGCCTCTGGCGCGGAGGACCCGGGTTCGATCGCCGGTACCAGTATGGGGATTTTATCCCCTCTGGGAGGTCTGACACAGAGTGCACTCAGCCTTGTTAGCCCTGCGGGGACCAATTGAGGAACTACTTGATGGAAAAGTAGTGACCCCAGGTCATGAAGACTGCATAGCTGGCCGGGAGGGATCAGGAAGCTAACCACATATCACCCTCCAGTACTGCACCCCACCAATGATGCCTGTAGTGGCTGAGGTGGGGGATGCAGCAGCTGGGTGGTAAGGCTTGGCTCTTCATGGGCTGTAGTGCCGGGGCTTAGCTTAGTTTAGTTTACTACACAACACTCTTCTCTCCTCTTTCACCCATTCCACCACTGCATCATCCTCTGCAACATGGTGTCCTTTCTTAGGACCAGAAAAAGATTGAGTTCCTGTTTTGCAACTTTAAGTTTATACTTCTGATTTCTCCAGTAATGAATCTTGTTTGGTTGTATCAAGTGCTTTTGACCTGCTGCTCAAACACAATTGTTTTCAGTGAATTCCAAAAAAATCTAGCATAAAACCTGTAGTGAAACTTTTTTGTGAACTCATGATATCAGTATCACAGACAGGTACACTTTCAATAAACCTGCTGCTGTTGTAACCAAAGATCTTGTTTTAATAGTAAGAAGAAAGCAGGTAGAAGGACTGAAGGTACTAATGAGTGAAAGTCAATGTCTAACTCCCCGCTCTGTTCTTCGCAAACAAGTGAAAGGTAAAACTTCTCCTGGGCCAACCATTTGTATGTACAGCAACGAAGAAATTCTGAAAAACTGTTTTTATAGGAATTACACCCCATCTGAAATTAACATGCCTAACATTCACATGCATATATTTTTTTCCGCAAAACTTGACAGGTTTTACAATTGAGGGGGTTTTATTTTTTAGTAAATACGGTATGTTCTAAAAGAAGATGTTACATAAAAGGTAGGTGCATACATACATACTTTGTGGCGAATGATGTAGCCTGTAATGACGGGACTTACTATGCCTGGCATGGAAGCACATGTATTGGTCAAACCCATCAATATACTGGCATACTGAGGAGCAATATCTAAATGATTCACACTGTAACATGACAAAACATCATAAACAACTCAATGTGTTAACAAATCTACAAATATAACAAATGTTTTAGAGGCTGTAAGCTTCACTAGTCTTAGCATTTGCTGTAAATCCGTGAAATATGAATATGTTTGAGACATAGAATTGGAACTGAAAAATTCAATGCCATAGGTGGGATTTGAACCACAGACCCTCCACTTACCAGGCAGGTGCTCTAACCATTAAGCTACTGTGACAATCTGCCAAGTTGAGAATGAGTTGGAGTCAACTCGAAACTTTAGTCTGCTTTGCACCAAGAACTTGCAATATTACTAAGATAAGTGAAGTTTTTATTTTCTAATTTGCTCTTACTTTAGAATCTTGTTGCTTCACTGTTAATAGCTTCAATTTCCTTAATTAAGAAACAATATGTTAGAAATTATTTAATGCCAAATGTGTATTAATGAGATCTATATTTTTTGTGCAGTTATATTATCATTTCTCTTATGGTTTATCAATTATACATGTCATTCAAAATGAAAAAGTTCTTAGAGACTATTCCCAGAAAATTCAAGATATACATTTCATTTGTCATGAAAATAAGTTAAACATATAATATTTTAATCAAAATTATTAGCCTTTTTTGAGAAAAGCAAAAATAACAAAAGCTTTCCATGTAAAGGCTAGCATGGGGCAGGTTATTTTGTTTAAAATTGTTGTGTTGTATCATTAAAAGATGCTAAACTTATGTACCAAGTTTGGTATTTAACCAACATTTCTTTTTTGAGTTATGCTGGACACACAAGCATGCATGGCCACACAATTTTCCAAAAATACTACTTTTTTGGATTCAGAGAATGTTAATATTAATATCAAGATCAGCATATCATTTTTGGGAAGAAAAACATAACACAGAGGAAAAAGTTACTCATGTACAAAGAAACATTAAGCAAGGAGCAGAGTTAACCAAGTGGAAGAAAACATATTTGGTAAAACTCAGAAACAGGCAGATTAATTCGGATGTGTTATTTGATCAAAACCCCAATTTGGAATAAAAACAAACTTAGAGACTAAAGTTTCACTTATCTTAGCAATGCTGCAAGTTCTTGAAAACTCCGAACATATGTTTCGTAATCAGTTAATCACATTTTCAATGGTGAAAGAATTAATAGACAATTTTTTGAAACTTACAAATCTTTACTTGGATCAAAATGTTTTCTTCTTCAACAAACTTCTGGCTTGGCAATGAGTAGCCCACTTTCACCATTTCTTGCTAATCTTTTCATGAACTTTTCGAAATACAAATTACTACAGTATTCCCTTCAATTTTTAAAATATGGTACAGATATGTGGATGACATTTTTGCTGTTCTCCCTGAGAAACATGAATAATGCCTAAAACCTTTAAATTTGCAAGAAAAAGCCATAAAATTAATTTTGAAACAGGAAATAATGGCTGCCTTGCATTCTTAGATTTAAAAACTATAAATCATAACAATAAATTCAATTTTGGCATTTATAGAAAATCTACTCATACTGATAATCACATAAAAAGAAAACTTTTAATCCTTTTCACACAAATTTGCTGTTTTCAATAGTTTAATTTATAGATTAATAAATATACCCCTTAATAAGGAAGAATTTAGCACTGAATATAATCACATTATCAACACTGCAGTAATTAATGGTTTTGGTAGATTTTATACATAAAATGATAGAAAAATTTAAATATCAAAAGGCTGTGGAAGAAGTTTCTATCCTCAAGAAAACAAAAGATGATTGTATTTTTAAAAAGTTTGCTTACCATTCTTGGGCTAGTAAAAAATTTACAAACATTTTTAAGAAACATGGAATAATTTGAGAGGTAAAACTGAAATTTAAAAATTCAATGCCACACCCAGGATTTGAACCACAGATCCTCCGCTTACCAGGCAGTGCTCTAACCATTAAGCTACTGTGACAGCCTGCCAGAACGACATTGAATTCTCAAACCAGTTCGTATTTCTCCCTGTAAACCACAAAGGCAGTCTCACATCATAGACAGTTACCCCAATGGTGACTTACTATTGCAAGTGCTTTATGTCCCGGGATTAAATAACCTTCATATGGTAACCTTCTGTGACATTGAATTTTTAAGTTCCAGTTCTACCTCTTAAACTTTGCCCACACACGGCTTGTGTGTTTAAAAACACCAACAGTAAGTTTGTTGGCATAAATAAATAATAATTAACATACAAAGTTTGAAAGGTAGAACTGGAACTTAAAAATTCAATGCCACAACTGGGATTTGAACCACAGATGAGGTGGGTGCTCTAAGCATTAAGCTACTGTGACATTGACAACAATGACACTGAATTCTCCAACCAATTCGTATGTGACAACATGTCATTCTGTGGTTCAAATCCCAGCTGTGGCATTGCATTTTTCAGTTCAAGCTGTGTTATGAATTTTGAAATTCCTGTTATAGATTGTATTTATAGGTTTGTTTTGTTTTCAGAAGTTGGTGACACATAGAAATATAGTAGTTGAGTGTCAGTAGCTATGGTTACTGTTTTAAATACACCATTGAGAATGTGGTGGATGATCATCACTAAACAGTTGTCTGGAATTTTAAAGAATTTACAGCATTACTAAGATAAGTGAAGCTTTTAGTCTCTAAGTTTGTTTTTATTTCAGATTCTGTTGCTTCACTATTAACTGCTTCAGTTTTTTCATTGAATTAACCTAATGTGGAGTTAAACTACAGAGGGAGGGGCCCCAGGCATGTGCAACAGAATATCCGACAATAACAAGGAAGTTGAAAACTGACAATGTATGCAATGCATGTGTGACACATGTTTTAAGGTAACAGCTTGTTTAATGTGTCAACTGAATTGCACTAGTTTTAGTTTTAATTGTTTAATTTAGTTTTACTAGTTTTACATCATTATGAGGCTAACCCAAGTATTGTAATCCAAAATATAAATGTTAGACAGGTAAAAGAGAATGCTACATACCTGAAACCGGACCAAGATATTGCTGCAGCAGACTTTGAAATCATAAGGCATGCAATAACAAAAGCACGCTCTTTCCATAATGTTATGATGAACAAACATACGCTTTGAATAAGAAAACTTCCACAGGTAAACAACTTCCGCACCTATAATAAAACATTTATATAAAAATATATTGTTGAAGTGTGTAGTTAGGTGCCCGCGCTGGTACGACACCGTTAGTCGTACAGGCCCTTGCTATATTCTTTTGCTTATATGCCTATATTTATATTTTTTTATTTTTCATTCATTCCCATGTTTAGCTTCATTTAGCTCAAATATACATGGTTTTTATTAGCAGTGTTACTAGATAGATAAAAAATAAATAAAATGCAGTACGAGTACTGTACACATTACAATTTGTACTACGCTACAGTTTATTATTATTATTATTATTATTATTATTATTATTATTATTATTATTATTATTATTATTATTATTATTATTATTATTATTATTATTATTATTATTATTATTATTATTATTATTATTATTATTATTATTATTATTATTATTATTATTATTATTATTATTATTATTATTATTATTATTATTATTATTATTATTATTATTATTATTATTATTATTATTATTATTATTATTATTATTATTATTATTATTATTATTATTATTATTATTATTATTATTATTATTATTATTATTATTATTATTATTACTATTATTACTACTATTATTATTACTACGACTATTGCTACTGCTACTAGTACTACTATCACTGTACAGTGGTTGTGATTCATTACTACATAATTGCATTGTAAACTGTTTGTAAAATCTCTTGTGGTATGCTCTAACCCACAAGTCTACTACAATAAAGATATATTTAAAAGAAGCTCATGGAATGAGTAAGAAATGGTGAAAGTGGACCACCCATTGGTTGTTACAATGGTGACCAGTAACAACAAGAGTACACTGAGGATACATTTAATATACTGTGGAACTATGTAGTCTGTTTAATTTCAACAAATTTCAGTATACATTAAGACAAGTGAAGCTTACATATTTGTTATCATTTTTAGCAATTATAACCCACTAACATACAAATATTATTTACAGGGGAAGTGACTGTTAGCACATCTTGTATGTTAAATGGTGGTATAATTTTGTATATAAAGGTAGGGTGTGTACCTGTGTAGTGGTGAGTATGCCTTTAATACGAAGGTAGTCTGCAATAAAACCTCCAACTGGTAGCCAACATGCCATTACAATATATGGCAAACCGGAGAGCAAGCCTGCTTCTTGTATATCCAGGTCCAGAAATTCTGAAAATAATTATTTATATAACTACTATGTTTCTGAATATGTAAAAGATAAGAGGTAGAACTGGAACTTAAAAATTCAATGCCACAACTGGGATTTGAACCACAGACCTTCCGCTACTTTGCCCACACACGGCTTGTGTGTTTAAAAACACCAACAGTAAGTTTGTTGGCACAAATAAATAATAATTACCATGTAAAAGATATTTTAGAAAAGTTACATACAATATTTTAAACATACATAATCAGAGTAACTATTATATTAATTACATGAATTACATTCACAAGGTACATGATATTAATCCTTGTTTGTTTGCCCTAGACATATTCTGATGTTATAAGTAGACATCAGGAATAATTATGTATACACCGTTTATCAGAATTATTATTTCTTATTTTCTGACGTGACAGCATAAATTTAAAAATGTTTATTTGCAGTATAGTAAATAGAGGAAGTATTGAATTCCACCCAAAAATTCAATACCTAGATTTTACCAGAAATATATATTTTGAGGCTCCCTGAATCCAAAAAGCTGTGCTTTTAGAAAAAAGTTTGTGTGTGTGTGTCTGTGAACGGCATAAGTCAAAAGTCAGATAAATATTACACATTCCATTGAAGATGAAAGAGAAAT
Source organism: Tenodera sinensis (assembly GCA_030765045.1). NCBI lineage: Eukaryota > Metazoa > Arthropoda > Insecta > Mantodea > Mantidae > Tenodera > Tenodera sinensis. The sequence goes on along the minus strand of CM060972.1, from coordinate 106,465,553 downwards.
TCAAAGCAGTAATTAAGGAAAATTGAAGCTCCAGGGCTTTCGAATCAGTTCTTCACCACTGCACGGTGGAATGGAAGGGATCCATTATTTTCTGTTTCCAAAGTGAATTGTATGGCTTTATCCTGTAAATTTAAAAGTTTTAAAGCATCATTTATCTGTTTCTCAGGGAAAACAGCAAAAATATCATCCACCTATCTATACCATATTTTAAAAATTAGAGGGAATGATTTTGTAATTTGAATTTCAAGAAAGCTCATGAAAAGATCAGCAAGAAATGATGAAAGTGGACTACCCATTGCCAAGCCAGTAGTTTTTTGAAAGAAATTACCATTAAAACTAAAAATATTTTGATCCAAACAAAGATTTGTAAGTTTTACAAAATCATCTATTAATTCTTCATGTAATTCTAAAGAATTTAATCACCTTTCTAAAAAAAATCAAATGCTTTTTTCTAGGAATACTAGGAAATAAAGCGGTTACACCAAAAGAAACGAGTTTATCATTATCAGACAATACTATATTGCTAATCTTTTGTACTAATTCAAAAGAATTTTTAATACTTAAACTGATGAAAGCTACTGAATTTTTTATTTAACCATTTCGCTAAATTATATGTAGCTGAATTTATACAATTTATATTTGGTCTCCTTTTATTTCCTGGTTTTTGGATTTTGGGAAGTGCATACAATCTGGGTAAAACTGGATTATTGACTTTTAAAATACATTTTTCTTTGCTAAGAATCATTTTCACTTCATTAAGAATTCTATTAAAAGTTGAAATGCATGATTTTAATGGATCATTATTAATTCTTAAGTAATCCTCACTTTGAAGTAAAAGGTCTACTCGATTAATATAATCAGATTCATTCAAAATTACGATTTTATTATCTTTATCAGCTTTAGTATAAATTATGTCCTTTTCATTCAATAATTTAATAATCTGATTATTATGACTACTTTTGGGGCGATTTTTACTCATATCCTTCAAAATTTTAGTGCATTTTGTTTTAATCAAAGATTTATCAATTTCATTTAAATCTTGACTGGCAAATTCCATTTTTTCTGCGACAAAATCATGTGTTTTTTTGAAAAATTTATGCAAGTTTTCATATCTCTATTTAGGAAATTGAGTTCTTTCTCATTAAAGTTATAATTACATAATACCTGTAAACATCATACTCTAATTACCAATTTATGTCCCAAGGGAAATACACCCAAGGTTGATCATAACCCTTATGATCGATGCATTACAATTGATAACGGTAACTAACCAATCAGCTACAGTTGATATCCCTATCTAGGAGAAATAAACAATTACCTCAATAGGGTATTAATGAACCTTGAGTATAAAAAGTGATATATGATACATCACTATATATATGATATAAGTGATACAGTGATATATGCATTAGATGCAACTTGAAACTCCTTGCAATATTAATAAGATAAGTGAAGCTTTTAGTTTTTAATTTGTTCTTAATTTAGATTCTGTTGCTTCACTGTTAATAGCTTCAATTTGTCCTTAATTAAGCTTCAGTGTTTTAATTTGTTTAAAATTTTATTACCTGTTAGGAAGATTGGCATTTGTGTCAGCAGTGTGTAGAAACCCCAGCCACTAGAGAAATGTGCGACGACTATTGCCCATACTGGAAGTGACGTAAAAAGTTTCTTCCAAGGAGGAAAAGAAAACTAGAAGGATAAAAATTAAATTCCATTATAGATTAGATGATACTTTATTTTTAAAGCTTTTAATCTCCAGGTATGATAAAGTGTAATCTTTTGACTTACTTTCTTTGCTGGGACATAGTCAAGAGAGTCCTGAATGTACTTGAGCTCTTGTGGTGTGATATAAGGATCGTGTTCAGGTCCTTCCTTCACTAACATGAACCATGCAATAAACCAGAAAAATCCTAGAAGACCTGGAACATTCACAATTATTTTGTATGAAATCATTAACTCAAACTAGAAACAAAAACATTTAAAATGACAAAAAGATGGCTGCAGGTGCTCCAAATGAGGCTAACCCCCAGTAATGGGATATCTGCTCAAAAAGATTTTGAAGGTATCTGATGGCAAAAAGTTCTCTAACAAATTACATGCCAAACCAATATGTAATTGAATTTGTTAGAGCCAAAGGCATTATGTCAATTTTTGCAATTTTTCAGGAAAAGATAGAGGCTATATTGGTGCATACAAATCTAGCAAATATAAATTGTATACTTATTTTTCTATAAAGCACTGTCATTACCAGAGACTGGAAGTTTAGGCATTATAAATCACTAAAATAGGCAGGCAAAAAGGCATTATTAATATCTAAAATAGGCAGGCAAAAAAGCATTATAAATAGCCAAAATAGGCAGCAAAAAAGGCATTATAAATAGGTAAAATAGGCAGGAAAAAAGGCATTATAAATACTAAAACAGATATTCTCACTCGTATTTTTCATTTTTCATTATGCTAATGACTTCATTGCCAGATGCAAGGCACTAGAAAACAACATTTTTCATTTTGTCTTTCATGATTCTCATTGTCATCGTAACATTCGGTTAAGTAACATTTTCACAAACTTGACTTGCTAGGTACAGATTGGTTAGTATACATCTCCAAAAACCATGATATTGTAGGATTCTGTAATTTCCACAAAGGGATTCCAGCACTGAGGAAAGCTTTACATATGTAAGTCGAATGCACACTCAGACTTTTGACTCGATGTTGCAATTACTGTTGGAGGTAAAGAAATCTTCCTCCCAGTGGACTTGAAAAAGGCAATTTTTGTGTTTGATTGTGCCGATATGTTGTGATATAACATACTTTTTTCATAGCACTATCTACTCGCATATTTTGCATGTGAGTACTTTACTGTTGATACGAAATATGTCAGATCCAAAAGTATTAATGTAACTTTGCAATTTACTGCGTAAAGGAACACTGAACTTCAGCATCTTGCTGCTAGCTACAACAACGTCACAATGAAAACTGAAAGAAAAACAAAGTTAGACCCGCATTCATTATTGTCTTTTAAAATAAATGCAAGCAGTAATTCAAACACTCTCTGTTATCTATACATTTATTTGTGTGGCAGCACTCATTGTTGCAAAGAAAATAATGAACTGAATGAAGGACGCCTATGTTGTCTACAACTTAGACAATAATGTACATTCGGCGAAGTAACTTTCATTGTCATGGACTAACAGTAATTGAAATAAAATGTACCTGAAGGAAGTGTTTAATAATTAATAAATAATAGATAAATAATGAAATATAGACAACAAAAAGCATTTATTTCATAAAATAGGTATTTATATTTAAAAAGGCAGAAAAAGGCAACATAAAACTGTGGCATTTCAATCACAAGGTTATAATTCCTACAGATTCACTTTCAAATTGAAGATAGATTTGACAATTTAAAAAAGCATTCTGCCTAAGTTCCGGTCTCTGGTCATTACTCATTATTTACAGTTATCAATGTAAAAACAATTTAAATACTTTGTCCGTAGTTTAATTTTTCTTTTGAAAGTGACCTAATGCTTTACACCCCAGTGACCACTTAATTCACAGTCTATACTGATATTTACATTTAGTGCAGTAACTTTGGTCGGTTTGTTTATGAATACTAAGTTCATTTGAAGTGCAGTGTAAGTTACAAAATGCCTTAAAGCTTTGCCTAAATACCACTTAAACAGCATGACTAAAACAGAAAAAGGAGAAAAAATATGTTGTGGGATATTGCTCCTCGTAGTACCATGAGCTGATCTGCTTGTTTTCTGAAGTTGGCTATAGAGAGCCAGAGGTGTGCCACCCATCACAGGTCTAAACTGCCATGGGTTTTTATATTTAAAATCATTATTGCAGAAAACTATACAGAATGTCCCTAAAGAAAACCAACAACACTTTATAGAATCTAAAATAACAACAAATTACAAACTAAAAGCTGTGGAAGATCTTGCAATATTACTCAGATAAGTGAAGCTTTTAGTTTCTAATTTGTTCTTATTTTAGATTGTTACTTCGATTTTCCTTAATTAACGCTTAATATGTTGTGTGGGATGGCAAACTGATCAGTTTTCACGAAGGAACCCCTGTCTGGAAATGCACGGTTTGGACGCTGCAGCACATCAAAGTGTGAGATGGATGTGCATTCACATTTTGTCAATAAACCCAACATGAGTAGTACATCGAGATGTCCACATTGGAAATGGGCTTTGAACTGTGTGTCTTGCACATTACCTCTGCTGATGTCACATACAACTCCACAGAAAATAGTCTAGGGGTGTCAGATCTGGCGACCGTGCTGGCCATGGAACTGGTCCACCACTACCAATCCATCAATTTTGATATGCGACATTGAGATGATTCTGCACATTTAAACCAAAGTGTGCTAGAGTTCATGTCGGCCATTTCCACAGCTGTGTACTGGTACGTGTTGCAGTGCTGTTAAAATGTCACTGTACTGGAAACCACACAATTGATGCAGTAGGGTGTGCACCAAGGACTCTATGGAGGAATTTAGTGCATGCGCAGGAATGTTATTATGCTCAGGTCACTTATTTGCAGTACACAGATGACTAAAGGGTTGCATGCCTTCTGTATTAACATACCAGAATGAATCTTAATAAATTGTCACAACCATTTGTTCTCAAACTTTGACACTCTCCAGCATTCAAACCATGCATTTCATGACAGGGGTCCTTCTTGAAAACCAATCAGTTTGGCATTCTGCACAACATACTAAGCATTGTCAGACATCTTGCATATAAGTAACTATGCCCAGTGGATAAAGCAGTGAAACTATATTTAAACCAAGGTCCATTTAGTACGATTTCCATCTATAATATCAAGTTTGGATATTGCCTCAATACGTTCTAAATATGGCATCAAAGGTAAATACTTTTTAAAGAAAATTTTGTTTAAAAATTAAACATTTTGTTTAAAAATGCACATAAAATGGTATGGTCTATATAAAATGGTATTCTTAAATGAAACAGTGTGCATTATTACTCTAGATTTCCTGTATTCTATAAAATTATATGCTGTAAAAAATGAGGTGTGGAAGTATAGTTTAGGTACATGTTGAAATATGAAGGTATTGTTCCCACATGGCTATTATTAACCTTTCTCCATTATAAGATTAGAATATTAAATACTATTAATAATGATTAATGAAGCTAAGCAGGAGGGGGTTACTCAGAATGATATCACTGTCTGATAATGACATTTACCTCACATCGATCAAAATATTCTAATAGCTTTTCAAAATGAAGGGAGGCACTTCTACTGGCATGAGATATGTGAGTACATTTATATTTAAATGTTCATCTCTAGTTTCTTTACTAAAAATAAGTTACGTGACAAAGCATAGTATATTTATTGTGGATGTGCTGTCACCCACTCAGTGTGCATGGTGAGCATGCTGCTGATTGGCTGAGAGCTGTGAAACCTGTTTTTCTCTAAGAAATATTTGCATCTGTTTAAATGCACCTAATTAATTATTTCTCAGTGATGCATTCACTGAGTTATACATATATAAATTGCTGAGCGTTAGACTCGCAAAAAATTAGAATTTAGTGTTTATTGATCATTAAGCTGTTTTACAACAATGCAATTGGTCTTATCAAATACATAAAATTGTTCATAAGTTTATACAATATTTACAATATAATGATGAAATTACAGAATGCTAGGAATTTAATATAACCATATATGTACATTATTTGCAATTTGATTACTAAGTTAACACTGACATTACTGATTTAGATATTTATTCATCAATGTGAAAATTGTCGCAGTCATGTAGTAATTCTTCTATTGTGTAAAATATCTTATTATTTAGCTATGTATCCCAAAGGGTTTTGAATTTATTAATGGGTAGTAAGGTAATTGATCTGGAATTTTATTATACATATGTAATCCTAGATATTTGTGAATATTATATATTTTTGATAATCTTGAAAATGGTAAGTCTATGGCTAAGTTATTACATGTTGTGTAACTATGTATTGTCTTTTGAAATGCATATTTTTGTAAATATTCTGTTACAAAGATTACAGAATGGTAAATATACAACCCTGGGCACAGTTGTTATTTTAAGTTTTTGGAGAAATTGTTTGCTTTTTTTTGCCACTAAAAAATTGTTTGTGCTCCTGTGGAGTTACCCCATAGAAGTATTTATGATAATGTAGAATAAAATAAAGTAAAATATGCATACATGAGCAAATTTTCACTAAGATTATGACGAAGTTTGTAACAGGAATATTACAGGAGCTAGTTTGCCACTTATGTAGTTTATGTGAAAATGGCTTGACCAACTTAAATAATTTCTTTTTTGTTTTGTTTGCCTCAATACTGGGATGGTTTAGAAAAAAAGAACATTAAGAAAAACCCAAATGAACAACAGAAAAATCGAAAAAATCAAAATTGGTAATTTTGTATGGGAATTACTACTTCAGGTGTTTGTTCTCCATGAACTCCTAAACGTCTTGATCTGTCACCATGAAATTCAGCGCATATATGTATTTTTTCACAGAGAAAGTTTCTATTCTATCCATTTTACTATACGATGTAACATTCACATGGTTTTTACTACTCACTTTTCTTTTACATCACACACGACTTGACTGCTCACCCGAAATTTGGCATGTACATGTATTTTTTCATGGAGAAGGTTTCTACTCTATCCATTTTGCTACAAAATATAACATTCACTGGAATATTTCTACTTGCTTTTCTTTTACATATTAAATTCACATATCCTTCTCTACTCGCCCTTCAACATACAATTCATATAATTTTCTATGACTGAAATAGAAATACCACATATTAAATTTACATGATTTTCTCTACTCACTTTTCTTTTATTAAACACAATCACATTACTTTCTCTATTCCTCTTCAACAACATACATTTATACAATTATTTATGGTTGAAATAGATACGTAACATATTACAATTTCACAATTTTCTCTACACACTCTTCTATGAAACACAATCACACTTCTTTCTCTGCTCTGTCTTCTACAAACAATTCATACAATTTTCTATATGATTGACACATAAATACAATGTCTTACATTCACACAGCTTTCTCTAGTCACTTTTCTTGCTGTGATATTTGTGGAACGCTCCCTTTGCATAGTATTTTCCCTATGTTTTTACTTATTCTGTTTCTATTGGGTTCTTCATAGTATCCAACATAAGTCTAAAAGCTGTTAAACCATGGGAAATGCCAGCTATTCAGCTAGTCACTTATATTTAAAATATACTAACAAGTAGCTTTTGGTATTGTATAATAAATATTTCCAATAATTAAAAAAAATTCCTTCTTCACTGAGCTGCAACAAAATTTATAGCACAAGTGACCTCTAGTAAATGGTATACAGTGTTATGATAGACCAGAGCTTATCTGTGTGTCTATCCATCATGATCATGGTCCCTCTTCACTGGACTGTAACAAAATGTATAGCACCACTAGTGACCTCTAGTAAATGGTATACAGTGTTATGATAGACCAGAGCTTATCTGTGTGTCCATCCTTCATCATGATCATGGTCCCTCTTCACTGGACTGTAACAAAATGTATAGCACCACTAGTGACCTCTAGTAAATGGTATACAGTGTTATGATAGACCAGAGCTTATCTGTGTGTCTATCCTTCATCATGATCATGGCCCCTCTTCACTGGACTGTAACAAAATGTATATCACCACTAGTGACCTCTAGTAAATGGTATACAGTGTTATGATAGACCAGAGCTTATCTGTGTGTCTATCCTTCATCATGATCATGGTCCCTCTTCACTGGACTGTAACAAAATGTATATCACCACTAGTGACCTCTAGTAAATGGTATACAGTGTTATGATAGACCAGAGCTTATCTATGTGTCTATCCTTCTTCATGAATGATGATCATGATCCCTCACTGGGTAGCAACAAAATGTATAGTATGCAGATTTAAAATTTGACATTTTGAATCCAATGTTTACCAAAAATGTAGAAGATGAATACCCATCCAATATGGTGTGCCAACACTCCAGAGAGTGTCAGGGTGACCACTGTGCCTAGATGGGTCCCAGTAAAGGCTATCATCACCAGCCGGCTGCGTTCCAATGGAGGAGCCCATTTGGCCCATACTTGATGCATACTGGGGAATATTACACCCTGCAGGCATTCACAACTTCTCTTATTCCTGTGGAAATTAACTTACACCAATAAAATGAAATGAAATTGTACATTATAAAAGGGGCATTCCATATTGATTTACACATTATTTTTTCCCATCATTCATAGTGCCGCATTTGACTCATCATTACAGTTGCAAGTGTGTTGTACTGTGGTCTAACTGTAAGTGGAAGGACAAACACTAGACGTATAATCCCTGCACAGTACGGCCCATGATCACAACTGCTAACATTATGTGAGTGGACAATATGGAATGTGATCAAGGACAGCAGTGTGGGGTGATTTTTTATCAATGGCAGGGTGGCAATGGTCTTATCTCGGGTTGTTGATAGGTTTGCGGATAAAAGAAGACAAAGGCTTATGTACTGATACAGTATGTATGTGTGTGTATATATATATATATATACAAAATGTAACACAAACGTATTTCAAAACTTTGGGAAAACATTTCTTGCATATAGAGGACAAAAAATCTTATGTGAACATAGGTTCTGAAAATTGTTTATTTTTATGGAAGATCTCTTTCTCTACAACTCTGCTTATACTGTGAGATGTGTAATACGTAGCTGTCCTGTGACCATAACCCCACAGCAGAACAGTTGTTTAATTGCACAGTAGTAACCATTTGCTTTTACATCTGGTTAAATCAGGTGGAGGTGATGTCATTGTGCTACAGTCTTGTTGCAAGATACTCCATTAGCAATACGACAAGACATGTACCTCATGCACAATGGAACTCCTCCTCATTTCAGTCTTTCTGTCTGTGGAGTTCTGAATAGCAGGTTTCCTTGTAGATGGATAGGAAGAGGTGGACCAATTCCGTGGCCTCCCTGTTCACCTGACTTAAACCCACTAAATTTTTATTTGTGAGAACATTTGAAATCCCTTGTTTATGCAACTCCAGTTGCCGATTAGACTCTTCGTGCTCATATTGTGGAAGGCTGCCAAACAATACAAAATTCTCCAGGCCTAATTCAGCACATTAGGGAGTCCCTGACAGATGTATTGGAGCTAATGGAGACCATTTTGATCAAGTACTGTGATTTTCTGTTTCCTCATAGTTTTCTCATTGAGTATTCTTGTATGGGATTCAGCTGTAGAAAATATGACCTAAGAAAGGAAATAAACAATTTCTGGACCTGTGTTCATAGAACATTTTTTTATCTTCTATCTGCAAAAAACATTTTCTCAAAGTTTTGACATACTTTTTTGTTATACCTGTCCCCAGAGGTAATCAAATTAATTATGAACTTAACTATTCATATATATATATTTGGCTCTGTCCCATATCATTCTTTCATTGCCAAGAAGAATGTCTACTCTCCTTCAGTGCCAAGAAAGTTTCATGTCCAAACTCATTGCTGGCGATCATACCGCAGCCCATTCAATGCAGTGGAAGCACACAGCAGACCCCGATCAAAGAAGTTCTCTACAGCATCTTCATTAGGAAAACACATGGCCACAGTCTTTCGGGACAAGCATGGAACCCTACTTGTTGACTGGCTGTAAAAATACAGCATACACGAGGACACCCAAAAATAACCCGAATTTTTTATTTTGCATTTTTATTGAACTCTACATTCACAGTACTTTACTCCCCTTCCAAGTATTGTTCATGTACATTAATGCACTTGTCCCAATGCTTTTCCTGCTGCTGAAAACTGTGCTGGAGGTCTTGAGGCATGTTACTGTTCAAAGCTGATAACCTGTTTTCTTTTCTTTGTGCGCAATGCCATTCACATAAAAAAACAAATCATCATTGTTTTCACATTGGATTGCAATGGACGTGCTTTCTTGGGTTGTGGTGAATTTGGAGTTTTCCTCTGGCTCGATGCTTGCTTTGATTCTGGATTTTACTCGTAGCACCAACACTCCTCCCCAGTTACAATTCTTTTAAGAAAATTTGGATTGTTCTACACTTGGCTATTCAAGTTGCCACAAGCATTCACACAGGTTTCTCTTTGGTCATCTATGAGCAAATTTTGCAGACTCCCACCTCATGTGCAAATCTTCAGTTAAAATTTGCTGGAGATGCTCCATAACATGCTGTTTCCTCAAAAACTTTTTCAAAAACTCGTCTTTTGATGATCTTCATCAATTGTACATTTGATTTTCACAATGTTTTCATCATTTCTTCCTATCAAAGGATGCTTGGGACGTGGCATGTCTTCAGTTGACATGTTGCCAGATTTGAAATGGGCAAACCACTCATAGACCTGTGTTTTCCTCAAAGCATCATTATTAAAGGCTTGCTGAAGCATCACAATGGTCTCGGCTGCAGTGTTCCCTACCAGAAAGCAAGATTTTATTCAGACCCTTTGTTCCTTGTGGTTGGCCATGTTATTAATTGCCAACGGGTTCAAACAGGAATGTAAACAGCAAAGCACCATAAACAAACCACTGACACAAACTCAGACTGATGCCAGCTTACTAATGGATGCGGGAGACCCCAAACCAACACCACCTAGTAGCACAACTTGTAGCTACAAAGTATACATGTGCAAAAGTTCAGTTCTGGTTATTTTTGGGTCCTCCCTCATATGTGGAGAGTGTTTGAAGGTTACACGTTGCAACTCAAAAGAAATGGCCAGAAAAATAGACAGAACAAGTGCTCTTGCAATGTGACAATGTTCACTTCCATCTGATTTGGTAAAACATGGCTGCCATCACCGAAATGGGGTTCCAGGTGCTGCATTCTCTTGACTTGACCCTTTCTGGTTACCGCCTATTCAGGAATATGAAGAAACCACTGGGTGGACATCATTTTGTGAAACTGCAAGTTGTGTTCTGCACTGGGTGTGACAGACTAAAAAATTAGTTCAAGGACGGCCTGCAGAACTTACATCAGTGGCGCAAGTGTACACAGCTTATTGGAGATTATGTTGAGATAGTGACTGTATCTGCTGAGGCGTAGAGGTTCTCAGTAAGTGTAAAAGAAGTAAAATACAGGGAAGGAAAAAAGCCTCCAAACGGACTGCATGGTGTTTTGCCTTTCCATGTCCTCTGCACTCATTGCCGTCTGCCACTATCATAAATGGTGCTGATAAAAACTTACATTTTTATAACTACTTTTAAAGGCTTTTACTTACAAATTTTATTAAAAGAGATGCTGAAACTGGCCACCATCATTGCCCATACATTTTTTGCACCTCTTTAAGAAACTATCCATCACTCGCTGTAGTTCACAATGAGAAATGCTGGCAATTTTCTGGCGGATATTTTGTTTTAATTCTTCTAGGGTGTGTAGGTTTGTCTTGTACGCTTTATGTTTTAAGTTACCCCAGAGATAGAAGTTGTTGGGGGTTAGGTCGGGGCACAGAGGGGGCCACAAATCTCTACTAATAATTCTGTCCTGAAACATACTGGAAATCTTTCTGCAAATTGTACTTTCACTTGGTGAGCTTACTGAGTTAATACATAGGAATCATAAATAAATACACACTGTACAGTAGAAAATGTATACTGAGCCGTAATGTACTTTGTGACTAAATACAGGACAAAATAGGAAGTCACTTATAATAACTGAACCACATCACATCACTGTCAATTCAATACTGCAGAACAAAACCACATCAACAGTGCAATCTTGTTTATGCAGCAGTCTGTTATGCTTCCACATGCCCAGTGGAAGAACACCATGCAGCCCATTCAGAAGTATTTTTCTCTCCCATTATTAATCAATATGGAAGCCCCTCGTTCATAGGGATAGTGATTTTTTGCAAATTTGATATAGTCAAAATGCTCATAAAGCCTTGTACTCTGTAAATTAATTTTTCACAGTTGATAAGTCACTGTGAATAAAATGTAAAATTGATTCATAATGTGAAAAATTATACTAAAGTGTGAAATATGTTGTAATTGAAAAGGTAATAAGAAAAATGAGAACATTGTTGTGTAATGTTTATAAGTGCAATAATGTTTGAGTAGTTGCATGGAAGAAAATGGGAAAAACATATTTTTTATCTATCTAAAGAGAAACTTAGCAGACTTTTTAATTCTGTCATCACTAGCTCAGTAGTCAATAGATCTGAAGATTTAAGATGTAAGTGAAAGTGAAAGAAAGATCCCATTTTTTGAATTGTTAATATTCATAACTTTTAAGATATATGAATTTAATAAGAGTTTAAAAAATGTGCTTACCTGGGCAAATCCTTTTAAAACACGCACTGTAAACAGCAGATAGACGCTGAGTTTTGTTAAGGGTGGTGTTAAAATACCTAGTAATGCTGAAATAACAATGCCAGCTCCAAAAATCTTACTGCCACCAAAACGGGTTGCCAACAAAGCGGCTGGAATCTGTGTTACTACATATCCATAAAAGAAGGAACTAAGCAGCAAACCTTTCATCTGAGAATTCCAGTCAAACTCTTGTACCTGCAAAACAATAAAAAAGCTGTGAATTTTTTATGGTATTTGTTTAGTTGAGATAAGTATATGCACTAAAAACATCAAATATATGCATACAAATATGCACTAAAAATATGAGAATATGTACTTATAAAGTAAATATTTTATTTTAATTCACCAGTACATGTGTGATTCCTTGCCACATGACGAATCACGGTATGTTACCAAAAGTCTATCAATGTTGTCAGGGGTTAAGGAGTTTCTATTGTCAGACGGAATAAGTTTATACACTGAAAATGATTGTTCTACATCAACAGATGTGATTGGGCAATACTTATACGCTGGTAGTGACTCCTTGGAACATTCATCTGGCAAAGACTGTCTGATTCCACTTAAGTACTTGCTGATATCTTGAATCTTCCTTAGTCCTGGATTTGAGTCCAACACCGCATTGAGTTTATTTTTAACTTTTTTCCCAGTTTCACCAGGGATGGCATTTAAAGAACAAATTGTTTTGTCAATCAATTGAAGAGACTCATGTATGGGTGCACTGCAATTTTCTAGACGCTTAATAGCCTTTGAAAGAGAAGAATGTGCATGGATAAAATGTATATCTTGATACACAGTTTCACATTCAAATGCAGCCTTTGCTTCACAAACACATGCAGTACGAGCATCATCAGTACTTGTGATTACAGCTTTCACTTGACTGAAGTTCTCCTGGTAGAATGACACTGCAGATAACCAAATTCTCCATCTTGTGAGAAGAGACATCTCAGCAGACGTTCTTTGTACAACTGTACACAAGAAGGCACTTTTAAAAACACCTTTTCCCCTCTTCATATTACTTTGTTAACTGATGGAAAGAGAGTGTGTATCTCTTCTGTAATGCAGTGTAGTCCATGGGCTAAACATGTGAGATGGATAAGATCAGCAAAAAATAACCAAAGAGACTGGCCAGCTTTTAACATATATGAGTGATATCTGTGACTAAGACACACACCTATAACAATCGCTATCTGATTCAGTAAGCCACAAAAGACACAAGGAATCGTTTACAAATCTTGCAATCGTGCTGTGGTTGATTTTTTCTAATACTTTGCATGCAAGTAAAAGAGGTTTGCCGGGTTCTTCTGGACATAACTTTTCCACTACGAAGTTTGCCATGTATCGGCCATCGGCCACACAAATCGGTTGTTTCTCTACCGATATCCAGAGTCAGACTGTATTGAATCCAGGACAGAAGACTGTAGCAAAGATAAGTAATTTTTTCTAAGGCTGGATTCATCTGGTATCTTTTGCCCAACACATTACTGGGTTGCAATATTAAACTTTTGAACATAACCGTGAAAACAAACTCCTATAAAAATACTAGTAATTCCTTTATCCAGTATTATATTGTGACAAAAAAGACAAAGTCCAGTCCAGTTATTTATTTTCACTATATTTTCTTCCAGAAACTTTTGCACCAATACACAGTTCTCTTTTACTGAAGTTAACACAGTCTACAGTCTTTTGTGATATTACAACTCACAACTGTTTTCTTCACGTAACCTTGAGTCACTCCTTTCACTTCATTCACTTTTTCTGTCTCTCATACACTAATCAAACAAATACACAGTTCTCTTTTACTGAAGTTAACACAGTCTACAGTCTTTTGTGATATTACAACTCACAACTGTTTTCTTCTCATAACCTTGAGTCACTCCTTTCACTTCATTCACTTTTTCTGTCTCTCATACACTAATCACACAAATACACAGTTCTCTTTTACTGTTAACACGGTCTACAGTCTTCATGATATTACAGCTCACAACTGTTTTCTTCTTATAACCTTGAGTCACTCCTTTCACTTCATTCACTTTTTCTGTCTCTCATACACTAATCACACAAATACACAGTTCTCTTTTACTGTTAACACGGTCTACAGTCTTCATGATATTACAACTCACAACTGTTTACTTCTCATAACCTTGGTTGAGCCCTTTCTTTCTCAAACTTGTACAAAGACACTGGCTTTTGGACACTTCTTAAATGTTCTGGAAAATCCTTTGTTTTGCCACTCAGTTGTTATAATTGGCGCCAATCAAAAAAGGAATTGACAGTTTGTGGTGAAAGAGGCGATTTTGCCAGTTGTTGCAACCACGCGGAGAGCATGTTAACATGATGTGTAAGAAGACAGTTGGATTATGTTTGAAATGTAGATTGGGTATAACTTATATTTGTATTAAATTACTCAGGGGTCTCCGTCTAGGGGATATGTGAATGGCGACCACAAGGTACCCAAGCTGAGCAGAACATTACTTCCACTTACTGGTGTTTTGCTCCTCACTGTAGCTTTTCTATCTGACCTTACCTTGGTCATCTCTGGTTCTCTTCCGACCCCGATGCTATTAGGTTTCCTGAGGGCTAGGGAGTCTTTATTTTTCCAGCCTCTCCATTTCTCTATAAAACCTTAATCCCTAACATGCTGACCTGTCATGGCATGTAATACGTCCTCTGATTGGTAATCAGAGGATATGGTCGGTGAATTTACTTTGATAATTCTCCCGGTCAGGTCCGTGAGACCCGTAAACCAACGACAGGTGTGGTCCTCCAGACATTCTGGGGGTTGTGAGAGAGCGATGTAACCGCCAAAACATAAAAATATGGTGCTCTCTAAAAAGCGGTTACTATTACTGCTAAGTCTCTTCAACATTTATATTTTGTGAAAAATATTGGAGAGCGAAAGGATTAATGGCTTCATTGTCAGAAATCCAGCATTAGCTAACAACAACAACATATTTCTGTAGAAATGATCGTAGATGAGGATTGTTTAATTTATGCAATAGAATGTTGCTCTATGCAAATGCTTTACAGAGGCCAGTGTAAAATATTTGGACTGTGGTATCACCTGAGTCAAAAGTAGCTGTTGCAAGTTCTTGCCCTTTTCTTTTGATCTGAGATGTGCCGCTGTATTTGAATGCTGCTCAAGTTGAAACTTTTTATCACATTTTATATCCATCTCACACACTTGAATAAACACCACATTGCCGTCACTTGAATAGTCACACTATTGCCCGAAATCCACTGTTTAATTAAGAGGGATCTGCTGCTCTTATCTTTAGGCATTTTTAAAAAATACCACACTATTAGTAGATGAATAAATTAACAGGCTACTGCACTGAAAGGAATGTAAGAAATCCCTTTTGTGGAAAGGGTCTGCAGCGCCTAACTACCTGCATGTACTGTCAGGCTGAAAGTATGGTCCCGTTACCACATGGCTTAAAAATAGCAATACTATTGTGGTGCCAAGAGGTGTCCAACATATAGATTCATTGCATTGTTCAGTTTATTCAGAAATATCAGGTAATTGTTCTTACATGAGGTAAATAAATGCCAAATTATGCACATATCCTTTAAATATGCAATTCTTCTTTCCCTGATTACCCTCCCCTTATGTAGGACTTACAAGCCAGCCTAGGGTCAGACACCTGTCGGGGAGCAGAGGGATCTCTGGACCAGACAGAGTGAAGACCTGGAAGCAGGTGGTCAGCCAAGCATCAGGTATGATAGTGAGGAAGAGGATGATATGAAATGCAGGCAAAATGGATGATTGGAAGGGTGATAATGGAGCAATTGGTGGAATGAATGGCGGGGGAAACTGGAGAACCTGGAGAAAACCTGCCCAGGCACTGCTTCATCCACCACGAGTACCACATGATCCCGCCTAGGTGGTAGGCGAGCGGTCTAACCACTCAGCCATGGCACCGCCATTATACTTCCAGACTCAGGGAAGGATGAGGAATAATCCTGGCTGGAGAAAAATTCCTACTCCCCTGCCGGGAATCAAACCCAGGACCCCTTGCACAGCAGGCAGGTGCTCTACCAACTGTGCTATGGGGCCAGCCCGATAAATATGCACTAACCCTCAAAATATGCATTTGCCTATATGCATATGCATTTTCGAAAAGTCCGGGCCTTAGAGATAAGTGTGGTGTGCATCTGTTTGTTAACTATTGTGATGAAGTTTAGTCTCCCACCTCCCACTTTGTTGATAGAGGGAATGCCCCTCAGCACTAGCTGGCAGTGATTGGTTGAAGAGAACGGCACGTGCTCTCACAAGGGAATTAGCACAAGCTGCAATTGCAATTGCCAACAAGTTGTGCTTTGCATATAAGAGCTTTACACGCACATTACAAATATGCACACAATATTTGCCATTGATAATTACACTGCACTTTACAATAGTGCACATGTTCAGTCACTGAGTTCAAAAAAGGAATTTTTGGTAACTCTTGACAAAAGACTATGAGGATGAACATTCCACAGAGTATAAAGTGTGAAAAAGTTTTTTATCACAGTAGAAGCACTTCATGACACTTTATACTCTGAGGACATGCCCATTCTTGTAGTCCTTTGCCAAGAGTTACCAACAATCCATTTTTTGAACATTGAACTCAACAACTGAAGATGTGCACTATTGTAAAGAGCAGTGTAACTATCAATGGCAAATATTGTGTGCATATTTGTAATGCACATGTAAAACTTGACTTCGACCAGAGAGGTTTCAAACACCTTCCGAACGTATTTTTGATGTTCAAAAGCAGTGTGACTCGGAAAACTGCTCCCCTCCTGGTGCACTTGTTTCTTTTCAGCCATGAATGTGGCCATGCTTCAATATGCTCAGACTTGCTCACACTTCCATTATGCACATCAGTTGCTGAATGTTAACATTCTTAAATAATTTATTCTTCACATAATGGTCACAGTGTGTATGTTTACTTTGTGAAGAAAGCATAAAGAATGTGATGATTATGTGATGAAATACAATATATAATATATCTAGTACCTGGATGACCAAGCTTCACTTGGCCTTCCCCCCCCCCCCTTTTTTTTTATGAAATCTTGTTTTTGGGAGAAGATACTTATTCAGATAAACTTGAAAAGCAAAACGTTGACAAAATAAAGATTTTTGTCACAATTGTTAAGTCATTTCCAAGATACAAGAGATACAGAGATACATATAAATATTTCATAAGCACCATAATTTCGGCCGTAAAATGTAATATGTTGTATTTCTATTTCAAACATATAGACGGGACGAGCTGTAACACATAAACTAATATAGCTAGTTTCACTTTCTTACTGTATTCTGATAGTCCTGGAAGTGGACTTTAAAATGCTAGCTCATTTGTTGAAATCGATTAACAGAGAAACATGGCCAAAATAAGGTTTAGACTAATTGTGACTGTTACACGTAGACTAAGATAGCTAAGTCAACTTTCTTTAGGTTTTCTGAAAGCTCTTGACAAGGCCTTTAATATCCTGGCTAGTTTGTTGAAATTGGCCCATTAGCAGAGAAATTATGGCCAAAATAAGGTTTCAAATAATTGTGACTGTTATGCATAGACTAATATAGCTAGGTCAACTTTCTTACTGTATTCTGATAGCCTGGAAGAGGACTTTAAAATGCTACTTTGTTTGTTGAAATCGGCCCATTAGAAGAGAAGAAAAAGCCAAAATAAGGTTCAGTTACTCTGTAGAAGTGGGAATAAAAAATGTTATTTTTTATGTAAAATCACATTTTTTCAGGAATGACACCTTATAGATAAACTTAAAAAGCAAAACCCTATCTGAATACAAAATTTGATGGAAATTGTTGGAGCAATTTCCAAGTTACACGGAATATATTTATATATACAAGAATTGTTCATTTAAATATATAAGATATAAGTGCTAATGTTTCTGATGAACCATTGTAAAACTTAAGTCTTGAGAATAAAATGGAATTTAAATCTGCCATACTTACTGTATGTGTTGTTCCATTCCTCAAGACAGTGGTTTTCACAGTGGTCATGGCTATAATGGCAACACTAAGACTTGCTCGCATAGCATATGTGTTGAAAAAGCCAACAGCAGCCAATAAGGCAACAAGATACCGGTGTCTTCGCCATATTTTCCAACCAGGGCCCAGTCCATCATCCAGCATCCTAAATATCAGTATGTAGCATATTATTTTAATTATAAATTAAATCAGGGTTTATATGAGGGTTATATGAGGGCAGTGCCATCAGAAGTTGTAGCAATAGGAGTGGGGGATTGCACGATGTGATTGGCTGTTTTCTCACCATTATTGGCATCACTGACAAGGATCACTTAAAGCTTGGCTATGGACACTTAAAGATGTGCATTACCATTGGCTCTGCCACTAGTGAAAGCCAGGCAACGTTATACTTCTACTGAAAGAGGGGCATAGTATAATGGAAATCCACCACAGGAATAAGTCATGCATGTGGTGAGAACTTCATGAGTGAGGATGGTGCACAACACTTAGAGTTGGTTAAACAGATGTTCAGGATGAAGATCACCAAGGACAGAAATGTTTGAGCACACTCCCTACAGCCCAAACCTAACATGGAGTGACGTCAATCTTTATTCACAGTTGAAAAACTGTGCAGACTAGCTCAAGAGGCAGGCAGTAAACATTTTTGCAGAGAGTATTGTTAAGCTGGTGCATAAGTATAACAAAGGTTTCAATCCATGAGATTATGTTGAAAAGTAGCTTATGGATGTAGTGAACTTTTGTCAATAAAATCACTGTTGTTCACTTCGGTTTTGGTTTCATGTCCTATCAGAGGTTGAAAAATAAAACTGCCCTTGTATGTCACCATAAAGTCTTAATATATGTTATTCTTTTAACCTTTTGCATAAGATAAAAAAGTGTTCTTTTTTAACCAAAATGATATATCAAGATTTTATAAACAATGCACTTTGAGGTCCCCAAAATCCAAAGAGAATAGTGTGAAACAATCACATGATTGATTATACAAGGGTGGTTTGATAAGTCTGGGACCTTTGAAATAAAATAACATATTTTTCAAAAAAATCAAGTTTCTTTCTCAACATAGTCTCCTGTTAACTCAATACATTTTGTCCAATGTTTCTCCAATTTTTTCCACCCTTCCTAAAAATATGATATTTGAAAGTCTACAAAATACAATTTGTTTCTGCCGTGATGTCTTCATTGGACGTCAGTTTCTTCCCACCAAGCCAATCCTTCAGGTTGGGAAGAAGAAATTAAAATTATTTTGTAGTTCAACAATGCTGTCAATTGCCAGAATCACATCAGCATCGCCAGTGTGCCGGAATTTTGTCCTGCAGGAGTTCTTTTACATGCCAGTAAATCTACTGACATGGAGCTGTCGTTTTTAAGCACACTTAAACACCATCAATCTGGGCCAGATTTGAACCCACAACCTTGGAATGGGGAAGAAGAAGTTGCTTGGAGCCAAATCTGGAGAATTCAGTAGATGAGGTAGCAGTTTGTTGCCCAGTTTCACAAGTTTTTGCAATGACATTGGCAGATGAGTGTGAGGCTGCGTTATCCTGATGAAAGAGAAGTTTTTCTATACCAGAAATGATCCAGTATTGCAGCATAATATGAATCTGTGATCTCTTTATCCTTTTCTAGGTAGTAGATAAATACCATGCCTTGGGAATCCCAAAAAAGGCTGTCACAATTTTTCTTGCTGACAAAACAGTTTTGGCTTTCTTTGGAGCATGTTTGCCAAAGGTTTGATTGTTGCTTTGCCTAAGGTAATGGATCCAAGTTTCATCAACTGCTGCAAAAATTCACTGGGATTGCTCTGGAACATGTTCAAACATAGCAAAACATGCAAACCAACTTACTGCTGGTGTTTTTAAACACACAAGCCATGTGTGGGCAACCATGCATGAAGCAGAAGATCCAAGGTTCAAATCCTGGCTATGCCATTGAAGTTTTCAGCCCTGATTTTACCTCTCAAATGTTCAAACGTTCCTGTGAAATGGTGACAATTCCACTTGTCAACTGTGAGCAGTCATGGCACCCATCTTGCTGACAGCTTTCTCATACCCTAATATTAGTGCAGAATATTATATACCAATTTACTTGAGATGTATAGGGAATTGGCTGTTTGATGGATTTTCACTTGTTGGTCTTCCATTACAATATTGTGAACTTTGTTCACCATTTCTTCTGTTGTGAAATCAAAATTGTGTGAACCATTTGTGAACCATGCTATGTTATGAAGCAGAGTTCCCATAATACTTTTTCAGCTTTTCTTCTGTTTCCTTTGTCTTAGTGCTTCATGAGAACACAAAATTCACTTTTCTTCATTTTCTATGAAGCAACACAAAACTAGAGCTTTTATTGGCTTCCAACAGTGCTCTAAGAAACAGATGATGAAGTTTTTAGTTTCTAATTTGTTCTTACTTTAGATGATGACAAGTTTCTGCAATTATATATAGAATAGATGAATAATTTCAGAGCCAACAACAAACCTGGGATTCATGCACAATCTCTTGTCAAAGTTGCAGACTTATCAAACTGCCCTCATAATTTATTATAACTACTGTATAAATTGTTCATATATAAGCTTATTATTTTGTCTACTGTATACCTAGGTAGAGGAATGTTTAGAATATTTATTTTATAATACCTAACTTAATATTACAGTTGAACCTGTTCTATATGTAACCTAGTTCTAAATAATTTGCATTTATATGTAAATTTTTGTAGGACACAGCTAAATGTAATTTAGAAATGTGTTAATAAAACCTTAAATAAGGAAAACTTGAAGCTATTAACAGTGAAGCAACAAGATTCTAAAGTAAGAACAAATTAGAAACTAAAAACTTCACTTATCTTAGTAATGTTGTTATTCTTCTTTTGCTAATTCTTTTGCTAACCCTGGGGTTTCAAGCTATGTCCAGCTCATTCTCAAAGCCATATCATATTCATATGGCTTTGAGAATGAGCTGGACATAGCTTGAAACCCCAGGGTTAGCAAAAGAATTAGCAAAAGAAGAATAACAACATTACTAAGATAAGTGAAGTTTTTAGTTTCTAATTTGTTCTTACTTTAATAAAACCTTATTTATACTTAATGCAGTTATATGTAATTTGCAGTTATACATATTAAATTTCGGTGAAATAAACTGAGTTGTACGTTATTATAATGAGCATACAGCATGTTATCTTAAAAAAAAAACTTGAGGTGTATTTTCGTTATCTCTGTTGACAAAGACCCAACCTGAGCGGACAGCTTTTGGCGCGACAATGTCTTAACAACAAACAAGAAGTAAACATAAACATTTTCGGTATCTGGTGTCTACTGTTGAACAGCAGTTTTGCCTTTCAGTTCTCAGTTGCTTTCAGTCAGCCACGGAGAATAGAAAAAGGAAATGGTAAACACTAGATCAGAAAGTAAAATTCATACAAGAGGTGGAACTTAATTCACACAAAACCAAAACTGAAATTGCTCAGACTTAGGAGTTGCTTATACCACACTACATATAGTCATCAGTAACAAAATGAACTGTATGCACTTGATGCAAGAAAAGTGAAACAATTAACTTATTTATTTAATGGAGCACCAAGTTCAAAATAATGTTTCTTTATACATATCTTTGTTGTTTGTAAAATTTTGCACGTGTAGCCCCACTGTATTGCTTTCTTTAAAAAAACATGAAGCATTATCGAAATCTCAGTTGCAAGTAATTCTGAGTTATAAGTAATCTTCCCTCTTCCCCTTGAGATACATATAAATTAGGTTCAACTGTATATGCAAATAAGCTTTTGCACTAAATACATATCATCCTATATGACCTAACCAGGTTAAAGTACATTAAATCTTAAAAGAAAGGGAAAAAATAACTAAGAAAGCTAGAAAGCAATGATAAGAAGAATCTAAATTTACAAGAGGATGAAGATTTGGTAAAATAAATGAAGGCAAAGAAAATTGACTATAATTGCTCCACCCTTAGATCCACACTTGATGTAAATACAACCCATGAATAACCAACCCGCAATATGCTGAAGCCAAAGCACGCCACAAAATATAGTACCTTAAATATCAACAATTATCTGTGAGTTTTCAAGATGTATGATAACCGTGGTAAAGATTACTTGAATGTAATGCAATAGCAGTGCTATTCTTAAAACCTCAGTAAATATTATGTTGCAACATAAACACGAGACATGAGTCCACATGGCCTTTGTTAATGTTAGTCGCAGCTGACACAATCACCAGGTTATTGTGGAAGGATACAAGGTCTGGATCTAAGGCTCGATGGAGTATAAATATTATTAAGATATTTGGTAACTCAGAGGTTAAGAGCAACTGCACTTAGAGCAGAAGATCTTCAAATTCCAGCTATGCCATTGAGTTTATCATTTCTGATCCTACCTTATAAAGTATTAAGATAAAGCATAATAAAATTGATGGATACTGCGTAACCAAATACACTAATAGTAATTTATTTTAATTTAAAAGGTGAGTCAAATTAATTTTCCGGGACACGTTTCGAAGGTTAACTTTCCCCCATTATCAACCGGACAATAACTCAATTGACTCACCTTTTAAATTAAATTAATTACAACAACACTGTTTTCAAACTTCTATGAAAGGAAGACACTAATAGTAATTTAATGTGCTGAAGAATAAAATGTTGAGTTAGAGGTTAAAAGATCCTAGCCATCTCAGATAACCATTAAATAAGAAGAGAAGGAAATAAAAACTGACAGATAATCAGATGGTAAAGGGAACAAAATATTCCAAAGATGTCTATAAAAGACAATAATTACTTCTGAAAGTCTGTAAGTAACCAAAAAGCTTAAGTGTTTCTATGGCATTTAAATACCTACCTTTACTATACAGAGGTCGTTGGATAAGGTTCTTTCAATTTTACTAGAGATAGAGTGCATAGAGCTTTAGAATAGATCAACAGTGTTTGTAGGAACACAACAACAAACATTTTGGTGATATTTATTTAACATTTCCAAATTGTCTCCTGTATGGTGGGAAATAAAAGATAAATAACAGAAAACAAAGAAGTAACTAATTGCTAAACTCAGTTGCTCAGTTGTTTTTCAATAATTTAAGACTTAGTAAAGAGAAGTAAAAGATTGAGAGACATTGTAAAAAATCTGATGTGTTGCACTCACATGACTTTCTCTACTCTTGTACTAACCATTCTTACAAACTCTTATTCCTATATCTTCTTCATATTAGTTGAGATAAACATTTGTACAAATTATCTTACTGCTTATTTCCTTGTAGGCACAAGGGGAATATTACAATACAGTAGGCTTTGTGCAGTAGTCAAATCTTTTAAAGCTTTGAGATTCTGTTCTCTTTGCATACTTAACATATAAAAAAACTGAACAACGATGATCCATTTCACAAAAGTTTTAAGTTTTCCAAAACTCACACACATATCAAGGCATATCTCAGAAATGGTTCACCCTACAAGAGAATTTATTCAGACATAAATTGTGTATTTTAGCAATATCTACATTTTTTGTATTTTTAGGATTAATGACTTCATTGTCAGAAATCCAGCATTAGCTAACAACAACAACAACATTTTTTGTATATATGATTTGGTTTATCTCTAATGGTTTACCAGTTATGCAAAAGTCGTCCAGAGTAAATATGACTACAGGGGCTATAGAAAATTCAAGATATACATTTCATTTGGTATAAAAATATATCAAACATATGACATTTTAATCAAAATCGTTAAGAGCCATTTTCAAGAAAATCAAAATTTTCAAAACATTTTCCATGTAAAGGGTAGTTTAGGGTGAGGCTACTTTCTTCAAAATCTTCTTGTTGCATGCTTGAAAGACATTAAATTTAAATACCAACTTTGGTTTTTAAACTACTTTTCGTTTTTGAGTTATACTGTCCACAGACTGACAGACACACAGACAGACAGACGCACGCACGCACACACGCACGCACACACACACACACACACACACACACACACACACACACACACACACACACACACACACACACACACACACACACACACACACACACACACACACACACACACAATATTTTTCTAAAAATGATTTTTTGGGATTCAGGGAGTCTCAAAACATATATTTCTGGTGAAATCTCGACATAGAATTTTTGGGTGGAATACAATACTTCCCCTACTTACCAGTAGAGAAAGTAAAAAGCAGAGCCCAAAATAAATTTGTCATTTAAAAGAGATAAGTTATGCTATGATAACAAAATTTGTAACTCTGGTCAATAGATTGCATATTGGATTCTGTCATAAAAAATATAGGAATTCTAATGTGATGAGAATGAAAGTAATAGTTTCTCTGATAAGACTTATTTTATAATGGTAATTACATCAGCACTCATGACCAAATTGTTTTGAACGCTTAATACCCTAATGAGGTTTTGAGATGTCATTTGTGGGGAAAAAGGTTATTTCCAGAAATAAATAAAACAAAAAGTTACACATTTTATTACCAACCCCTTTGCACTGTGTTACATCTTCATCTACACTTACTCCAGTCAGCTCCTGAACTCCTTCTCATCCTCTTGTTAGAGCTTACCTTTGTTCTGTTATTGCCACTTTAGTATCATCTGGAGGAATGTGAAGATTGTTATTGATTGGTCCTCTAGTGACCTCAGCTATTTCTTGCGTTGCAATCCATCCATCCAATTGGATGTTTATTTTCACCTTTATAGCTCAGATCTGTCAATGAAACTGATATTTTTTGGTGCAATTGTGCAAAGAGCATAAAGTTTTAAATACATATAATAATCTGTAAAAAATACTTAAGGTGCACACACATTTGAAAAATTACAGAATATTGACAGCATTATTATTGATTTTAAGCTGATTATTTCAGGTTAAACTGTTTTGTGATTCATGTGAAATACATTTCATATGACATTTCATTTAACTAAGGTAAAATTTTAGTTTCTTTTTATAAAGTATAACCATCTTAAAGGACCAGTTGCTTCTTAGAATTGCAAGTAAGAAGATATTCACCAAGTGAGATGGCTCTGCAGTAATGTGCGAGGCTTGTATTCAGGAAATTGTGAGTTTGACTCCCTTAGCCGACCTTCCTGACCCGTGAGCTTTTTAGGGTTTTCTCAGATCACCAGGTGAATGCTGGGAAGGATATTTACATCCTTTGAATTTCTTGTCATTTCATTTAATTTAGTTTCCATCCGGATTGTCTGTCAACTGCATTGTGAGGGTGGTGCCTCTCTGTGGGTGGTGACTGCACTCTGTAAATATGGTTCTTGGTGGTGAGGTGGCGTTAGTCAGAACTCAGGGAGCTCCATGCCAAAAGCCTCCCATCGAGATGAACTACCTGTACCTGTAAGACTCACCATCAGTGGGTGTCCGCTTGTTGCTTGCTGGCCACCTGTTGGGTTCTCCCACCTCATCGTTCATCCTGGGATAAATATGAAGTCCCGTCCAGTGTATAATCAATCAAGAGGATATTTATTTCAATTGTAATTACCTATTGGTGCAGAAAAACCTTACTTACCAGGAAAGGTATGTGCAGTTGGAATGTTCAGTGAAGAAATGGAACTGACCATGATGCAATGGGGGAGCCTGTGTTAACTTAATGGAAAATATATTGGATATCAGAGAGATAAACTTCAGAGAATTCAACTTTATTGCCTTTGGATCATCACAGTGATGCTTGTACATTTTGATTCTTTGATCAGCCAATTATGAAAAAATAAATAGTTTCTTTTTATCCAAGTTGAATGCATAATTCCCCAAGAATGCGCAAAGATAACAGTTTGTTACTTGTAAGATGCGTAGAGTAACTTATTTCTGACATAACTTCAATAGTAATTATGGGACATCACACAGGGTTTCAAAATAATTATTCACTTAAAAGATGTGAAGGAATACTCTGAGCTGCTACTTCAGAGATGACATAACTCGACAACGTTGCATTGAGGTTGGTCAGGGAATTGACCAAGTTCGTGAATGTAAACATGTTGGGCAATTTCGCTTTTGTTGGGAGCTAACGCTTGTGATTGGCCTATGCTGTCATAGTAAACATGGAAGAACAAGGTACGGTATGAGTTTGTTTTCAAAATGCACCATTACACTGTTTATGTACAGAGGTAGGGAAAGTGAGCACCCACAGAATCTGCAGTGTTGCCAGGTTGTTTTCGATAAAACTAAAATACTCCATAGGAAATGGTAAGAGACAAAAACGTAAGATACAAAATGTGTTCCAAATACCAAGATCTACCACTGGTTTAAATTAATATAATGACTTTCCTTCCACCTGGTATACACTACCAGAAGAAGAAAATGGAAGAAGGGGCATTGACAATGTCAATATTAATAATATTGACCATACTAGTAATAATTGGAAGGATAGAAATGATAGAAATAAATCTGGGGTCTGGATCATTGGGACAGAATGTGATGGACTTACTGAAAAATGAACAAGGAATTGATTCAACAAATATAATAAATATTTAGTGATTTGAGATTTTCACATCTTACAACATATAAGTGAAGTTTAGTCTAAATATTTATTATATTTATATATTTGTTGATTTATATTGCTTCATTCTCAATAGTTTAGTTGTTTTTATTGCATTCATTATTTAATTTGCAGCATTAATTCAGTTAACAATGCATAATTTAAAATGTAATAACTATTTGTTTAATCTAAATTCTAATAGTACTAAAGCTGAAATTAAATTATATTTAAAACTTCAAGAAAAATGAAGACATAATCTTGCAGATCTTCAGTTTTGAATCTTTGCTTAAGATGTAAAGTAACTTCAGTTTTTGTTAGAAAAACTTCAATGCTATCATAACAGTGTTCATCAAAAAACAGCAAAAAGAAAAGTGATTGAAGTGGAAAGGAGTTAAACGGTTAAATAATGTTGAACTAAAATCATATCAATTACATCTTAAATTAATGCACGTTTTAGGCAACCCAATTTGACTTAATTTGTAATCAACACTATTTGATAACCTTAATTCCAATAGTTATTTGAAATATTCACAACTTATAAAAGATAAGTGAAGCTTATTCTCTAAATATTAATTATATTTATTGATTTGTATTGCTTCACTATCAATAGCCTCAGTTTTTTTACTTTCTCTACTAGATATAGTAAGTAGAGGAAGTATTGAGTGCTATGTTTACAAGTAACCTGTTGTCTTTAAACCAGTTTAATACTTTTACTACAGCTGATGTTACATTCAGGTTAAGGCTGTCGTCATCTCTTCTTGCAATGAAAATACTTGTATTGTCTGCTAAAAGTGTGGTTTTAGCATCCAAATTGTTATTAAGACACAATGGCAGATCATTTATATACAGTAAGAATAGCAGGGGACCTAGAATAGATCTTTGTGGGATAATAGATCCCTGTTACTTTCTCTACTGGTAAGTATTCCAACCAAAAATTCGATGTTGAGGTTTCACCAGAAATATATGTTTTGAGACCCCTGAATCCAAAAAAGGCATTTTTAGACAAATGTCTGTGTGTGTATGTGTGTCTGTGGACAGCATAACTCAAAAACGAAAAGTCTAGCCAAAGTTAGTAGTTAAATTTGTCTTTCAAGGATGTGACACAAAGATTTTGAAGAAAATAATCTCACCCTAAATTACCCTTTACATGGAAAATTTTTCAAAAATTTTGACTTCCTTGAAAATGGCTCTAACAATTTTGAATAAAATGACATGTTTAAGATATTTTTATGACAAATGAATGTATATTTTAAATTTTGTGGCTATAGCTTATATAGTCCTGTTTACTCTGGATGACTTTTGAATAACTCATAAACCATAAGAGATAGACCAAATCTTACTCAACAAAAAATGTAGATCTTGCTAAAACACACAATTTATGTCCAAATACATTTTTTTTTTGTAGAGTGAACCATTTTGGAGATATTCCTTGTTATCAGTGTGAGTTTTGAAGAAATTATACTTCTATCAAATGGAACATCATTATTCATTTTTTTATGTTAGCCGTGCAAAGAGAACGGAATTTGAAAGCTTTAAAAGATTTTACTATTGCTCAAAGGCAATATTTTCATATTCCCCTTGTACCTACAAGGAAATAAACAATAAGATAATTTGTACAAATGTTTATGTTGATTAACATGAAGTAGATTGAGGAATAAGAGTTCGTAAGAAAAGTTTGCAAGAGTAGAAAAGTCATGTGAGTGCAACACATCAGATTTTTCATTGAGGAATTTATTGTTTTGATTTTTTGTTTCATTTATTTTACGTATTTTATATTACACATTTTGCACACAATATACAGATTGCTCGTTTAAACCTGTGTTACAAACATCTCTGCAACAGAGTACAAGATGTCATGTTTGTAATGCAATGCAAATAGTTTTTATGACAAAACAGCTAAGCAGTTTCCAATGTAAGAGCATTGTTGACATAGCCAGTCTTCTCTGTTTGTTGTGTTGAGCTGCATTTATCTGTGCATGTATCGTCATCCATTGCCCAAGTCTGGCGTTCTCCTGAGGCGAATATCCAGCAGAAGATGGCTCCTAGCATATAGATGGCACTTGCAATGTAGAACACATACTGCCATTCATGTGCACTCTGAAAAAGAATGGGATTACATAAGAGCTTAAAGATTATAAATGTTAAAATACATTTATACAACCAGTTAGTATGGGAAAATTATATTATATGATCCTATACTTCCAATTTGTCTAACAGAAAACACCATCTTTTTATTCAAGACGTTCTCAGGCTTCGAGCCAGCTGTAGTGATGAAGAGCCATCGATGTTTCAGGAGTGTGCATCTCTCCCATCATCAGGATGATGAATGAATAACAGGAGTGAAAGGACCAGTATATATACTGTCTGCTAGTACATACCTAGTAGAAACACTAAGTCTATTCTGGAGGTGGTTCAATGCTCCATTGGAATCTGTGTTTCCTGAGCTGGTTGATCTCCAACTTTAAGGCTGGTTTCCAGGAGGGACTGAACTGCAATCTAGTTTCCCGGTTCAGTGTACTCTTCTCAGAGGACCTGGACAGAGCCTCCTTAACCTTCCATTCCCAGGAACCACTACATTTTGCCACAATGGTCGTTTCTTTGAAGTTAGCTCTGTGGCCTTTTTCAAAGCAGCAGAGAGCTGTATCTATCTACAATCCCAGCCACCTAAAGCAAGAACTACAGCACCTGAGGTACAGGAAAATGAATCAAAGTTGCTTTGATTTATAGATGATGACCACAATTCAATTTTTTTTATAAAGCCATGGAGTTTGTCATTTGCTGTAATGACATTTTCATCCCGCCCTTGAAGACTTTTATTCAAGTTATTTAAATGCTCAAATAAGTGAGAAAGAAAAGCCAATTTCAAAAGGAATTCAGGGTCAGAAATGAATTCAGAGTAATGTGACTTGGCTTGCTGCAAATATACTAATAGTTCAGCGCGAAGTTCCATAACTCTGGTCAGTACTTTACCTTTTGATAACCATCTAACCTCTGTATGGTAAAGCAAATTGCAGTGTAGTGTCCCCATATCTTCATAAATAACTTGAAACGATCGGGTCAGCAACGCTTTTCCTTTAATAGAATTTACAATGTTAATAATGATATTTGGAACTTGACTGTATTCTTGTGGCAAGGTTTTGGCTGCAAGAGCTTGGCGATGGAGAAAGCAAATGCATCCAACAGCGTCTGGTATCTGCTCTTTCAGTCTAGCAATAAATCCACTCTTTGCAACAGTCATGGCTTTTGCTCTGTCACTACAAATAGCAATGCATTTTTGTGCCCAATCGATATTTATATCTTGCGTAGCTTCAAGGAACACGTCATGCAAGCACTGACCTGTAGTATTCATTGGAAGTGCCTTGCAAAATAGTATTTCTTCCATTAATGTTTCATTGGATTCAAAATGCACAAAAGCTACAAACTGCGCACGACCCACAATATCCATTGATTCATCAAATTGCAAGGACACAAAAGAACTTTTCTTTACTTTTTCAATTACTTGATCACAAATGTCAGTCGCCATATTGCTTATCCTGCGTTGGATGGTATTGTCAGAGAGAGGTATACTTTTGAGCTTTTCGACCTCTTGCTTGCCAAACATCTCTGCTATATCTAAAGCCACTGGTAAAATCAAATTTTCGGCAATACTGTGAGGTTTTCCTGCTTTAGACCCACAAAAAGCTACTCGATAGCTAGCGAGCAACGCTTTCTCATTTAGGTTGGAAATTTGTCCTATAGCAGTTTTTTGATGTTCAAGAGCTCTTAATTTTCACTCAAAAAATTCCACGGGTTTATTTTTTTCATTAGGATGTTTTATATTTAGGTGGCATACCAACTTCGATGGCTTCATGCTTTCTCTTGACAAAATTTCCAAGCAAATTACGCACTGTGGTTTCTTCTCAATCACAGTAAACTCAAATTTCAAATAATTGTCGTCATAACAACGTTGTTTCTTTATTCCACTACTCCTGCTAGACGTTGATGGTTCTGATTATCTTTTCAGGTATTTATCCATTTTCAATTATAACAAACAACTCAACCGCGCGTGTCTCATGTTCACAAATCACTTTACAATTACTTCAACTCCAAGGCACCTTAAACACAGTCCGAATAACACTGTAGTTTCACTTCTGGTGGTCGACCGCCCTATTTATAGGCCAGCACATTATAGCGACAATCATCTCGAAGCATAACGAAACGTCTCGAAACTTGTGGACCTTTTGCAGAACCTGTACTAGTTCTGAGTGTTACCAACAGATGGCGCTGGGAGTCTCAGCCGTAACAATATGTTTGTATTTGTTTGTTAGTTTTCAATTGGCCATGTATTCAATTTAAAATTATATGTTTTACGTACTTAATTATATATTTATATCTGAATCCTAATAATGCAAAAGCCTAAAATGTTTGTATGGATTATATATTTTTAATATACATGAAAAAAAGGGTCGGGGGGGGGGGGGTGGTCTGCAGTTGAGTGTTGGATAACGTTAATGATTACTCTATTTATCTGCCTTTAGCTTTTTTTATAAAGATAAGTGTGGTTTTATTTACATAGCCATAAAGAATTGGTGACTGTTAATTCAACTTTTCTTAAAAGGTGTGAGAGACATGTGACAGTACAAGTCCATAATTTCCAACATCTTTTATGACCTAGGTACGCAGTTATTGAGGCTATAATGTTCTTGTTATGTGCTTGAATTTAAGGAACTATAACTATCTGACTCCACTGGCCAATGGCATACTTCTGAATGCCAAGGAAATTCCTGTTAGGTTGGCCACACTTCCAAAAGAAGCCTCTGTACTTGTATATATTGTACTGTACATTGCAAACTTTATTCTTTGCCACAACTTTTTCTTTGTTTCATTAATAAGTCACCTGTTCATGGAACTTACAGTCTACAAATAGTAAGAGTGTCTTATGTGCTCTATTTAATTGTTATACAAGACTAAAATGTTTACTAACCCTTAGTTGGTAACATGTGAAAAAAGGGCGCTAACAGTAATATCTGTCTGGGAGGCTAAGATGACAAAATCTTGCATTTTATGTCCACTTTAGTGAATCTAACAATTTAAAAGGTAGATTAAATATTAAAACTAAACTAACTAAACTCTAGCACAACAGCCCATTAAGGGCCAAGGCTTGCTACCCAGACACTGCGTCCCCTACCTCTGCCTACAAGTGTCATTGGTGGGGTGCAGCATTGGAGGGCGGTATGTGGTCAGCATCCCGAGCTCTCCCAGACAGTTATGTGGCCTTCTCGACCTAAGGCTGCTGCTTCTCCATTAGTAGCTCCTCAATTGGCCCCTTCAGGATCTAATGAGGCTGAGTGCACCCTGTGCCAGACTTCCCAGAAGGGGAAAATTTCCCATGCTAATATTTTTATTCTGTTTACATCATATCTTGCAATAAATTATGTACCGCCTGGGGTGCTGTAGTAGTAAAAGTGAGCGTTAAATGCTACAAAAAATAAATTATGCAAAAATTAAATATCAGTCTTTGTAAGAAAATGGTGCTAACAGTAACATCTGTCTGAGAGACTAAGATGACAAAAGTTTGCTTTTTATGTCTAGTTTAGTGAATCTCGAAAAGAAATAATTTAAAAGATTGATAAATTGTTAATATTTATATTTTGATTCTGTTTACATCATATCTTGCAAGAACTTATGCAAAAGTTAGAAAAATCAAATATTATGAGTAGTATGTTAGGTAACTTTACAGTAATATCTGCCTGTTAGACGACGTGGCTTAGGTTTGTACACTTATGAAACAATACCAATGTGAAACTAAAACAGTGATGTCCAGACAATTCAAAGCCTCAAACTCTCAACCAAAGTGTAGCTGAAATATTAGATCAAATTAACATTGCACATGCGTCCATTATACGCTGAGAAATGTTATATCTGCCTCAGAGGCAGATGTTACCATCTAAGAGTTTATTGAACTATGATACAAAAGTTCCCTTTTAGGGTGGGATTTCCTAACTCCTTTATGCTCATATTTGAAGGTAAAGAACTGGAATATTTGGTACTTATTGAATGTTAAATACACTTACTTTGTTGCGAACAATGAAACCAGTGATGATTGGACTTAGCACACCTGGGAGAGTGCCGAAAGTGTTGGAAAGGCCCATTAGAACACTGGCATGTTGTGGAGCAATATCCAAATGGTTTACACTGTAATACAAGCCACATACTGTTACACTGAAACACTCCCAACATTATGGATAATTGTGTTTAGGGTGGTATCAAATTTTTGGAATGCAACGCTACTTTCTCTACTTAGTATAGGTAAAATAATTATAACACATTGTTGTATGTGTCACAAATAAAAACAAAATGCTTACCACCAGCCAGACCAAGAGACACCCCCAAGGCCTACAGCAATTGTAAGACAAGTGACAGCACCAACAGGAGTAAGGAGATATGCTGCCAGCAACATAAACACAGTCTGACCTACGAAGGAACCACTTGTAAACATCTTGCGGACCTGGAATTAAACAATACAATCCAGTGGTTATACAGGATGTAACAAAAAGGTATGTCAAAACTTTGGGAAATCATTTCTTGCATATAAGAGGATAAAAAAATGTTATATGAACATATGTCTGAAAATTTTTTATTTCCAGGGTAGAGCTCTTTCTTTATAGCTCTGCTTATACAGTGAGATATGTAATACGTAGCTGTCCTGTGGCCACAAACCCACAACAGAACAGTTGTTGAATTGCACAGTAGTAAAGTTTGCTTTTACATTTAGTTAAACCAGTGGAGGTGATGTAGTCATTGTGCTGCAGTACTGTCTTGTTGCAAGATCCTCCAATTACTAATAAGACGAGGCATGTACTTCATGCATGATGGAGCTCTGCCTCATTTCAGTCTTTCTGTCTGTGGAGTTTTGAATAGCAGAACACACACACACGCACCCACACACGCTCCCTCCCTCCCACACAGACACACACGTACACACACACACGCACCCACACACGTTCCCTCCCTCCCTCACATACACACACACACACACACGTTCTTCAAGCTCCTTCATTGTTACTTTGTCTTTAATCTGACAAGGAGGCTGTACACGTGCTTACTTCAGTGACTGTGGTTCACTTGCTAATTTTGCGAGCAAAACATGGCAAACAGCAGTTTGTTGTCTAAACTTGCCACTAGGTGTGCTCAGTAGCCACAGCGTACTTTCTCTGCTGGTTGGCATGCTATTTGAGAAGTTTGGTTTCTTTTTGAACACACCTTGTATATTAGTCAGCATATCTCGTAAAAATGTTGTCACTCACTTGCCCAAACTCAGCAGCAAGAATACTTATTCTAACTCTTGAGTACTATAGGAACTCAGTATAATAACATCATGCAAGGAAACAAAAGGATTCCTGCTGCTGAGCTTAGACGAGTAAGTAATAACATTTTTACAAGCTATGTTTGAAAACAGAAGGTCCACATTCCCAAGATCTATTATAGGGTAAGAAGTTTAGTGCACCTCTGAAGCAAACTTTATCCTGCAACTCTCCGTTCTCTTGCACAGCGGAGAGGGGCTGCACAGTGGGATACCATATGTATTAAGACCCCTTTACTATCTGTTGAAATATCAGCATCTTTACCATGCATTTAGAGTAGGTAGAGAAAATATTATAGCACATAGGTTAACATTTTTTTCAATAGTTTATTTTGATTTTCCAAGCTTATCTGTACATTAAACTTCAACAATGTCAGAGTTTGAATTAATATCTTACAGCTGATGTTGTATACCTGAGTTGTGGTTAGCATTCCTGAAGCACGGAGCCAATCTGCTACATTTCCTCCAACTTGAAGCATGATCCCCATTGCAAGATAAGGCAAAGCGGACATGAACCCTGCTTTCTCTATATGGAAGTCCATTATGTCTGAAAACATAACATTCATTTGAAGTCAGGATAGAAATTCCTAAGTGTGTTTATATCTAATGTGTATGCATTTGATAACTGTGGTAGTAGATACCGTTAGGAACATATATATATAGTTTGAAAGTTACACAGGGTGCATACAAAAGAATGTTTATAACTAACCCCTAGTGCAAGCCTTACCGCCCGGCCACTGCATCCCCCACCTCTGCCCATGCAGGCATCATGAGTGGGGTGCACTATTGGAGGGTGGGACGTGATCAGTGCACTGAACCCTCCCAGCCAGTTATGCAGCCTTCATGACTTGGCAAAAGAACATTTTGTATCAAAATTATATAATTACTAGAATGTATAAGGTGCAGTAAATCAATGGAGCAGAAAGGCAGGACCTTAATTACTTACTCCATGGTGTCACAGCCCTTGTAGGGCCCAAGGCTGCCTGACTATTGAAGCCCAGTCTCTCCTGTGTTTCCATCCACTTATGCGTCCTCTTTTGTATTTTCCTCAGTCTCCCCACACATCTTCTTCCACCTGACTTTCCTTTATATCTGTTTTTCAGTAGGGATCCCTCACCACTTCTTTCAATATGACCCACCCATCTAAGCCTTGCCCCTTTGATATCTCCTGTAATTTGTGGTTTGCCATTTAATTGATAGATCTCTTTGTCGGTCCTAATTTTCCATTCATCATTCTCAATGTTGGGTCCACGTATTCCTTGTAGAATTTTCCTTTGCCATGTTGCTATTCTTCTTTCATCACTCTTTAACATGCACCATGTTTCAGATGCATAAGTTAACACAGGTTTGATTATTATTCTATATATATCTTCTTTTTTGTTATTTTTTAAAGGTTTTTTAACTTCATTAGTGGTAAGAGAGTCCAAGATCATTTATTTCATGCCTGCAATCTTTCATTTATCTCTTCTATCACATTATCTTCGGTGATTACTATATTGTCAATCTATTTCTACCTATTCTCTTGTCTAGTCACAATCATGTATTTAGTTTTTCTTTCATTCACTATTAGTCCCATTTTGGTACTCTCTTCCTCTAATTGTATAAAACTTGTCTGCATTTCCTGTATGGATTTATTAATCACAACCACCTCATCTGCATATGTCATAATTTGGACCATTCTATTATAAATTTTACCACCAGTATTAATATTGATATTCTGTACTATTCTTTCTAAAACAATATTAAATAATATTATTGAAAGAGCATCTTCTTGCCTCTTTACTCTCCCAATATGAAATTCATGGGTTGTCTCTCCTTATATAGCCACTTTTCCTTTATTTTTTGTTGATGTTATTTGAATCAGTCTAACCAATTTCCTCAGCACATAAAATTGTATAAGGGTTTCGATAATGGCCTTCCTA
Source organism: Tenodera sinensis (assembly GCA_030765045.1). NCBI lineage: Eukaryota > Metazoa > Arthropoda > Insecta > Mantodea > Mantidae > Tenodera > Tenodera sinensis. Next base: position 106,429,460 of record CM060972.1, on the reverse strand, counting down.
TCAAAACTAATGTAAGCCTGCTTATAATCAATGAATAATAGATGGAGGTTCACATTGTATTCATAACATTTGTCAGGAATATAAATATCTGATAGATAGTAGATTTCCGTTTTATAAAACCACTTTGATATTCTCCAACATTATTCTTCATTATAATGAAATTATAATGTTACTAGCTTATTAAAAGATACATAATTATTCTTCATGATTTTGGTTATTCTATTTGCCAGTGGGATATGCTGGGATTATGACTTGGGCTATCACTAGGCCTACCTATTACTAGGTAATAAGGGGTTGGATTAGCCCTCCATTAGGTGCACGTCCTGGTAGAACATCGTTGATCAGGCGTGTGAAGCAATAATTTCAACGGTACAAAAAAACTCATTAAATGTCAATAATGAAGTAATTATGGACAATTAATTTGGAAAGAATCTAATCAAATCTTATAACAGTTGTCCTAGGCAAACAAAATTGATGTCATTGGAAAGTCCTGAAAGAATCATATAGATGTTCGATATTTGTAAACACAGAAAAATAAATAACACTTAAAAATGCACTGAGATTCTTACAAAGTTTTGTAAGAAAGTGTAGAAAAAAAGTTGTTGAAACAGTTGTGTTTGTGTTCCAATGGTTCAATCTGTGATTTGCAATACAGAATTTGAAGGACTCAGTTGTATTAAGAGCATTGAGCTTAGATATTGATGTGGTGCCTATATATATAAGTGCCAAGTTAAATAAGTGGCACACTAAGACAATAAACAGTTAAAATTAAAAAATGTTTTAAGTTTGAGAGGTAGAACTGGAACTTAAAATTTCAATGCCACAACTGGGATTTGAACCTCAGACCTTCCGCTTACCGGGCGGATGCTCTACCACTGAGCTATTGTGACAAACTGCCAGAATGGCATTAAATTCTCAAACCAGTTCATATTTCTCCTGGTAAACCACAAAGGCAGTCTCACATCAGAGACAAATTACCCCAATGGTTACTTACTATTGTAAGTACTTTATATCCCAGGATTAAATAACCTTCAGATGGTAATTATTATTTATTTATGCCAACAAACTTACTGTTGGTAGAGCAGCCGCCCGGTAAGCGGAAGGTCTGTGATTCAAATCCCAGTTGTGGCATTAAATTTTTAAGTTCCAGTTCTACCTCTCAAACTTTGCCCACACACAGCTTGTGTGTTTAAAAACACCAACAGTAAGTTTGTTGGCATAAATAAATAATAATGTTTTAAGTGTTACATGAGAAACTGCATAGCTGAAGAATTGTGATAGAACAATTAAGGCTGTTGTAAATTAATTAATGTAGGCAAGTAACTTGTATCTGGAGCGAAGTCCTGAGTTTGCAGACCAAAAAAAATGCAGAAAAGTGAAGTGTAGTGACAATTTATATAAAACTCTTGCAGGGAACTCTGTGCCTGTAAAGTGGTGAAACTCAAAGGACAAGTATATATTTAGTAAAACCCAAACGCCTTCATCCTGCTTCCCACACCTACATTCCCGTACCATCTCTATAGCTGGCCTCAAGGATCACTGCTGAGATACATGGAAAGGAATCCAGGTCTGACCACGACAAACAGACGAGAGGTCACCAGGCATGACAATGAAGACATAACGACGTCATAGCTCAACAACAAGAAAAGGCAAGGTTACCACTTCACAATTGGACTATATTTTGCTTATATGCTTGTATTTATTTTTGAAAACTTCATTTTTCGTTCATTCCCATGTTTAGATTTATTTAGCTTAAATATACACTGTTTTTGTTAGCATTATCTTACTAGATACATCAAAAATAGATAAAATGTCTTTATAACTTGATGTGTCCAACATGTACCTCTATTATTTATTTATGCCAACAAACTTACTGTTGGTGTTTTTAAACAAACAAACTGCATGTGGTCAATGTTTGAGAGGTAGAACTGGAACTTAAAAATTCAATAGCTTAATGGTTAGAGCACCCGCCTGGTAAGCGAAAGGTCTGTGGTTCAAATCCCAGCTGTGGCATTGAATTTTTAAGTTTCAGTTCTACCTCTCAAACATGTGCCTCTATTTTTTTAATTTAAAAGGTGAGTCAATTAATAGCACTAAACAACACTTACAACATAATTTTCCGGAATGTGTTTCGAAGGTTAGCTTTCCTCCATTATCAACCGGACAATAACTGGGTTTCCATGGTGTTTCATGGTGCGGATGGCAATGCTTCTTCTGATGTTTCTTCTGGTAACGGTTGGTAATGTGCCTCTATGTTTTAAAAAGGCAAAATAATGATGGCAGTGATGGTGGTGGTGGCGGCGGTGGTGGTGGTGGTGGCGGTGTTGATGATGGCATGATGATAAATATTTTCTTTCTGGATGAAATATCACATAGATATGTCTCCAGAGCTGTTTATGAAAGACACTAACTGAAAAACTATGGTAAAGCCAATAAACTGTCTTCTTACCTCTTAGGAACGTTGGTAACTGTGTTAGCAGCGTGTAGAAACCCCAGTTTGCACTGAAATTTGATACAACTATTGCCCATACTGGAAGTGAAGTTAGGATCTTATTCCAAGGATGGTGGATTTTCTGAAAAAACAATTTAAAAAAGGTATTTTTCATTCCGTTATCTTTTCTATTCTGTCAATTACACTTGGCCACCAACAAAATTACATAGCTGATCAGTTTTTGTTTTGCAGTTTGCAGCTAAGATCCCATGCTCTTCAAGTGTTCTGATTTCTCATTCTTATTTTGTTATCCACTTTTATGTTATAAAATGATAATGCCAAGTTGGAATACTTTTTAGTACTAAAGTTTGGAGCATATTGGTCTTTTAGTTTGACAATGAACTGGAAAAATGTCAGTTTTTTATATTTCATTGTTTAGTAAGAGATGGTACTATTTTCTGGGTAAACTCACCACCAGCGAAAAGACTATTTATGATCCAAAAATAGAATCATCAGAATAATGACATAGAGTAGAGTAGGAGGATCATACACATAATTATTTAAACAACTAGGTATTCTCCTCTGGCATACATATGCATCTGGAAATATTATCTGCAAAATTAATAGCTCCTTTTTTCAATTTAATCAAGGATACCAAAGATTACCAGCTGTTAATAATATTATTACCAGGTATCACTCTTGCTTTAATTAGCCAGAATGATCATATTTTCTTTAATTGACTTCTGCACTGTGACTCTATGGGATTTTAAGGGTTCTTAGGTATTTCGTGACATTCTTGATTTTGCAACAGTTTCTCTGCTTTACTAATGTAATCATGCTTATCTATAATGATGGTTTTATTGACTTTGTCTGCTCTAAGGTGAAACACAGGTTTGTCATTTAATTCACAAGTCAGTTATCTTAATTTTAAATGTCGATAAGTGTTCTAACAATATTTTAGTAACATGCTCCATTGTTTTAAACACTTAGTATTATCATAAATTTTATGTTAGGTAGAGAAAATCGAACTAGATCAATTAGTGAAGTACAGTGAAAACTGAACTACATAACATTAATGAAGTGACAGTGAGAACTAACTGAATTGACAGTGAAAACTGAACTGGATCACATTAGTGAATTGATAAAGTCACAATAAATGCAGTCAAGAGATCTGAGAGACTTGACAGTGGAATATAAAATATAACAAATGGTGTTATGGTACCTTATTTGTTCCAGACTGGGAACCAAGAGAGTCTTGAATGTACTTTAGTTCTTGTGGTGTAATGTGAGGATCCATTTCAGGTGTATCCTTGACAACTATCCACCACACAACAAACCACAGCAGACCCAGAGTGCCTGAAATGTGCCATAGTGAGACTGGTAAAAATGGTGGATAGATATGGGCAGGATATACATTTTGGCAATCCTTTTTACTTACTCTTCATGAGGAAGTATTCCATCCAAAAATTCAATACCAAGATTCCATTAGAAGTATACATTTGATTTAGGAAGAAAGCATTTTTTAAATTGTGAAGTTAAAAAATGTGAGATATTGGTATTTAAGTTCAGCAATTTCCAAAGTTGCAACATGCAAGTTTTCAGGAAATTTCCTATCCCAAACTATGCATTGCATGAGAAAACTTTGACTATTTTTTATTTACTCAAAAATTACTCTAACAATTTTGATTAAAATATCAACTATTTAAGATATTTAGATGACAAATAAAGTGAATATCTTGAATTTTCTGGGATTAACTAATGAAATCTTCTTATTCTGAAGCCATCTTGGGTAACTGGTGAAACAAAGAGGTAGATAGCGGTGCTATTGTTTACATTGCCCTGCAGTGATTCAGTGCATTTCCAGCTGTGCTAGCAAAAACATCAAACTGCTATGCATTTGCTCACCATAACCTTACATTATGGGTAGTCCACTAGAAAATCCCTGCCAAATGCAAGGAGCATGAGTAATAAGATTTCTTTAAAAAATTTAGGGGTGCCATTCAAAACAACTGCCAAGGTATGATGTGCTTTTGTTCAACCTTTCAGTGCTTGAAACATTCTGAAGCCTTTCAATAAATTTAAATGAGACAGTTCGATCATTCCCGTTAGCACTGAGTGATGTTCATCTTTTCAATAGCATTAAGTGTGTTAAAGCAGCTTCTTCTTTTTTTATAGTTTTTAATGAAGTCTTATAACACTATGCACCTCACATTTGGTGGGATTTTCAAGTGCAGCATTTATTTTGTAAAGTTATGATGAGCAAATACATAGTAGTGTGATATTCTTGCCAGTGTGTGAACATGCACTGAATTATGCTGCATAGCAATGTAAAAACAACACTACTTCCTGCGCTGCATGACAGTAGAGGTTAGTTTCTGGGTTGTCATATTTTGTAGAAAATCAGCAATTCTGATTACAATGGCTTGCTGAATACTTATCCTGGGTGGAATACTCTGCTAAACAGAAAGGGGCCTTGTGTTGACATTGTGTGATTTGTCAACCAAAAGTGCATTGTAGTATTCTAGATGCATTTATAGTGAGTGCTTTTACTAGACACAAGAATTTCCAATAAACAGCCCGAGAGCATATGTAGTCATCTTGGCATCATGAGGCTGTAAAAGGTCATTCAGGTGTAAAAAGTACCTCTATATGTGGTAAGCTAAACCTTCAGGTACATATTTCTGGTTACAGTGCAGCTTCCAAGATTTTAGATCTAACTTTTTAGTATTAACACATTCATTTGAGAGATATACGATAAGAGAAAAAAAATTTAAAAGTGGTGCAAAGTTGAATGTCAATGTAGGACATCCTTGCACCACACATCTCTTTCCATGTATATTCCTATAAAAACACCATTTGGTGCAAAGTCACACTACTGTATTTCAAATTATACATTTACAAACAAAATATAATAATTTCAATGTACTAATACAAGAACTTATGTGGCTCTAAGGTCATTCTTTATTTTAAAGAGTATTGTGGCATTTCAGGAACAGTAAAGATGTACACATTTTTTATCGTTTCTTGGGCTCAGAAATCACTCTTACTACATTTCCAACATCTTAACCCCTAACATGCTGACCTGTCATGGCATGTAATACGTCCTCTGATTGGTGATCAGAGGATATGTTTGGTGAATTTATTTTGATAATTCTCCCGGTCAGGTCAGTGAGACCCGTAAACCAACGACAGGTGTGGTCCTCCAGACATTCTGGGGGTTGTGAGAGAGCGATGTAACCGCCAAAACATAAAAATATGGTGCTCTCTAAAAAGCGGTTACTATTACTGCTATTGCTCTCTTCAATATCATCAGTGAAAAATATTGGAGAGCAAGAGGATTAATGACTTCATTGTCAAAAATCCAGCATTAGCTAACAACATATTTTGTTATTCTGTTGCTAATTTATAGAGTTTTGGTATGTTGTTACATTCTTATGCATTTTATTGAGTCTTTCTTAAATGTGTTAATTTTGTCTTGTTTGAATTTCTAACCTCCAATACACTAAATAGACAAGAGGTTGGAATAAATTATTGTGAATATTGTTTGCCATTCAAAAATCAAGACACTTACATAAGGTTAAGGTTATCTCACTCTTTCCCTGAATGTGTATGGTATTTCCTGATAACTTGGCAGCCAGAGTTTTTATTTTTGAGTCTCTCCCTCTCAAAATACTGCTTTTTGGATTCAGTGGATCTCAACACCCACAACTGTATTTTCAATACAATCTCAATATGGAAGTTTTGTATGGAACACATTTACTTCCCTTACCTACCTCTAGAATGGTGATAGAGAAAGTGAAAGCATTGTGGCCTTGAAAGAAATGCCTCCAAAGGGTTTATTTACAAATGATAGAATCATCTGCTGTCTGTAATGATAGAAGTATCACTCACCAAACACGTAGAAGATGGCTGGCCATCCAACTTGATTTGCCAGTATGCCACACAATGGCATGGCAACAACAGTACCAGCAAAGCTACCAGAGAAGCCCAGCATCGCCAAGCGGCTACGCTCCAGAGGAGGAGCCCACTTAGACCATACACCGTGGATACATGGAAATATCACACCCTGCAACCATTCACAATTCCTCTTGTTATATATACTAGCTGAAATACCTGGCATTGCCTGTGGTTTGATCATTTATCCCTACAACTTGTAGACTTGGGTTGCTCTTACTCAATAGCTTGTGTTTCTTTGGAGACATTTAAAAATATTACTTAATATGCTTAAAGTTACAGAAGTGAAATTTTCTTGTAAAATTTTTAAATGCTATACAAATAATACCTTTCAATGAGGTATATTATATATTTTGACTTAGCAACTTTCAACTTAAGATTTGATGACTTTTGGCCAACACTAGTTGGCAACACTGATATATGAATAACTAGCATGCATAAACATGATAAGGATGTTTACACAGCACAACTTCTTCTGATAGATAGACAGACAGTAATAGGGTTCTGTTTGTTGTTTTACCTGGAAGATTCCCTCAATGATGCGCACAGTGAGCAGCAAGTAATGACTGATGTTGGCTAGTGGCGGTGTCAGTAGCGTCAGTAGTGCTGTCACAGCAATGCCGATGCCATAAACCTTGTTGCCACCGATACGTGAAGCCAACCATCCTCCAGGGAGCTGTGTTAGGATGTAGCCGTAAAAGAAGGAACTCAGTAGCATTCCCTGCGTTGGCAAGTCCCATTCAAAGTCTTTTATCTGAAATCAAAACAACAAGAAGTTAAAATCACTCTTACTTTCACCCTGTAAGTAATGACTTAACCTCGGATTTTAGGTTAAAACCTATTTTGTTCCTCATGATATATAGAAAATAAAAGTTGTGTATATACTCATTATGGAAGTATATGTTAGAAAATTGTGGTCCTATACAACCTAAAAATACTTAATTTTACATTAGAATCTTTTTTTATCTAATTTTGCATTTTTCAATTTCTTCATTTGGAAAAATGAAAACACTGTGTAAACCTGTATGCGGGTCATGTCTTGACAACAATCACAGTGAACAATGCATAATATGGAGGACATTAAGAACATTGTTTTGAAACTGGGGGAGAATGCAGTGAGCATTACTTCAATTAAAGAACTTCTGCAGGACCCAACAATTGTCCATGATATTGTTTTCATCAGGTTACATTATGTATTTCTGGTCCCCACTATTAATGCTCTAGAGCCCTCAGGCAAACTGCTCTATACGCAACTAGGATTTATAGAAGAGATGACATAAAGTCAACTTGGTTCCTGTTTATGTTGGTGAAAAAGTATCTGAATAATTCAAATCAGTGCTTCAAACAAACCCAGGGCTGACAGTTCTCCATACAGTTGCTGACATCTTGCCTGGTAAAACAGCAAACAAGATTGTGCTGTTTTCTTGTATCTAACATCAACATTTAAATATGCATCAGTTGATGTGGAATGCTCATTTTAAGCAATGTAGTTTGTCAGTGGAAAACTTACAAAAGATGTTAGTTTTTATTGTGACTAACTATGGACATGTGCAATAAAGACATTGTCAAATGTTTTGGCTAATTTGTAATGGGAAATAAAATGTCATTTTCTGTTCATATGTTATTATAATTTTAGAACCTATTTTGATTTGAGATATAACCTATTTTGATTTGTGTTAGAACCTATTTTAGGTATCTAAATTAAGATTTTTGGGAACTAAAAGTCTGAAGTATAGTAATGATGCATTATTTGCCACTATTTTGCATTTTCCCAACTCAATATGCCATAAGTCCAGTTCAAAGCAACCCAAGTTCGATCCCAGGAAACTACATGTAGAATTTGTGGTGGACTAAGCGGCATTGGGGCAGGTTTCCTCTGGGTTCTCTGGTTTCCTCCGCCATTTCGTTCCACTGGTGCTCCATCTTCGTTCCATGTATGTATCATCAGTGTCACTGCCTGCGGTGCCCTAGTAGTAAAAGTGGATGTTAAACACTAAAAAAAAAAAAAAGAGTCCAGTTATTTGTATGTCACTTCTTTCCCTTAAAACAATTTGTGACCTTGCAACTCACAGCTGTTCTGTTTTATCAAAACCTTGACACAAACACGAGTCAATTGTCCACAGTCCTACTCACTAACTAAAAACTGACTGACAATAAACTCATTAAAACTGCCTTCTCTGCCTGTGCCAACTTGTTTATAAGCCCTACATAAGGGAGGGTAATCAGGTAAAGAGAAGAGAGAGATTTCTCTGGAAATTGAGTTTCGAGAAGCTCCTCATAGCAAGTTCGCACTCGAGGCTTCTTGAACTGTCTGGAAACAACCTTTGTTCTTAGCTGACATTGCCACATGTTGCCTAGCAATGTAGTGGGGTGAGGTGCTTGATCTTGAGCCTGCTTTGATATATGACCAGCACCACAATATGTAGCAAAAATATCTTGATTGCAGAAAATAATAGGCTCCATTATAAATATGTTTCCCTCTATCATCGTAAATCATACTACAATACACTAACAATGGCAGCGGCATATTGGACAACAGGATTACTGTTGTGTTGATGAGATATATCAAGAGGATATTATGGCTGTTAGAAATTACAACTGATGGGAACCTTGCTACTTGCAGTTCACATTCACTGAAATGATGAAGACAGCATGCCCTCAAAAATGCTTGTGTCACAAGAATCCCTTAAGTTGAAGGTTATGAGTTTCAAAAAGTAAACTGCCAGAAAACAATTATCCATGAATCATCACTCTCTAAATAGTCTCAGCTTCAATTTTTAAATAATTAATGTAGACCTTATTGAGATAGAATGTTTCCTTCAAAGTTGGTGAATTTGGGAAGATCCCCATGATGTTTCTGTCATTTCCTTGTTGTATGGCAATAGCTACTTATTATCGTAAATAAATCAGCAGAATGAGGAGCACCCAGTAAAATATGCAGAATTTCTGTAATGAGTCCTTTGCCTTCCATACACCATGGCCCAAAAGTTTCTCTGGCAAAAGCAACAAATATTGGGATATCTTTTGAGACAGCAACATATAAATAGTAACAGAAATATTTTGTTTGTCCCAGTTTCTCAAAGTGTTCTCCCTGACACTATGAAGTGTTCCATCCTTTGGCATCACTTCTGGAAGCATCCACGTCACTCAGTTTCTGGCACTGCAGATAACTCCTCTTCATATGCAGAAATTGCTTCTTCAGGACTAGAAAATTGGCGACCTCCAAGTCGGTTCTTCACCACAGGGAACAGGAAGGAATCACATGGTACCAGATTGGGACTATAGGGTGGATGAGTCAATAGTTTTCCCTCAGTTCCTTTCAGAATTTCCATTGTTACATTAGAGGTTTGAGTTGATGTATTGCCATGATGCAAAAATGTGCCCCTTCTTGGATCTTCCCTAATCATTGTTTCCACAGTGGTGATGTTTTTCTCAGTCACTACTGTTGCTGGTATGCTACTCTTCTCTTTATCTTTAAGAGATTGTCACCCCCTCTTAAATTCTACAGGCCAGCGGAACACAGTGGCACGTGACAGAGAATAGTCCCCAAAAGCCCCCATCATACGCTCAAGTGACTGCATTTCATTTAAGTCACATTTGAAATCGAACAAAGTTATTGTATGCAAATGCTTTCTCTGAATCTCCATTGCAGTTGAAAAAGCATTCACACTTTCCAGAATTCAAACATAAACCGAGCAAACATAAATGGTGCAACAATGGTCTGACTGTTACCATTGCATTACCAACAGGTCAGATATTTTGACAAAGCTGTAATGCTTTCCCCAGAAGTGGCTAATTTTTTGTGTCTCAATTTTTTGTGTCTGTGTGTGTGTTCGTCTAATGTATGAGGATTTGTCTAAAACAAAGACAGTATAAGTGTACAAATGTCCATGCTTTAAAATAAGGTGACCTAGTATCATGAATGCATTATTGTGAATGGTTTCTTTCATCAATGAATAACGGTTTAATTGTTATTATTTATTTATGCCAACAAATTTACTGTTGGTGTTTTTACACACAAGCCATGTGTGGGCAATGTGAGACTGCCTTTGTGGTTTACCGGGAGAAATACGAACTGGTTTGAGAATTCAATGTCATTCTGGCAGTTTGTCACAGTAGCATTAAATTTGAAGGAAAGTGACGTATGCGTATACTCACGATGAGAGAAGTTCCATTTTCCGACGTGACGTTTCTCTCGCTGGTCATGGCGACAATGGCAACACTCATGTTCACTCTGAGAGCGTAAGCATTGAAGAAGCCGAGGAATGCCAGCAAGGCAATGATGTACCGTCGTCTGCGCCATATCATCCAGCTGGGCCCTAGTCCATCATCCACCATCCTGACAGTACATGACACAATTCAATTATTAGATCCAATCCCTCCCCCCCCCCCCTTCTTGAGTTCACAAAAACACATACAACTTTCTAAAAACGTTCCTTTTACTTTCTCTACTACGATTAGTAAGTAGGTAAAGTATTGTATTCCACCCAAAAATTCAATGTCGAGATTTCACCGGAAATATGTTTTGAAATCCCCTGAATAAAAAATAAAAAAAAAAAAAATAAAAAAAAAAAAAACATTTTTAGAAAAAAGTCCGTGTGTGTGTGTGTGTGATATTGATAATACACTTCAAGTCACTAGTAAACACATGCTTATCACATAACATTTGAAAGTGCAGTCGTAAATCAAACGCAACACACGTGTAACCAACCCGCCACTGCAACACAATGTTAACCACTGCTGGGGGTTAAAGAGAGACAACCTCCGCACAAAGTGGAAGGAAGTATACCCAACCTCCCCTCTTTCGCAAACGTTGGACATAGCTGATCTAGACCACAGAGGACGACCTCGTGCTATATCAGCCTCCTGAGGTTTATAGGAGTTCCCATTGAGCTGCTTGTTGGAAAAATAGCAGCTCTCGGAGTTGCGTTTAGGTAATTTCATTTATAAGACACCTTCACGTAGGGTAATGCCCATGTACAGAATGTCCCAAAAACACCGACAACGCTTAGTATGTTGTGCGGGATGGCAAACTGATCGATTTTCAAATAGGAACCTCTGTCCGGAGATGTACGGTTTGGAACTTTGAGATGGGTGTATGTTCACATTTCGTCAATAAACCCAACATCGAGCTGTCTACATTACAAACGGGCTTCGAACTGTGTACCTCCTACGTCATTACAGATCCTATATCGGCGGTGGTGAGCCTCATGCACGTGACCCAATACGTGCGGTTGTCTTTGAAGATTTTCAGTCACTCCGTGGACTCGAGCCATAAGGTCCTCCGCTGACGTTACAGGAGTGTCATGCTCTTCATACAACTCACAGAGAATAGTCGAGAGGTGTCAGATCCGGCGACCATGCTGGCCATGGAACTGGTCCACCTCTACCAATCCATCGTTTTGGATATGCGACGAAGGGGTGATTCCGCACATTTAAATCAAAGTGTGTTGGAGTTCAAGCTGGCCATTTCAGCAGCTGTGTACTGGTACATGTCGCACTTTTGTTAAAAAAACTTTACTGTACTGGAAACTACACAAGTAACACAGTAGGATACGCACCAAGGACTCTATGCAGGAATTTAGCGCATGCGCAGGAATGTTATATTGCTCAGGTCGTTCATCCCAGTACACAGATGGCTAAAGGGTTGCATACCTTCCGTATTAAGACACCAAAACGAATGTTAACAAATTGTCACAACCATTCGTTCTCAAAATTCGACGTCCTGCAGCGTCCAAACCGTGCATTTCCGGTCAGGGCTTCCTTCTTGAAGACCAATCAGTTTGTCATCCCGCACAACATACTAAGTGTTGTTGGTGTTTCTTGGACACCTGTATAGCATTTCTTTACAGCACATAAGGTCGGGGTTTTGGTTGGAAAATTAAAACTACCGCCACTCAACTAGTTCGTTAAAATGTTCTAGATCAGAGACTTCCGCACGTCTCTGTAGCCCGTCTGGGTGCGGTCCTGCGGCACCTGTGGTTCCCTCACTTCATCCCTGCCTCTTGGAGGTTGTTAGCCCTAATAGATCCGCATAGGTAGAGGTGCGCGAGGTGTCCCCCTTCGAATATACCCTTTACCCATTTTAGATCAATGAGTTGACCAAACATTTTCGGAGGTGTTCTTTGGTTCTTTGGAGATTGATGATATAGCACATAGATGGGGAGAATTGACTCAATGTGTCACTTCCCTCCACGGTAGTTTTAACCAAGTCCACTGCCTCACAGCGATTAGCTACCAGGTCACACCCCCCGCAATTGTCTGTCTACCTCAGAGAACCGGGCAGTCCTTCAAATTCTGCCAGTAAGTGGAGAGGGTAAATACTCGATTGCATTGCTGTCATCCCTCTTCCCCATTCCTAGTATAGATCATATAGTTTTCTAAGAATATTTGAAAGTAATTTATTACGTGGAATAATTCACAGTAAGTGCTTATACCAGATTATGATGGAGGTAAAAAAAATGTGGATTTTATTCCCTCTGGGAGGTCTGGCACGGGGTGCACTCAGCCTCGTTAGGTCCCGGGGGAACCAATTGAGGAGCTACTTGATGGAGAAGTAACGATCGATAATTATTATTTATTTATGCCAACAAACTTACTGTTGGTGTTTTTAAACACACATTGTGGCATTGAATTTTTAAGTTCCAGTTCTACCTCTTAAACGATCGATAATTCCATATAACTGACCGGGAGGACTCGGGGCGCTGACCACGTCCCACCCTGCAGTACTGCACCCCACAAATGACGCCTGTAGTGGGCAGAGGTTGGGGACGCAGCGGCTGGGTGGCAAGACTTGACCCTTCATGGGCTGTTGCGCTAGGGGTTTAGTTTTTAATATTTTAGTTTGGAATAGTTATTTTGTTACAGTATTTTTATTGTTTGTTATGTTTGTGTTTCTGGCAGCAAATTGCATGCAGTTGTCTGCACATAGCGGGAAATTTGAATCTACGAAACTGTGGAAATGAATAACATGGTGAAACTGAAGGAGATAAATCGTTCGAGTTTATTCTTAGAAGAGAAACTGTTTTTCGTACTTACTGTTTGCGAGTGAGAGAAATAGCATCTGGACAAATAATGGTTGTTATGATATTCGTCATTTAAAACAAAATATAGCAAGACATGAGAGCTCAAACTGGCCATATGAATTGAGAATTAGAATAATGTGGTGTGTGTCAGAGAGAGAGAGAGAAAGTAAAGGTGGAGAGGTTGTAATATACTGCACATCCACTGTGACAAGTCACGAGCCGCCACTGCTTACTTGGTTTGCCCAAGCGGTCGACAATAAATCTTTATCCAGTTGGATAAAATTAACTCATTTTTCTTTCGATTCTTTTACATACAGTGTGCTGCAAAAACCAATATTTCTTTAATATTATCGTCTATGTATTATAAGGTTATTTTATAATCAGTAAATTATTAGAATTTTATCCAAACTAGTAAACACCGATGCTCTTTTAAGAGTAATGCGTGTTGCATGTTTCAGAACTTCCGGTACGCACTTCGGACAATTCTATAAGTACCGGTACTGAGTACCCGTGAGTGCCAGCACAACCAAAGTCCTGCATAAGGTATACACGTAACTACGGCATGACAAGGTGCTGTAGTATCGAAATACAGCCCCCCGAGTTAGGCTTACGGCGTCTAGGAACAACATCTACAGCTCAAACCAGTCCTTGTGAACTGAGGGTTTGAATATGTACATCTTCCCAGTAATCGCTCACGTGATACTGTTCTCCCCAAACACCAAACTGAAACCGGTGATTTCTCAATATCACATTTGTGGTTTGAATGCAATATTTCTTCTACCATAGATTCGTAGGCAATATAAATTACAATTTACTAATGTGTGAATAATGCCCTATATTTCTAGGTAATAGCGATATCTTGTCATTAAATGTATGCACTTTTGTTAAAATATAAATTACATTTCATGTACTTACCCGAGCTATGATTGCGAGCGCAGGTCTTTCCTACTTGAGGCTTCTCAACTGCTAAAGAAGCGCATTTCTGGATTTTCAAAATAAACCCTTTGTTTCCATGGCAGTTGTACATTATCTGGAAAATACTGCTGCAAACATTCTTATCATTTAATCCAGTTAGAATCCTCGGGATAATGTGAAGGAGAAGGTCTCGTTGCCGTCAAAGAGCGCTTTAAAGACTGTGAAATTGTTTACTCGGTGCCTTTATGCTAATGCATTCTTGGTGTGTTAATTGGTTGCAATATTGTCATTTATTTGTCCTTGTTAAGCCTATTAGCAGATTCATCTGCAGGCTGTAGATTCCAGCTGTGGCTTTACTGCACTAGTGCAACAAGAACTAGCACATTGTTGCATAAGACATTTCAGCAGGACGATTGTATCACACTCGCCCGGCCCGCCTCTGTAACGTGGTGGTAGCATATCCAAGAGACCGCGTGTTCGAATCTCGAATGTCAGGTATTTACGGACCTCGGGCTCATTTGAACATCATTTCACCTATTTCATTTATTCACCGTCCGATATGACACTACGTTGGAGGACGTTAATAATATGAATAGTTTATTTATGGTCATAAAGAATACAATTTAACCTACTAAAACAAAAATAAAATTACTAAAGAAACAGAAAAATGAATAAATGTACCTTATTTAATATATGCCTACCTCTTGGGGTTCTAATATCTTTTACTTCCCCTTATATTTAACATGTTTTATATATAATTGGGAAGTTTATTACGACCACTAATTACTTTCACACCTCATTATCCGTTTCCATTTTCCCTATTTCCTCGTAGTTCTTTTAACCATTTCATCTCTTCTTTCTTCTTTTCCTGATTACTCTCCCCTTGTGTAGGACTTACAAGACAGTGTCTAGAGTCAGGCGTCTGTCAGGGAACACAGGAACCTATGTACCAGACAGAGTGAACACCTGCAAGTATGAGAGTGAGGAAGTGATTACTCTCCCCTTGTGTAGGACTTACAAGACAGTGTCTAGAGTCAGGAGTCTGTCAGGGAACACAGGAACCTATGTACCAGACAGAGTGAACACCTGCAAGTATGAGAGTGAGGAAGTGATTACTCTCCCCTTATGTAGGACTTACAAGACAGTGTCTAGGGTCAGACGTCTGTCAGGGAACACAGGAACCTATGTACCAGACAGAGTGAACACCTGCAAGTATGAGAGTGAGGAAGTGATTACCCTCCCCTTATGTAGGACTTACAAGACAGTGTCTAGAGTCAGGCGTCTGTCAGGGAACACAGGAACCTATGTATCAGAGTGAACACCTGCAAGTATGAGAGTGAGGAAGTGATTACCCTCCCCTTATGTAGGACTTACAAGACCGTGTCTAGAGTCAGACGTCTGTCAGGGAACACAGGAACCTATGTACCAGACAGAGTGAACACCTGCAAGTATGAGAGTGAGGAAGTGATTACCCTCCCCTTATGTAGGACTTACAAGACAGTGTCTAGAGTCAGACGTCTGTCAGGGAACACAGGAACCTATGTACCAGACAGAGTGAACACCTGCAAGTATGAGAGTGAAGAAGTGATTACCCTCCCCTTATGTAGGACTTACAAGTCAGTGTCTAGGGTCAGACGTCTGTCAGGGAACACAGGAACCTATGTACCAGACAGAGTGAACACCTGCAAGTATGAGAGTGAGGAAGTGATTACCCTCCCCTTATGTAGGACTTACAACACAGTGTCTAGAGCCAGACGTCTGTCAGGGAACACAGGAACTTATGTACCAGACAGAGTGAACACCTGCAAGTATGAGAGTGAGGAAGTGATTACCCTCCCCTTATGTAGGACTTACAAGACAGTGTCTAGAGTCAGGCGTCTGTCAGGGAACACAGGAACCTATGTACCAGACAGAGTGAACACCTGCAAGTATGAGAGTGAGGAAGTGATTACCCTCCCCTTATGTAGGACTTACAAGTCAGTGTCTAGGGTCAGACGTCTGTCAGGGAACACAGGAACCTATGTACCAGACAGTGAACACCTGCAAGTATGAGAGTGAGGAAGTGATTACCCTCCCCTTATGTAGGACTTACAACACAGTGTCTAGAGCCAGACGTCTGTCAGGGAACACAGGAACCTATGTACCAGACAGAGTGAACACCTGCAAGTATGAGAGTGAGGAAGTGATTATCCTCCCCTTATGTAGGACTTACAAGACAGTGTCTAGAGTCAGGCGTCTGTCAGGGAACACAGGAACCTATGTACCAGACAGAGTGAACACCTGCAAGTATGAGAGTGAGGAAGTGATTATCCTCCCCTTATGTAGGACTTACAAGACAGTGTCTAGAGTCAGGCGTCTGTCAGGGAACACAGGAACCTATGTACCAGACAGAGTGAACACCTGCAAGTATGAGAGTGAGGAAGTGATTACCCTCCCCTTATGTAGGACTTACAAGACAGTGTCTAGAGTCAGGCGTCTGTCAGGGAACACAGGAACCTATGTACCAGACAGAGTGAACACCTGCAAGTATGAGAGTGAGGAAGTGATTATCCTCCCCTTATGTAGGACTTACAACACAGTGTCTAGAGTCAGGCGTCTGTCAGGGAACACAGGAACCTATGTACCAGACAGAGTGAACACCTGCAAGTATGAGAGTGAGGAAGTGATTACCCTCCCCTTATGTAGGACTTACAAGACAGTGTGTAGAGTCAGACGTCTGTCGTGGGAACACAGGAACCAATGTACCAGACAGAGTGAACACCTGCAAGTATGAGAGTGAGGAAGTGATTACCCTCCCCTTATGTAGGACTTACAAGACAGTGTCTAGAGTCAGACGTCTGTCAGGGAACACAGGAACCTATGTACCAGACAGAGTGAACACCTGCAAGTATGAGAGTGAGGAAGTGATTACCCTCCCCTTATGTAGGACTTACAAGACAGTGTCTAGAGTCAGACGTCTGTCAGGGAACACAGGAACCTATGTACCTGACAGAGTGAACACCTGCAAGTATGAGAGTGAGGAAGTGATTACCCTCCCCTTATGTAGGACTTACAAGACAGTGTCTAGAGTCAGACGTCTGTCAGGGAACACAGGAACCTATGTACCTGACAGAGTAAACACCTGCAAGTATGAGTGTGAGGAAGTGATTACCCTCCCCTTATGTAGGACTTACAAGCCAGTGTCTAGAGTCAGACGTCTGTCAGGGAACACAGGAACCTATGCACCTGACAGAGTGAACACCTGCAAGTATGAGAGTGAGGAAGTGATTACCCTCCCCTTATGTAGGACTTACAAGACAGTGTGTAGAGTCAGACGTCTGTCGTGGGAACACAGGAACCTATGTACCAGACAGAGTGAACACCTGCAAGTATGAGAGTGAGGAAGTGATTACCCTCCCCTTATGTAGGACTTACAAGACAGTGTCTAGAGTCAGACGTCTGTCAGGGAACACAGGAACCTATGTACCAGACAGAGTGAACACCTGCAAGTATGAGAGTGAGGAAGTGGTTACCCTTCCCTTATGTAGGACTTACAAGGCAGTGTCTAGAGTCAGACGTCTGTCAGGGAACACAGGAACCTATGTACCAGACAGAGTGAACACCTGCAAGTATGAGAGTGAGGAAGTGATTACCCTCCCCTTATGTAGGACTTACAAGACAGTGTCTAGAGTCAGACGTCTGTCAGGGAACACAGGAACATATGTTCCAAAGTGAACACCTGCAGGTATGAGAGTGAGGAAGTGATTACCCTCCCCTTATGTAGGACTTACAAGTCAGTATCTAGAGTCAGATGTCTGTCAGGGAACACAGGAACCTATGTACCAGACAGAGTGAACACCCGCATGTATGAGAGTGAGGAAGTGATTACCCTCCCCTTATGTAGGACTTACAAGTCAGTGTCTAGGGTCAGACGTCTGTCAGGGAACACAGGAACCTATATACCACACAGAGTGAACACCTGCAAGTATGAGAGTGAGGAAGTGATTACCCTCCCCTTATGTAGGACTTACAAGACAGTGTCTAGGGTCAGACGTCTGTCAGGGAACACAGGAACCTATGTACCAGACAGAGTGAACACCTGCAAGTATGAGAGTGAGGAAGTGATTACCCTCCCCTTATGTAGGACTTACAAGTCAGTATCTAGAGTCAGATGTCTGTCAGGGAACACAGGAACCTATATACCAGACAGAGTGAGCACCTGCAAGTATGAGAGTGAGGAAGTGATTACCCTCCCCTTATGTAGGACTTACAAGACAGTGTCTAGACTCAGATGTCTGTCAGGGAACACAGGAACCTATGTACCAGACAGTGAACACCTGCAAGTATGAGAGTGAGGAAGTGATTACCCTCCCCTTATGTAGGACTTACAAGCCAGTGCCTAGAGTCAGACGTCTGTCAGGGAACAGAGGAACCTATGTACCAGACAGAGTGAACACCTGCAAGTATGAGAGTGAGGAAATGATTACCCTCCCCTTATGTAGGACTTACAAGCCAGTGTCTAGAGTCAGACGTGTGTCAGGGAACACAGGAACCTATATACCAGACAGAGTGAGCACCTGCAAGTATGAGAGTGAGGAAGTGATTACCCTCCCCTTATGTAGGACTTACAAGACAGTGTCTAGACTCAGATGTCTGTCAGGGAACACAGGAACCTATGTACCAGACAGTGAACACCTGCAAGTATGAGAGTGAGGAAGTGATTACCCTCCCCTTATGTAGGACTTACAAGTCAGTGTCTAGAGTCAGGCGTCTGTCAGGGAACAGAGGAACCTATGTACCAGACAGTGAACACCTGCAAGTATGAGAGTGAGGAAGTGATTACCCTCCCCTTATGTAGGACTTACAAGCCAGTGCCTAGAGTCAGACGTCTGTCAGGGAACAGAGGAACCTATGTACCAGACAGAGTGAACACCTGCAAGTATGAGAGTGAGGAAATGATTACCCTCCCCTTATGTAGGACTTACAAGCCAGTGTCTAGAGTCAGACGTCTGTCAGGGAACACAGGAACCTATATACCAGACAGAGTGAGCACCTGCAAGTATGAGAGTGAGGAAGTGATTACCCTCCCCTTATGTAGGACTTACAAGACAGTGTCTAGACTCAGATGTCTGTCAGGGAACACAGGAACCTATGTACCAGACAGTGAACACCTGCAAGTATGAGAGTGAGGAAGTTATTACCCTGCCCTTATGTAGGACTTACAAGTCAGTGTCTAGAGTCAGGCGTCTGTCAGGGAACAGAGGAACCTATGTACCAGACAGTGAACACCTGCAAGTATGAGAGTGAGGAAGTGATTACCCTCCCCTTATGTAGGACTTACAAGCCAGTGTCTAGAGTCAGACGTGTGTCAGGGAACACAGGAATCTATATACCAGACAGAGTGAACACCTGCAAGTATGAGAGTGAGGAAGTGATTACCCTCCCCTTATGTAAGACTTGCAAGCCAGTGCCTAGTGTCAGACGTCTGTCAGGGAACACAGGAACCTATGTACCAGACAGAGTGAACACCTGCAAGTATGAGAGTGAGGAAGTGATTACCCTCCCCTTATGTAGGACTTACAAGACAGTGTCTAGAGTCAGACGCCTGTTAGGGAACACAGGAACCTATGTACCAGACAGAGTGAACACCTGCAAGTATGAGAGTGAGGAAGTGATCACCCTCCCCTTATGTAGGACTTACAAGACAGTGTCTAGAGTCAGACGCCTGTCAGGGAACACAGGAATCTATGTACCAGAGTGAACACCTGCAAGTATGAGAGTGAGGAAGTGATTACCCTCCCCTTATGTAGGACTTACAAGACAGTGTCTAGACTCAGATGTCTGTCAGGGAACACAGGAACCTATGTACCAGACAGTGAACACCTGCAAGTATGAGAGTGAGGAAGTGATTACCCTCCCCTTATGTAGGACTTACAAGTCAGTGTCTAGAGTCAGGCGTCTGTCAGGGAACAGAGGAACCTATGTACCAGACAGAGTGAACACCTGCAAGTATGAGAGTGAGGAAATGATTACCCTCCCCTTATGTAGGACTTACAAGCCAGTGTCTAGAGTCAGACGCCTGTTAGGGAACACAGGAACCTATGTACCAGACAGAGTGAACACCTGCAAGTATGAGAGTGAGGAAGTGATTACCCTCCCCTTATGTAGGACTTACAAGACAGTGTCTAGAATCAGACGTCTGTCGGGGAACACAGGAACCTATGTACCAGACAGAGTGAACACCTGTAAGTATGAGAGTGAGGAAGTGATTACCCTCCCCTTATGTAGGACTTATAAGTCAGTGCCTAGGTTTAGACGCCTGTCAGGGAACACAGCAACCTATGTACCAGACAGAGTGAACACCTGGAAGTGGGAGGTCAGCCAAGCACCAGATGTAAGAATGAGGAAGATATGAAATGCAGGCGAAATTGGTGATTTGAAAGGTTATAATGGGGCAATTGGTTGAATGGGGGAAACCGGAGAACCCAGATAAAACCCGCCCAGACGCCGCTTCGTCCACCACGAATACTACATGCGGGTCTCTGGGATCGAACCCTGGCCGCCTAGGTGGTAGGCGAGCGGTCTAACCACTCAGCCACTGCGCCGCCTCCATTTGATCTCATTTTTCCTAAATACCTTCCTGCTTTCTCTATGTATTCGCATGATTTTGAATTAAAAATTCCCCTAACTTTTAAGTCTAATGGGAGATCATTCCATTTTTGGAGGTACAAATGAATGAATGAAAAGATTCTCTCTGCCTTTATACGTACCATTTCAATCCAAAATATAGTGCAATTATCATACAATCTCCGCATTTTGTGCATATCTTAGAGGCCTGCACGGGTCGACATTCTTAGGTTCGGCCCGACCCGACACACATACATTGAGTAGAAATAATGCAAATGTATAATTACCTCTGTAGAAGATCATTTTGCGACGAGAAACTTATTTTACCAACACGCAAGATGGCTCACCCAAAGTTTGTTTTCGTTACAAACTTTCAATACTTGAATCAGCCAATCAGATTTTCGTACGAGTCTAGCAGTGCCAACGTATCCATCTGCAGAACTAGTGATTCGTGTTTCCAATTCCCCAATCCAAGTTTCACGGGGTGATGTGCGTGACAATGGCAGACCTGGCAGATGAATAGGATCCATGAAACAAACAAGTTCACTAGTGCAGTATCTTCGAAAAAGATAAAATATGGCGTCAACCCAATGCAAAGGTGTTGTGGACATTCGAGTGCCAGTAGATTCAGAAGAGTACACATTCCACTCATGGCAAATAAATTACAAAAAGAGCCACATCTTGCACTCCAAATGTTGGAGTGATACTGGTGCATGTGGAGACAGTACTGCAGAAATGTGTCTGTATTGTAAGTACAGCCATGAGTTGGAACTACCGCACATGCCAGATATGGTTTTCCCGAACAATGTCATGCAGCTGAAACATCCGACTGGCTGCTACATAGAGTTCAATGCTCTCGATGCGTTGCGGCGTGTAAGCAATGGAAAACTGGCACTAAAAATTGCTTGTTCTGAAGCATGGAAGGAATCTAGGGCAACGTCAGTCAGTCTGGAGGTAGTAAAACCATTTGATTGGACATTCACTACAGACTACAAGGGAACTGTCAGTGGCAACTTCACAATATCTACAACAGAATCAAGAATAGAAATGAACAAACTGACTCTGAAGGAAACAATCTTATTCTACAGTAATCTCACTTTGTTTGAAGATGAGTTGCATGATAATGGAACAGCTGTTTGCTCTGTCAAAATCCGTGTGATGCCCAGCAGTTTTTTCATCTTGTTGCGATATTTTCTGCGAGTGGACAACGTGTTGTTAAGGATCAACGATACGCGCTATTATCATGAATGTGATACAGATTTTGTACTAAGGGAGTACACATCAAGAGAAGCAAAGGTTAAGGATCTAAATGTTCCACCGCAATATTTGATAGAGCCGAGTGAAATTGCTCCGATCCTTCCTCTGGTTGATTCATGTTATGAGAAGCTGACATTGCCGAGTACCACATCAGAAACAAAACAAGACTCCAGCAAGAAGGCTTAGTGGTTTTTAAAATGTTAGGTACCTATTAAAAACTTGATTATTCACTCTTCTGTGTCAGTATCTTGGTATGGCTTATAAAATGGTTTGTATTAAGAAGCATTTGTCACGTAGACAGAGAACATTAACAGATATTAATAAAAATTAACACTGTCCGTATGCTGTTTCAGTTTGTCTGAGAGAGCCATGTGTAAGCACGTGTTTCAGTGACCCAACATGGATCTCAAGTTAGAACAACGAGCATCAATTTGGTTTTGTGTTCTGAAAAACTCTGGAACTGAAACGCTGCAAATGATACAGGAAGCATATGGAGACCAAGCTTTATCGAAAACAGGTGTTTTTCAAAGGCATAAAAATTTAAAGATGGTGAAAAAGGTTTTGAAGACACTCCACATCCAGGACGGCCCTCCACTTCAATAACTGTGGCAACACACTACAGTAACGTCCTTAAAGGACCATTCAAGAGGAAAAGGCTGCCAAGAGACCAGAACTTGCTGCCAATGGATGGATCCTTCATCAGGACAACGCCCCTGCTCATCGAGCCATAGCAACACAAGAGGCAATCACTCAACTAGGCATCGAAATCATGCCCCACCCCGTTCATCCTGCGATTTCTACCTGTTTCCACAAGTGAAACAAAATCTTCATGGGCGCCATTTTCAAACCGATACAGAACTAAATACTGAACAAGGTGTTAAACAAGGACTTCTCTGAGTGTTTTGAAAAGTGGATAGAACGCTGGAACCAGTGTGTAGTCTCAGAAGGAGATTATCTTGAAAGTTCATAATTAAATTTGAATAAACATATCATGGTGTTCAAAAAAACGTGTCCCGATATTTTTTATCCACCCTCATAGGAGTCAGCGGATTTGCCGGCGGACTGTGGTGCTTGCGCTCTGGAAACATGCTGCTCGGCTGAGCGGAAGCGCTGTTGTCGGCCGGCCACCATCCCAGTGGGAACATTGCTCAGCCGGAATTGGCTGGTGGCGGGGTCTCCATGGGTACCTCGAACTCCGTCGGGATGAAGCACTTGCTTGCACATGTTAGGGACTCACCTTAGTTGTAGTTCCGTCTGTGGCGAGTTCTGGCTGCCTCTAGGATACTTTCATATCATCCTTCCTCGCAGGGGCTGACGTTTCGAAATCCCTACCGTGACGGACGTTCAGACCGATACACCATTTGTTTGTTCTTAACGAAATCTATTGTTACTTTCTCTACTATATGTGGTAAGTAGGGGAAGTATTGTATTCCACTAAAAAATTCAATGTCGATATTTCACCGGAAATATATGTTTTGAGGCCCCCTAAATAAAAAAGCACTTGTAGAAAAAAGTCCTTGTGTGTGTGTGTGTGTGTGTGTGTGTGTGGGTGGGTGTGTGGGTGTGTGTGGGTGGGTGGGTGGGTGTGTGTGTGTAGATTAGATCAAAAACAAAAATTTGATTAAGAATCAAAGTTGGTATTCAAGTTTAATATTCTTCAAGAGTGTAACACAAAAATTTTGAAGGAAATTGCTCCACCCTAAACTACCCTTTACATGGAAATTAAATTTTTTCAAAAATGGCTGTAATGGTTTTGATTAAAATGCCAAATGTTTGACATATTTTTATGACAAATGAAATTTATATTTTGGATATTCTGGCTATAGCCTATGTAGTCCTATTTATTCTTGATGACCTCTGCATAACTAGTAAACTGTAAGAGATAGAACAAATCTTACTATACAAAAAATGTAGATCTCGTTAAAACACAGTTGATGTTCAAATGCATTTTTTGTGGAGTGAACCATTTCAGAGATATTCCTGGTTATTTGTGTGAACTTTGCAATACTTATACTTTGCCCAAATGGATGGTTGTTATTAAACGGCTTTAAAAGATTTCACATCGCTTAAGAAAGTTAGTAATAATTTGCACAGTTGTTTATATTAACATGAAGAGGATAGAGGAATAAGAGTTTGTAGGAATGGTTAGTACAAGAGTAGAGAAAGTCATGTGAGTGTAACACATTAGATTTGTTTAGGAATATTTTTAGCTAGCCATTTTTGAAACCATCCATTTAATTTGAAGGCCCAAAAGTATGGCCTGTTGGGATAGTGCTTGTGGTTATATTTGGTATTACCAACTGTTTTTTTTTAGGACAGGCAGTTTCGTTTAATTTGAGATTTAAGGCATCACTGCATTCTTAGACTTTTTCCATACAATAGAGCTCGTTTTACAAACATTTATGTTGGAAGAAGCCAACTCATAAAAGCCACTCCGTGGGTCACTAATGGTCTTGTATTCCCATCAGTTGTGAGGTTTGTGGTCGAATAGGGAACTGTTTACTGATTACCCAAAAAACAAAATAGTGTTAACTGGTCTACTTTAGGCGCCACTGCTGAAAATAGCACAAGGATTATTTATCTGGCTAAAATGTGTAAGGCCAACTTCAACATTTTGGAAGGTAAAAAAGTGAGATTTGCTGTGTAAGAGGGAATGGTTTGGCTTTTCTATACAAATTGAAACTGTCATACTGCTATATTAGCAATAATTTTTGTCCGTAGCCATTCACTATGCTATATCACGCAGAACTCGTAACAAACTTGAACTCTATCTCGCTCTTGTTTAGATTTTTAACACCAATATTTTTCCTTAGAATACATAGCGCAGGTTCTTGTTATGTATAGTAAAAATCTGATGTGTTGTACTCACATGATTTTCTCTACTTTTGTACTAACCACTCTTACAAACTCTTATTCCTATATATTTTTCATGTTAGTTGAGACAAACATTTGTACAAATTATCTTATTGCTTATTTTCTTGTGGGTACAAGGGGAATATGGGAACACCATAGACTTTAAGCGATAGTCAAATCTTTTAAAGCTTTGAGATTCCAATCTCTTTGCATGGCTAACATATATAAAATGAATAACAATGTTGCATTTGATGAAAGTTTGTTTTCCGAAATTGACATAAATAACAAGGAATATCTCCGAAATGGTTCACTGTACAAAAAAATTTATTTGGACATAAATTGTTGTTTTAACAAGATTTACATTTCTGTATGGTAAGATTTGATCTCTCTCTTACAGTTTACCAGTTATGCAAAAGTCATCCAGAGTAAACAGACTACATGGGCAATGAACAGAAAATTCAAAATATACATTTCATTTGTCATAAATTTTTATCTTGAACATATGCCATTTTAGTCAAAATCATTAGAGCCATTTTTTAGAAAATCAAAGTTTTCAAAAAGTTTTTCATGTAAAGGGTAGTTTAGGTTGAATTAATTTCCTCAAAATCTTCATGTCATATCCTTGAAAGATGCTTTTTTGGGTTCAAGGGACCTTAAAACATATTTCCGGTGAAATCTGGACATAAAAATTTTGGGTGGAATACAATACTTCCTCTTGTTCTATGTGTAGTAGAGAAAGTAAAAAGAACAGGAGGGAAGAAATGAAGGTTTACCTCTTTCATTATGTCTCAAGCATCAACTTCACATTACAATTTCTGAGGATGTAATTAACCTATTTTGATGTAACAATCGCCATTCTTAATGTTATTTTCTGTATATCAGCTGCATAAAAATTAACACAGGGTTTTGACTTAACCTTTTCACTGTGTTTGCCATTACATAGACGACGGATCACTTAACCCTTTCACTGTGTTTGCCATTACATAGACGACGGATCACTTAACCCTTTCACTGTTGAGATATGTTTCAGTTTCTTGTTATGCTAACCTAAATAAATTGAATTTAAGTATATGCAGCCATTTTCTATTGTAAAAATATTAATGTAAGACATTAAATTTTTGCAACTGCAGTCAAATGTAACCCCATCAACTTCCAAGCATGCCATTACACCAATTATTTTACTTGGGCCCTCCCCTTCCTTTACCACAGGCAACTGCAGTTGTTGGGATTCGAACTCGTGACATTTGGCTTTGAATGAAAGATCAGCTCATTGCATGTTGCCTTAACCATAATGGGTTTCCAACTTACCTCATACAGGGATATGAAAACCAATTTAGGAATTAGAGGAAGAACGACATATGTAGCAAAACATCTCAGCAGTGAAAGGGTTAAAAACACAAGTTTAGGTTGGAATTAATATTTGCTTACAGTTTGCAACAGCTTCTGTCTTCTTTAATCACCCTCTTGCTTACCTTAATGCCTGTGAAGATTGGATTTTCAATTCCTTTCTTTTTTTTTAAAATGTTCTTTAACCTGGTAGGTCATATCAGATGATGAATGAAATGGGTGAAATGAAGCTCCAAATTGCCTGGGTCCATAGAGTAGTCATGTCAATCGACTATAATACACACAGGTAGTGGCCCCATTAAGCGAAACATAGGTGTACAAAGTTCAAAGGGAAAATGAAGTCCACTCTTTTTATTATTGTTTTTCTTGTTTGGTGTATAAGTATTTATTTACATAGGTTTTGTGATCATATGGTTTAATATAAATTACAATAATAACATAATTACTCAAAAAAAATTAATATTCCAAAAAGAGGACATTAAAACCACAAAAGATAAGGTATATTTATATAACTTTTAACCTTACAATCCAAAAGGAAACAACCTGCTACTGTAGCATAAAATAAAAATAAAACCTCTATTTGTGGTCACACTTTAAGCCTAATTAGGCATTGCTTATGTTCATTTTGTGCTTTTCCATCAAGATTGCAATATTTGGGGAAACATTAATTACAGAAGCAAGCCTCAAGACAGACATAAGGGCTCTTAGATGACACTTTGTTAAGTTTATTAAAGAAGAAATGTTTTGTAGAAGAATGTTTGTGGATCAAGGGATTGATAAAAGCTCACAATATTATTATCGCTATATGCCTTTATAGATCTTAATCACAGCATACATCAGTTGTTTTGGTTAAAGTTAAACTGGAACATTTTCGGGATCAATAGAATAGGGAAAGGAAAAGAGATCCAGTTTAGATTTGAGAGCTTCCAAACCTGAAAATCTTCCAATAAACTCCTCTAAGAGTGCAACCAGTACATCTCCGTACTTACAAATTTCTGTGCTTATGTTAAGATACTACAAATGTGGAAGTGGCTTCACTTTTTCCATGGTATGCACATTGTACAGCCTGGATTAACACAATCTGAAACAGGTGCTGCTATTATGGGCACCATGGGCCTACTAAGCTCTAAAGCGTGTACATTGTTTGACATCACTCCCATAGAGCTTTGACTTACCTGACATTTGTCATTACAGGATAAGGAAAAAACCTGAACTGGATAACTTGCCCTAAAAATGGGTCAAACTAGGATGTGTTGAATGTGAAGAATAAATGCTCTACCACACCACTGAGGTGGACATTTTTAATTCTTGTTTTTATTTCAGTGGTAGCTTTAGGTGACTGTACCTGTAATAAACCCAGGGACTGAGTCGATCAGTTGGTTAGACGCTGGCCTACTGATCCCAAGGTCACAGGTTTAAATCTGGCCCAGACCGATGGTTTTTAAGTGTGCTTAAAAGTGACAGCTCCATGTCAGTAGATTTACTGGCATGTAAAAGAACTCCTGCAGGACAAAATTCCGGCACACCGGCGATACTGATGTGATCCTGGCAATTGACAGCAGTGTTGCCATCTCTGCCAAAGTAAAAGCAGATGATTTGATGTGAAAAAGGCAGGACAAAACAATAGATTTATGACAATAATGATTATGATAATGATAATAATAAATAATAACAACAACAATAACAATCATGACGACGATAAATTGCTCCCAAATCCTTGCGCTGTAGAGTTACTGCCACATTCAATGTCAGTATTGTGCAATAGCCTCCATTCTGTATCTATTTGTTGGATTTTAGCTGGTTCTAACACTTCCAGCATTGTAAGAAAAGGATCTCTTAATGAAAAACGACTTAGTATTTCGTGAACTGACTCATCGTAAAAATCAACACAGCGTAATTTGAAAACTGGTACATATTTGTTGGTTAGGAATGAATTTGTCAAGGATATTTGAACTTTGGCACCAAAATAAATGTTTTCCATAGGAAGAGATATTTTTGGAGCCTTGTATTCAACTTTATCTATTTCAGTAGAATTCAAATGTTCAGGTTTAATGTAGCAGTCAAGGATAGTTCACAGTACAGAAACAACAGATGTAGTATACTGTTTATGTATACAGGTGATTATATTAATCTTTTGTTTTTATACACGAAGGAAATGCTTTGCTTGCAAATTATATGATGTTAAGGAAAATAGTGTTTAAAAATGGAAAATAAATAAAAAGCAGGAGATCTCCTACAAAATCGGTAGACCTGGCAATCCTGATTGACAGCTTTGTTAAACAACAAAATATGTAATTTAATTCCCAGAGACTGAAGATTTTAAATTTATGGAGAAACTTTTGGTGTTGTATTCCATTGAGTAGCTTATCAAGTTGTTATGTGTTTTATTAAAACCTTATATGTACAGTAAACACATTTCTTCTAGGTTCTCTAAGTTTTAAATAACATTTCTCTCATTCTTATTGTAAGACAAGAATCCATTGTATTGGTGTAAACAGATTTACCATTTGCATCTTCTCATTGCAAGCTTTCAGATGTGTTATAATCCTTTAAAAATATTTCAGAATTTACTCATACACAATAGTTCATATTATGTCATGTCCTTCTAAAGGATATCCATTGCTAGGATTAGGAACCATATTTAGAGGCAAATACAAATACTGCATGAAGCCAGCAGTGCCATAGGTTGTTAAATCAGGTGGCTTCCATTTCTAGAGCATTATTGACATAGCCCTTAGAGGCATCTTTTTGTGTTTGGTCCATAGGCCTTTCTGCATCCACAACTGTATTGTCATCCATTGCCCAACTCTGACGTTCCCCCGAGGCAAATAAACCATAGAATATGGCTCCTAGCAGGTAGATGGCACTTGCAATATAAAACACATATTGCCATTCACTTGCACTCTGAAAGAAAAACAGCAGACAATATAGTTGAAAGTGTGCCATATAGAGTACCAAAGTACATCCTACCTTCTTTCTTCTGAGTTTACTTACCTTGTTATGAACAATGAAGCCTGTGATGATTGGACTTACGATGCCAGGAAGAGTGGCAAAGGTGTTGGAAATACCCATTAACACACTGGCATGTTGTGGAGCAATGTCCAAATGGTTCACACTGTAATAGAAAAGAAAATTGAGAAATTGGTTCAGGAGAATTTTTAATTTGTATGCATATTGCTAATGAACAACATTAAAATATTTACACATTCCAGACATGGATTTTAGAGAAATAATTTTAGGAAGGGAGATCAAAGTCAAACCTTTTAAACTTGCATTTTAGGGTAAAATGGCATACACTTTGAGAAGTAGAACTGGAACTTAAAAATTGAATGCCACAGCTGGGATTGTTGGCATAAATAAATAATAATTGGCATACACTTTACTAAGAGCATTGTACAAAATTGGGGAAAAATCTTTGGGTGGAATTCAGTATGTACTTGTGATACCCAGGGACGTGCTAGAGAAAGTAAACGCTAATCAACCCCATCTTGAAGTTCACACTTCGTGGATTCTTAACAGGAATTGCCTCAGAAGTTTCCCAAAAGTCAGCTTGTAGGTGGAGATGCAGGAAAAATCAAAAATACTTATTCTTCTAGTATGTCAGTAAATGAAGCAAATAAGAATGTGAGAGTAAAACACTGCTGTGTTTGATTCTGTCACAATTTAATCACTGTTTTCTAGTACTGCTATAATAATGTACTAAGAGGAAGACATACCTGAATCCTGACCAAGCAAAGCCTCCAAGGCCTACAGCAACTGTAAGACAAGTGATAGCACCAGCAGGTGTCATCAGGAATGCTGCCAGTAACATAAACAGTGTCTGGGCAACAAATGCACCACAGTTAAACAGCTTGCGCACCTGAAATTATACCATACAGTTAAATAATTTAAAATATTCTAACCCTTAAAAAGGTTACCCAGAGTGACACAAATAGATTGTATGTTAATACAATGCCTTCAAAATGATAATAAAAATTGGTTTAATGTAAAAGATAGAGCTGGAGTTGACTAAACACTTGTATGTAATTATTATTTATTTATGTCAACAAACTTACTGTTGGTGTTTTTAAACACACAAGCCGTGTGTGCGCAATGTTTGAGAGGTAGAACTGGAACTTAAAAATTCAATGCCACAGCTGGGACCTGAACCACAGACCTTCCACTTACCAGGCAGCTGCTCTAACCATTGAGCTACTGTGACAATCTGCCAGAATGGCATTGAATTCTCAAACCAGTTCGTATTTCTCCTGGTAAACCACAAAGGCAGTCTCACATCAGAGACAAATTACCCCAATGGTGACTTACTATTGTAAGTACTTTATGTCCCAGGATTAAATAACCTTCAGATCGTAATTATTATTTGTTTATGCCAACAAACTTACTGTTGGTGTTTTTAAACACACAAGCCGTGTGTGGGCAATGTTTGAGAGGTAGAACTGGAACTTAAAAATTCAATGCCACAGCTGGGATTTGAATCACAGACCTTCCGCTTACCAGGCGGCTGCTCTAACCATTGAGCTACTGTGACAATCTGCCAGAATGGCATTGAATTCTCAAAACAATTCGTAAGTTTGTTGGCATAAATAAATAATAATTACCATCTGGAAGGAGATTTTCCATTAGACCATGGCCCACAAGCCTGGATAATCATTTTTATTTTATGATACCGGCCATGAAAGCTTGCGCAATTTAATCAACATTATTGGTGTTAGTAATAATGATATGCAAAGAAAAGCTAAAAAATAATATTTTAAATGTATAGAAAACCTGTACTGAAGGATATTAGAGAAGCAATCTAGTAGGAAGGAGTGAGGCAAATGGGTTACCTGTGTTGTGTTGAGAATGCCTTTTGAACGAAGCCAGTCTGCGAGATGGCCCGCGAACTGGAGCACAATTGACATGGCAAGGTATGGCAAAGCAGACATGAATCCTGCTTTCTCTATTTTCAAATCCAGTGTATCTGAAATTGAAAGGGGAATAGTGTTTGTAATGTATCTATATTAGGTAGTAAGGGGAAGTAATGTATTCCAACCAAAAATTCAATATTGAGATTTGCTGGAAATACACTATTTGGAATCTCCAGAAATTTAGCAAATTTAG
The DNA here is from genome assembly GCA_030765045.1 of Tenodera sinensis. Lineage (NCBI taxonomy): Eukaryota > Metazoa > Arthropoda > Insecta > Mantodea > Mantidae > Tenodera > Tenodera sinensis. Next base: position 106,397,972 of record CM060972.1, on the reverse strand, counting down.
CAAATTTATTCATCCCTAGATCAAATACATTATATTGGGTATATCAAAGTATACAAAATATTAACATCATTTCTTAAGTATTTCAACAAGTATAATAAATTACACACCCAGAAGGGGTTCACGGAAAAGTATTTACAAACTTCTTCAACTGAGTAAAAACAATGTTGCAATAGCAGATGTTTCACCTTGCGCTTAAATGCAGTTTCTGAGGTGGTAAGTTTAATATTATCGGGTAACTTGTTATATAAGGTAATTCCAGAGTGTCTTACACTTTTGCTGAATAGTGATGTATTATGTGTAACCGTGCTCAGTTTATGCCTATTTCTAGTGAGATAATTATGTTTTTCAGAGTTTGTACGAAAATAAACCAAGTGTTTTCTAACAAACATCACGACTTCTAGTATATATAGACAAGGAAGTGGCAATATATATGGAGTGTTTTGAATAAATTGATACAAGAATCCCTTTGTTTCTTTCCTATTATTATTCTGTTTACTCATTTTTGAATTTTAAAAATTATATTTTCTTTATCACAGTTACCCCAAAAAATCACTCCAAATTTTAGTAAGCTATTGAAAAGAGCAAAGTATAGATTCCTCAAAATCCCTCCAAACACACCCACATATGCACATACATACATACACACACACACACATGCATGTGCCAACCCGCCAATATAGTCTGACGGTAGCATGTCTGCTTTACATCCAAGAGGTCCTGAGTTTGAATCTTGTTAGGGTAAGTTATCTGGATAAGGTTTTTTATCATGAGAAGATGAATGTGAGGTAACCTTAAGCTCTAGAGACCTTGGGCTCATTTGAACATCATTTCACTTCGTTCATTCATCATCCAATATGACATTACATTGGAGGACGACGTTCCTCTTCTGTTTCTCCTTCTTCTTCTTCTTCTTCTTCTTCTTCTTCTTCTTCTTCTTCTTCTTCTTCTTCTTCTTCTTCTTCTTCTTCTTCTTCTTCGTCTTCGTCTTCCTCTTCTTCTTCCTTGTGTATGGAATAATATCCTGTTCATTTTCCCTTTTATTCCTCATGAATTATAAATGCTGACAATCCATCCCCTAGCAGGTCTTCCTCTTGTCATTTTCCCATCTGAAGGTCTGCTCTTTTTACTAGATAGTTGTTTCCTGTACTGTTAATGTGTTTTTTCCAGTATTTCTGTCACTCATTAATAAATTTGGTTCTATCCTGAATTTAGCAATTTTCTCTGATTTCTGTGTTGTGTATTTTATCTAATATGTTTTTTTCTTGAATTGTTCTTAATATTTTCAGTTTGCATGCACTTAATATTTGTTTTGTTGTGACTCTGGTTTCTGCTGCATAAGTAAATATTGGCCTAACTATTGTTTTATAAATATGGACTTTACTCTCTACTGCCATATACCTATTTTGCCAAATTGTCTTTTATGCATCCTGATATCTGCACTTCTTTATTGGCCTTGTTTTTACTTCTCGTTTAAATTTTTGGTGCTTGTTATTTTAATACCTAATAATTAAATTCTAAAACCTGGAGGACGTTAATATAAAAAAAAAAAAAAAAAAAAAAATACATACAGACACACCAGACACACACACACCTTTTTCTAAAACTGCTGTTTTTGTAATCAAGGCACCTGATAATTTGCTTTTGTGGTAAAATGTCAACATCAAATCTAATACTTCCTCTACTTACTGCAGGAAAATGGCACACAGTCCCCCCTAGGACATCTCCTCAATGCAGAGGTTATCCTCATTCGCCCAGTCACTGCGTCCTCCAGCTACAGCCTAGGCCACAGAGGAGTGCAAGTTGGGGGTGGCGGGGGTCAGCACACCGATTCCTCCAAGCATAAGGTGACTACTTGACCTTTTAGTAATGCCTTTCTATCAGGATAGCTCCTCAATTGGTCCCTCAAGGACCTAACGAGGCTGAGACTGCACTCCGTACCAGACCTCCCACTGGGGGAAAAATCCCATGCTGGTACCGGAGATTGAACCCAGGTCCTTTGTGCTAGAGGGAAGCACGCTACCAACTGCACTACAGAGGTGGTCAAATGGTGCATAACATAAACAATTAATACATGTAAGTTACCATAATCATGATTCACACTCAGAACCTCTTGAATGTGAAAGAGACACATTTCCTAGTATCACAGAGGCAGGTAGAACCAGAATTTGTTTCTTTATAAATTACATGATTAAAGAATAGCAACTATTATTCTTACCTCGTAAGAATGTAGGCAATTGTGTTAGCAAGGTATAGAAGCCCCAGTTTTCACTGAAATGTGCCATCACTATTGCCCACACAGGCATCGAAGTTGCAAACGTAAGCCAAGGTTTGCAGATTGTCTGAAAAATAAAATGTTAAATCAAAGCATATGAATACTCGTATATAGAAATAAAACCTGATGTGTTGCACTCACATTTCTACTCTTGTATTAACCATTCTTACCAACTCTTATTTCTTTATCTTCTTCATGTTAGTTGAGATAAACATTTGCAGAAATTGTCTTATTGCTTATTTCCTTGTAGGTACAAGGGGAATATGGGAATACAGAAGGCTTTGAGCGATAGTCAATTCTTTTAAAGCTTTCAAATTCTGCTCTCTTTGCATACTAACACATAAAAAATGAATAATGATGTTACATTTGATTTAAGATTGTTTTCCAAAACTCACATAAATAACAAAGAATACCTTAAAATAGTTCAATCTATAAAAAAATTTATTTCAACATAAATTGTGTGTTTTAGCAAGATCTACATTTTCTGTACAGTGAGATTTTGTCTATCTCTTATGGTTTACCAGTTGTGCAAAAGTCATCCAGAGTAAACAGGACCACATAGGCTATAGCCAGAAAATTCAAAATATACGTTTCATTTGTCATAAAAATATCTTAAATACATGGCATTTTAATCAAAATCATTAGAGCCATTTTCAAGAAAATCAAAATTTTCAAAAAATTTCCCGTGTAAAGGGTAGTTTAGGTTAGAGGAATTTTCTTCAAATTCTTTGGGTCGCATCCTTGAAAGATGTTAAACTTAAATACCAACTTTCGTTTTTAAGCAACTTTTCATTTTTGAGTTATGCTGTCCACAGACACACACTGAACTTTTTCTAAAAATGCTTCTTTTGGATTCAGGAAGCCTCAAAACATATGTTTGCAGTGACATCTTGATATCAAATTTTTGGGTGGAATACAATACTTCCTCTGTTTACTATACATAGTAGAGAAAGTAATAAGTTCAGAGATGACCCAATTGCAGAATGAGAATAAATTTGGAGTATGAGAAATGTTTCACAGAACAAAGAATAAAACTCACATCAAAGAAAAGTTATACAATTTGAGCATCTGTTCATTGGATAGAGTTAATATTAATAACCAATAGCACCTTATACCTTTGAGTTGTGACTGTGGTAAACCAGACATAGGCCAAGCAATAACCTACAGGTACTCCAACAAGGAGTCTACTACAATGCATAGTATTATTTAATTCACTTCCATCACATATGAAGGAAGTGAAAACTAATAGCAAATTCAAATTAACATTAGAAGGGTAAGAGGTGGAATCAGGACTGAAAAATTCAATGCCACAGCTGGGATTTGAGCCATGGATCTTCCGCTTATTGAGCAGCTGCTCTAACCACTGAGCTACCTTGGCCAACTTGCCAGTATGACATTAAATTGGACCGGGTTGAGAGGGGTTTTGAAGTCCATTAACTTTTCTCACAATCACCATTTGTGGAAATTCCTATGATATGACAGAGATGAAATAGCATTTCCTCTATTTCTGATGTTATAGTTATATCACCATTATTTGGTCATTGTGATAGAGTTTTCTTCCCCTAGCCTTTGAAGAACCAACTTCATCCTCCAAGGCAGCAGCTAAGTCATCTCTTCCACCTTCTCTGTCATTTTGAAACCATTGGATGTCCTCTTCTGGATTACTCCTTCATCTGACCACTCACCTTTGACCTGTCCAGCTTGTGAGGCCCTACCAGTAGCTTCACTGCTGCTGGCATAGCCCAAAAGATTATTTTGGCATGAAAGGATCCTTACCAATGATAAGGTCCTGCAATCCTTAGGGGGTTTTAATCAAAATTATTAAACCTGTTTTTTGAAAATCAAAATTTTTGAAAAACATTCCATGTAAAGGATAGCCTGGAAGTGGGAGTTTTCTTGAAAATCCTCATGTCACATCGTTGGAAGATGCTGTTCAACTGACGTTTTGTTTTTCAATTATAGTGTTCACAGACATACGTGCACACATCTACTCAAACACAGACACATAAATGTCTGTTTTTGTAAAAGTGGTTCTTTTTTAGATTTAGGGGATCCCAAAACTTATATTTGCTGACATTTTGATGTCTAATTATACTTTATCTTAATATGTATATAATAGAGGGACAAATGCAATTATAAAGAGGAAAAGCTTGTGACACCTGCCTTTATTGAAACAAGAGACAGAGGAATTGAAAAGAGAGAGGAAGTTTAACAAAGTATACTTGCCCTGTCTGCTCTGGAATGAGGACCAATACTCTCCTGGATGTATTTCAGTTCTTGTGGTGATATGTGAGGATCCAACTCAGGACTCTCTTTCACTACTGCCCACCAGAGAATGCACCACAGGAGACCCACAGTGCCTATTGCATTGCAGAAAACATTCCTTTGTAACATTTGCTCATTTGGTTACATTCCAAGTGCAACCACACTTTTGTCACAAAATTACTTCATGCAATCCTAGCATTAATATGACTTTTTATGACAGCACAAATAGTGTTAAATTACCCTTTTTGTGGCACCAGTGCCATGAATGACATAATTATCATTGCAAAAAGACAGCAATGACGTCATCACCACCACAACATAATTTTCTCCAATGTGCTTGTAAGAAAACAAGGAATTGTCACTCTCACAAACTAATACATTTTTTGATTCTCCATCCACAAAGCTTTTCACACTTCTTTTTGTAAACATGTTTTGATTTTTCTGGAATTAATAAACCCTCAGCACTCTTGGCTTCATTCAAAATGTCACGTGGAATACAATCCTTATTTTCTACCTTCCCTTTTTCTCTATAAGTGTTGAAACAAATGAAACATCTGCTTAGCAGCCATATTATGTCATACATCTGTGATCTCTGATACATATAATTTTATTTCTTCGTCTTTCCTTGATTACCCTCCCCTTATGTAGGACTTACTCTCCCTAGGACTTACAAGCTAGTGCCTAGGGTCAGGCGCCTATCGGGGAGCAGAGGGATCTCTGGACCAGACAGTGTGAAGACCTGGAAGAAGGTGGTCAGCCAAGCACCAGGTATGATAGTGGCAGGATGATATGAAATGCAGGCGAAATGGATGATTGGAAGGGTCATAATGGAGCAATTGGTGGAATTAATAGCGGGGGAAACCGGAATCCGGAGAAAACCCGCCCTGACGTTGCTTCATCCACCACGAATACCACATGCAGGTCCCACCTAGGTGGTAGGGAAGTGGTCTAACCACTCAGCCATGGTGCCACCATCATACTTCCAGACTCAGGGAAGGATGAGGAATAACCCTGGCTGGAGAAAACAGGGGCTGCTGGGAATCGAACCCAGGACCCCTGGCACAGCAGGCAGGTAGGTGCTTTACCAACTGCGCTATGGAGCCAGCCCATTATAATTTTACATTTATCAAATTTACCAGTTATTTTTACATATTTTAATGCTAGAATTGCATAAAAACATCATTTGTATCACGTGTATAATCTTTTCATTGTGACACTCATAAAAATGAGCACATTTGCTTTTACTCGCATGCTAAACATATACTCGTGTCACAATTAGACTATACACTAGTTATGCAAATATTTTCTTAAAACTAATTCTTCTTTAGTACATCTGTCATTTAGTACAGTAATTCCTTATTCCCTGAATTCACTCTGTTTTTATACAGAAATTACTTAAAGTAAAAATTCAATGAGGTATAGTTACATTGTATTTACCAAACACATAGAATATAGATGGCCATCCAACTTGATTTGCCAGTATTCCACAAACTGGCATGGACACAACTGTACCCACATAGCTGCCAGAGAAGCCCAGTACAGCTAGACGACTGCGTTCCAGGGGGGGAGCCCACTTGGACCAAACTGCATGGATGCAGGGGTACGTCACACCCTGCAAACAGTTTTGTACAAATAATCGAGCATCTGATATTTAAAGGTGTAATAATACACTTATATTCTAAGAAATGTACATTGTCAAAGTAAAATATATTTTTCTAAGTACAGCCATGGAAAAAGGATTGAGTGCCTTAGGAGTTTAGAATATTTCTAAGTCTCACGTCGAGTTTACACAAGTCGATATTTTCCAACATGCAGCTGAGTTTATTGATAGTCTCTGTTCCATACGTTATCATCAGTCAGACACACAAATAGAAGTTTACTACACCGCCTCTTTCTTTGTCAGGAACGAATGCAAATGGTGATTCATGAAAGTTAGGTTTTTACTCTTTGCTGAAGCTTATCATTTGACAAGCCACTTTTTGCAAAGACAAGTATCTTTTTTAATGTAAGTAAAGACTAACGTTTTTTTACTTCTATATTGCTTAATTCACAATTGTTTTAGTTTACTCTCCCTACTATGCTACTTTCCATTTAATGATTCAAAATATAATAAATATTATTATACTAGATATAGTATTATCACATTTACTTCAAAATAAAACCCCCTAGAAGTTTTGTGGCCAAATTTTATAAAAAAAATATATGTAAATATGTGAATGTTAAACATGTTAATTTGAGGCAGGCTGTAATTTCAATATAAAAATCTGATGTGTTACACTCACATGACTTTCTCTACTCTTGTACTAACCATTCTTTCAAACTCTTATTCCTATATCTTCTTCGAGTTAGTTGAGATAAACATTTGTACAAATTATCTTATTGCTTATTTCCTTGTAGATACAAGGGGAATATGGGAATACAGTAGACTTTGAGCGATAGTTAAATCTTTTAAAGCTTTGAGATTCTGTTCTCTTTGAACAGCTAACATATAAAGAAATTAAAAATGATGTTCCATTTGAGTAAAGTTTGTCTTCCAAAACTCACACAAACAACAAGGAATATCTCTGAAATGGTTCACTCTACAACAAAATTTATCTGGACATAAATTCTGTATTTTAGCAAGATCTACATTTTTGTATAGTAAGATTTGGTTTATCTCTTATGGTTTACCAGTTATGTAAAAGTCATCCAGAGTAAACAGGACTACAAAGGCTATAGCCAGAAAATTTAAAATATATGCTTCATTTGTCATAAAAATATCTTAAACATATGGCATTTTAATCAAAATTATTAGACCCATTTTCGAGAAACTCAAAAATGTTGAAAAATTTTCCATGTAAAGTGTAGTTTAAGGTGGAGGAATTATCTTCAAAATTGTTATGTTGCATCCTTAAAAGTTGTTAAACTTGAATACCAACTTTGGTTTGCAACCAACTTTTCATTTTTGAGTTATGTTGCTCACAGACTGACACGCACGCACGCACGCACGCACGCACACACACACACACACACACACACACACACACACACACGCACGCACGCACGCACGCACGCACACACACACATGCACAGACTTTTTCATAAAAATGGGTGAAAGAGGAGAGAAGAATGTTGTAACCTGTGAAATGATGCAAATGAAAGGATGTGAAGTAGCATTCCAATAACAGCAATAGTTAAGTGTTTAATTAAACATAGATATTAAATTCACACTTCAGCACTACATCTGTTATTTTCATTTTACAGAATACCCAATAGCAAGACCCTCCAAATTTTTCAGCTATAATTCCGTTAAAAAAGGGGGTTCTTATTTTTGAGTGAATAAAGTATTTATTCTGCCCCTTTTTGGATTGATCCATCAATTTTTTCTACCTCAAAGCCTACATTTTTTAAGCTAAAGTTTTAAAAATGTCCTAAGCAGGACTCCCACACCAGCCGATGTGCCCTTTGCATTTACAGAAATTCTGGATCTGCCCTTGAGGTTGCCTATATAATTTTTTTATTTAACTTGAATTCTTGGATAACTCAAATTTTGTCTAGGCCCTTCAAATTTAAATTATACACTGTGATTATTATTGTCTTTGTATTTTTGCTCTATTTGCCTGTTAAATAAGATTCCATATATGGTGAAATACCAACCTCAAATAGTCCCTCGATGATACGTACTCCAATGAGCATAAACACACTGACGTTTGCTGCAGCTGGCGTCAGTAATGTGAGAAATGACGTAACAGCAACACCAACACCATAAACTTTGTTGCCACCAATAAATGCTGCCAGCCATCCTCCTGGAATCTGGGTTACTATGTACCCATAAAAGAAGGAACTAAGTACCAGACCTTTGACTGTTGAATCCCAGTCAAAGTCTTGTGTCTGAAACAAGAAGGTAATTGGTTGAAAATAACAAAGACTTTCTTACTCTTGTAAAACCTATTCTTACAAATGCTTATTCCTGTACGAGAAGAAAAAAGACCATGAGAAAAAATGAATAGCAATTTACCACTTGACAAAATTGTAAGCATTTGAAAATTCAAACCAATAAAGAAAATTATCTCAGAAATGGTTTATGCTACAAAAAAATCTGATGTGTTGCACTCACATGACTTTCTCTACTCTTGTACTAACTATTCTTACAAAATTATTCCTATATCTCCTTCCTGTTAGTTGCGTTAAACATTTGCAAAAATTATCTTATTGCTTATTTTGTTGTAGGTACAAGGGGAATATTAGAATACAGTAGGCTGTGGGCTATAGTGAAATCTTTTAAAGCTTTGAGATTCCGTTCTCTTTGCATGCTTACCATAAAAAAAATGAACAGCAATGTTCCAGAGGTTGAATCTTTAAAAACACCAGCAGTAGCTTGTTGGCATAAATAAATAATAACAATGTTCTATTTCACAAAAGCTCTAAGTTTTCAGAAACTGGCACAAATAACAAGGAATATCTCCAAAATGGTTCACTCTACAAAAAAATGTATTTGGACATAAATTGTGTGTTTTAGCGAGATCTGCACATTTTGTATAGTAAGATTTTGTCCATCTCTTACGGTTTACCAGTTATTCAAAAGTCATCCAGAGTAAACAGGACTACATAGGCTCTAGCCAGAAAATTCAAACTATATATTTCATTTGTCATACAAATATCTTAAACATATGGCATTTTAATCAAAATCGTTAGAGCTATTTTCAAGAAAATAAACATTTTCGAAAAATTGTCCATGTAAAGTGTAGGGTGGGGTTCTTTTCTTCAAAATCTTCGTGTTGCATCCTTCAAAGACATTAAACTTAAACACCAACTCTGGTTTTTAAACTACTTTTAAGTTTTTGAGTTATGCTGTCCACAGACAGACAGACAGACAGACACGCGTGCGCGCACGCGCTGACCTTTTTGTAAAAATGCTTTTTTGGACTCAGGGGGCCTCAAAACATATATTTCCGGTGAAATCTCGACATCAAATTTTTGGGTGGAATACAATACTTCCTCTACTTACCTGTAGAGAAAATAAAAATAATTAAAAAGTTTCCCTGTAATATAAAATTCAGTTCTGTCGCTTGTCTTTACGAAACACTTTTGTTTTATTCTTATTGAGATAAAGATTTATGTTAAATACAAAACGGAGGCTTACTTGAGAAAAGCCAGGACCAAGAAGACATACTGCAGTGTAATGTACTTAACACTGAATGAATGAATGAATGAATGAATGAATGAATGAATGAATAAATAAATAAATAAATAAATAAATAAATAAATAAATAAATAAATAAATAAATAAATAAATAAATAAATAAATAAATAAATAAATAAATAAATAAATAAATAAATAAATAAATAAATAAATAAATAAATAAATAAATAAATAAATAAATAAATAAATAAATAAATAAATAAATAAATAAATAAATAAATAAATAAATAAATAAATAAATAAATAAATAAATAAATAAATAAATAAATAAATAAATAAATAAATAAATAAATAAATAAATAAATAAATAAATAAATAAATAAATAAATAAATAAATAAATAAATAAATAAATAAATAAATAAATAAATAAATAAATAAATAAATAAATAAATAAATAAATAAATAAATAAATAAATAAATAAATAAATAAATAAATAAATAAATAAATAAATAAATAAATAAATAAATAAATAAATAAATAAATAAATAAATAAATAAATAAATAAATAAATAAATAAATAAATAAATAAATAAATAAATAAATAAATAAATAAATAAATAAATAAATAAATAAATAAATAAATAAATAAATAAATAAATAAATAAATAAATAAATAAATAAATAAATAAATAAATAAATAAATAAATAAATAAATAAATAAATAAATAAATAAATAAATAAATAAATAAATAAATAAATAAACAAACAAACAAACTAGGGAGAGGAAAACAAGAATGTGACATTACTATTTCCTACAGAAGGAGATCGCTACTGCACGAGTAACTTGTATTAAAAACGGCATGTCCCATGTGATCTATCTATGAGATGCGGTACTCACGACTATGGTTGTCCCGTTGTCCAGGGTGACGTTTCTCTCGCTGGTCATGGCGACAATGGCCACGCTCAAGTTCACCCGGAGGGCGTACACGTTGAAGAAACCGAGGAAGGCCAGGAAGGCGACCACGTACCGACGTCTGCGCCATATCTTCCACCCAGGTCCCAGTCCATCGTCCAACATCCTGAACAGTAACAGAACGACAGTGTCAAGGGTAAAAAAAATATCACCTCAACAAAATATTTATAACTAGGTACTACATTTTATAACTAAGGAAACTGAAATTTGGTGTGATAATTATGGTACTAATACTTGTTTACATTCTGTGTAATTTTTTCAGAATTTTGTATATCTCTGAATTGAAGTATGCTTTTAGCTATCCAAAAACAATAAGGTGCATTTTCTTAAAAGGTGCGCGAGACATTTCATGGAAAATTTTTATGAGTTATCTTGAATATACAGCAAATAATACTGTGGAACGGAATTTTTTTCTTCTCATTAAAAATAGTTTACAGTATAAGCATTGTATTCCTGAATTTCCACACTTCTATCGCGACTCTATCATCAAATAATTGAAATAGCAAAGAATGGTACTGTGCCACGCCCCCTTTTTACTTCCTCTTTAAAAGAGTTCACCATTTTTGTATTTCTTGCTGTTTTGACTGTCAGTTTCCTAAGTATTGTTCATGCACTTTTAAAAGGCTGTAAACAAGATAGCGAAATGCATTTATCGATATCATTTTTAATTAATAAATGTTTATTGAAATTCTGTTCCACAGGTTTATGCAATAGGACCTTTGCTATCAAACTGCCAAATCTGATAACTGTGCATAAAATAGTTTTTGAGAAAATGCACCTTAAAGATGGAAAAAACGTAGAAAAGTTGAGTTAAAGATTTACTTTGATTTTTGTTGTTGCAGAGCTATTTCAAAGGTGAACACTTCAAAACAATGACCCTAGACACTGTCTTGTAAGTCTTACATAAGGGGAAGGTAATCACTTCCTCACTCTCATACTTGCAGGTGTTCACTCTGTCTGGTATATAGGTTCCTGTGTTCCCTGACAGACGTCTGACTCTAGACACTGTCTTGTAAGTCCTACATAAGGGGCGGGTAATCACTTCCTCACTCTCATACTTGCAGGTGTTCACTCTGTCTGGTACATAGGTTCCTGTGTTCCCTGACAGACGTCCGACTCTAGACACTGTGTTGTAAGTCCTACATAAGGGGAGGGTAATCACTTCCTCACTCTCATACTTGCAGGTGTTCACTCTGTCTGGTACATAGGTTCCTGTGTTCCCTGACAGGCGTCTGACTCTAGACACTGTCTTGTAAGTCCTACATAAGGGGAGGGTAATCACTTCCTCACTCTCATACTTGCAGGTGTTCACTCTGTCTGGTACATAGGTTCCTGTGTTCCCTGACAGGCGTCTGACTCTAGACACTGTCTTGTAAGTCCTACATAAGGGGAGGGTAATCACTTCCTCACTCTCATACTTGCAGGTGTTCACTCTGTCAGGTACATAGGTTCCTGTGTTCCCTGACAGACGTCCGACTTTAGACACTGTCTTGTAAGTCCTACATAAGGGGAGGGTAATCACTTCCTCACTCTCATACTTGCAGGTGTTCACTCTGTCTGGTACATAGGTTCCTGTGTTCCCTGACAGACGTCCGACTCTAGACACTGTCTTGTAAGTCCTACATAAGGGGAGGGTAATCACTTCCTCACTCTCATACTTGCAGGTGTTCACTGTCTGGTACATAGGTTCCTGTGTTCCCTGACAGACGTCTGACTCTAGACACTGTCTTGTAAGTCCTACATAAGGGGAGGGTAATCACTTCCTCACTCTCATACTTGCAGGTGTTCACTCTGTCTGGTACATAGGTTCCTGTGTTCCCTGACAGACTTCTGACTCTAGACACTGTCTTGTAAGTCCTACATAAGGGGAGGGTAATCACTTCCTCACTCTCATACTTGCAGGTGTTCACTCTGTCTGGTACATAGGTTCGTGTGTTCCCTGACAGACGTCTGACTCTAGACACTGTCTTGTAAGTCCTACATAAGGGGAGGGTAATCACTTCCTCACTCTCATACTTGCAGGTGTTCACTCTGATACATAGGTTCCTGTGTTCCCTGACAGACGCCTGACTCTAGACACTGTCTTGTAAGTCCTACATAAGGGGAGGGTAATCACTTCCTCACTCTCATACTTGCAGGTGTTCACTCTGTCTGGTACATAGGTTCCTGTGTTCCCTGACAGACGTCTGACTCTAGACACTGTCTTGTAAGTCCTACATAAGGGGAGGGTAATCACTTCCTCACTCTCATATTTGCAGGTGTTCACTCTGTCTGGTACATAGGTTCCTGTGTTCCCTGACAGACGTCTGACTCTAGACACTGTCTTGTAAGTCCTACATAAGGGGAGGGTAATCACTTCCTCACTCTCATACTTGCAGGTGTTCACTTTGTCTGGTACATAGGTTCCTGTGTTCCCTGACAGACGTCTGACTCTAGACACTGACTTGTAAGTCCTACATAAGGGGAGGGTAATCACTTCCTCACTCTCATACTTGCAGGTGTTCACTCTGTCTGGTACATAGATTCCTGTGTTCCCTGACAGACGTCTGACTCTAGACACAGTCTTGTAAGTCCTACATAAGGGGAGGGTAATCACTTCCTCATTCTCATACTTGCAGGTGTTCACTCTGTCTGGTACATAGGTTCCTGTGTTCCCTGACAGACGTCTGACTCTAGACACTGTCTTGTAAGTCCTACATAAGGGGAGGGTAATCACTTCCTCACTCTCATACTTGCAGGTGTTCACTCTGTCTGGTACATAGGTTCCTGTGTTCCCTGACAGACGTCTGACTCTAGACACTGTCTTGTAAGTCCTACATAAGGGGAGGGTAATCACTTCCTCACTCTCATACTTGCAGGTGTTCACTCTGTCTGGTACATAGGTTCCTGTGTTCCCTGACAGACGTCTGACCCTAGACACTGTCTTGTAAGTCCTACATAAGGGGAGGGTAATCACTTCCTCACTCTCATACTTGCAGGTGTTCACTCTGTCTGGTACATAGGTTCCTGTGTTCCCTGACAGACGTCTGACCCTAGACACTGTCTTGTAAGTCCTACATAAGGGGAGGGTAATCACTTCCTCACTCTCATACTTGCAGGTGTTCACTCTGTCTGGTACATAGGTTCCTGTGTTCCCTGACAGACGTCTGACCCTAGACACTGTCTTGTAAGTCCTACACAAGGGGAGGGTAATCACTGCCTCACTCTCATACTTGCAGGTGTTCACTCTGTCTGGTACATAGGTTCCTGTGTTCCCTGACAGACGTCTGACCCTAGACACTGTCTTGTAAGTCCTACACAAGGGGAGGAAAATCAGGTAAAGAAAGAAAGATGTCTTAATTCTATTCACAAAAATCTGATGTGTTGCACTCACATGACTTTCTCTACTCTTGTACTAACCATTCTTACAAACTCTTATTCCTATATCTTCTTCGTGTTAGTTGAGATAAACATTTGTACAAATTATCTTATTGCTTATTTCCTTGCAGGTACAAGGGGAATATGGGAATACAGTAGACTTTGAGCGATAGTCAAATCCTTTAAAGATTTCAGATTTCGTTCTCTTTACACAGTTTACATAAAAATGAATAACGATGTTGCATTTGACGAAAGTTTGTTTTCCTAAACTGACACAAATAACAAGGAATATCGCCGAAATGGCTCACTCTAGAAAAATATTCATTGGGATATAAATTGTGTATTTTAGCGAGATCTACATTTTTATACTAAGATTTGGCCTATCTCTTACGGTTTAGCAGTTATGCAAAAGTCATCCAGAGTAAACACGACTACATAGGCTATAGCCAGAAAATTCAAAATATAGATTTCATTTCACACAAAAATATCTTAAACACATATCCTTTTAATCAAAATCGTTTGAGCCATTTTCAAGAAAATCGAAATGTTTGAAATATTTTCCATGTAAAGGGTAGTTTAGGGTGGAGGAGTTTTCTTCAAAGTCTTCGTGTCGTATCCCCTAAAGACATTAAACTTAAATACTAACTTTTGTTTTTAACCGACTTTTCGTTTTTGAGTTATGCTGTCCACAGACTGACACGCAGACACCTTTTTCTAAAAATGCTTTTTTTTTTTTTTTTTTTTTTTTGATTCAGGAGGCCACAAAACATATATTTCCGGTGAGATCTCGACATCGAATTTTGGGTGGAATACAATACTTACTCTACTTATCAGTAGAGGAAGTAAAAATATAATGGTCAGAATGCTTTTGTTGAAATGTTGAATGAACCGACTGAAGAAAGTGACGAGCAGCGATGCCCAACCTTGTCTCCTATATGCCAAGCACATCTTGTCGCTCTATCCCACCTCCTTCGTTTTGTGCATGAAGCACGTCCCCTTCACGGCGTTCAACTTCCCGTAAGCACATGTCCTTGATTGTCCGCGATGTGTTCGCGAGCGCCAGTCCCTTGGCCTGGGTTATACTCTACAGTCTTAAGTGACGATCCGGTAAGCTGTAAACACAACGCTGTGGTTTGTCGCCAGTATCAGCTTCGGCAAGCAAGTTTAACTTGTGTTTTATTTCGTAGTTTTCTTTAGACTTTTAGGATGTCTTACCTCTGTTTAACGTTTTAACTATTTATTGTTTTACTATCAATTTTTAAGTTTTAACTGTTTTAGCTTTCATATGTTTTATCTTCCCCTTTTAACCGTTTAACTATGAGCCTTAACCATAGATGAGTTTCGCTGTATTTATCTTTTTGACTTCGGCCCGTAATGATCTAGCTGTTGACGGGCCCTTAAATCCTACTCTCTCACCTTCACTCATTGAGGTAACCGAGCATTAAAGAGGTTTGTGTTTGAGTCTCCCGAATGCGTCATAGCTCGGCGAACAGCAGGTGGAGGCAAATGCACCATCTCCTTTTTCGCATAAAGTTTCCATAGCGCATTTGTTCCCCCTGTCGTGCTGATGCCGCGACGCTCGCCGAAGCTTCCAACCCTGAAAGAAACCTAACGGGATGAAGGGTGAAATGAAATGATTAACGTAGGACAGAAAATTCAGAGGGTATGGAAACCTTTTCAGCATTCGCCTGGCGACCCCGAGAAACCTCAGAAAAAACCCATGGGTCAGGAAGGTCGAACCCGCGACCTCCGGAAAGCAGGCCACAGACGTTAACACCGAGCCATCCCGCTCGGTTTCTTAAACTGATAATATTTTAACAAACATCTTCAGCCATTTTTAAGAAAATTAAATAAAAAGTGTTCCATGTAAAGAATAGGGGCACATTTTTCGTATCCCCTTATGTTATGTTTGATTTGTGATCCTGTTAGAACATTTGTTGCGTCATTTGGAGTGAGATGGTGTCGGAGGAAATTAAGAATTCCTGAACAAAGATGCTGAGCATTCAAGGTTCAAAGCACCGCTGAACCGGTTCAGGAAATCGCTAACGGGTTCTCAAGGTCGGGTGTGGTCTGCAGAAAATGATGTGATTTCTTACTAGATCGCATTTGATTTCCGTTGAGACTTGAATGAGATCGTAGCCAAGGTAACTCGAATCTCTATAGAGAACCAGTTCACTTGAGCATCCGTAACCAAGAAGTAAATAAACATTTATCCATACCGGGCTTACACGGCAATTTTACTTTCTCTGCCACAGGCCTAGGAGTATAGGAAGTACGCATTCCAACCAAAACTTCGAAATCGAGATTTCACCGGAAATAAGTCCTTTGTGACCACTGAATGAGAAGAATGTTTAGTTCAAATGCAATCGAATATAAAACTTGACATTTAAGCTGACTGTCTTTAAAACATACGACACGAAGATTTTCAAGAAAATACCAATACCCTTTACACGGAAAAGTTTAAAAGCTTCTGAATGTACATGGGCGTCCTGAAGGGGGGGGGGGCAAGGGGGGGAGGCCTTAGAAGCGAATGAACTTAATGTGTAATCAGTTGTTGACACAACTGATTATTTTAATTTGATGTAAAGAATTTTATTTAGCACAAATTAATACGGTTATCCACAACAAATACAATAACTTTTGACAACAAAATAATGAATTAATATTGTTTGATTGCAAGCTTCCAACATGCGACCCCCCCCCCCCCCCTGGAAAAAGTCTACCGACGCCCATGTGAATGTATTTCCCTATATGACTCTAACGATTTTTATTAAAATACCATTTATTTAAGATATATTTCACATGGCATATTTTCAATTTTCTGTGAAGTCCTCTTAATTCTGAATGAAGTTTGCAGCATTAAGAAATGAATGTATATTTTTGTGTAGTAAGATTTTGCTCATATATATATTAAATAACGTTTTTGTCGTTAACAGTTTTCGAATTATTAGTTGTTTAAATTTGGTAATAGTTTAAACATTTAAATGAGCGTCGGAGTAGGTCAGTGGTTTCGTCCATGACTCTCATACTGAGGGTTTATAGTTCAAATCCTAGCTAGGACACCAATATAAGTCGCTTGCAAAAGGTCATTTTCTCTCTATTTTTTGTTGATTGAGAAAAAGTTTGCGGAAATAGTTTTACTAAAATTACATTGCAGGTATGATAACTTTCAAATTGAACGTATGACAATATGCCAAACAAAAGAAAGGCGACTTAGCACACAATAACTTGTGATAAAATATTACACAACCCATAATAATAGCTTTGGTTAATGGCAGAAAAATTTTGTTTCACCTAAAATGTCTTGCACTTCACGTGTAGTAAGTTTTTGTCCATATCTACGGCTTATCAGTTACACAAAAGTCTCATTCAGAACGAAAGGAAAATTGCAGGTTATTTAGTATTATTACAATATACATTTTATTAGGTAAATGAATATCTCTAAAGGTATTTTAAACAAAATGTTAGTGTTATTTTGAGAAAATAAAGAATAACAGCACCTTTTTCATGTAAAGAGTAGTTTGGGGAGAGGGAGTTTTCTTTAAAATATTGGTCTCGCATCCTTGGAAAGTGTTCAACTTGAATACAAAAGACAAACAGCGTGTGGGCACTTTTCTAAAATCTTTGTTTTAGATTCAGGGAATCTTAAAGCTTATATTTCCAATGAAATCTTGGCTTTTTTCTATGAAATACAAATGCTCTGTCTCGTATGTACCTACATAAGAGTTAGAGAAAGTAGAGATATCCTTTTTGAATTCAGAGTGCCTCAAAACATGTACTTCCGGTGAAATCTCTTTGTCGGAGTTGGAGTGTAATGCAGTTCTTCCCCTGGTAAGGAATTAAGGATGATTCATTTATAGCTCTTTGTCACGGCCTCCTGTTATCACCTGCTACAGAAAAGGAAAATTGACAGCAGTGATATGCATTTGTTTTTTACGGCAATTGTTTTTTCAGTGAAGCAGCACATGTTATCTGCACATTTTATGGCTGAAACAAAACGCGTTTATCTCCTGATCCGGTAATGCTGTAAATTTCAAGGTTCTCATCAAGTTGTGACGGTGCTAAGGAATGCTGTAGGTAGGAAATATCCTTTCACTTTTAATGTCTTACTGATGGCAGCCTCTCGCAGCAGAGCTTGCGTGTGGTAGGCATATGAGTTGACGTTCTTAAGCTGTTGCTAATTTGCTGTTACACTAATTACGCTAACGGGATGTATCACTGTTGGGTATTTCCAGCTTCCTTCACTTTTCTATGTTTGTAACATGATTCATTTTATACATCACGTTATGACCTTTACTGGAAAATATTTTAATTTATCCACCTTTGACAAGGCGTTAACAAATACTTCTTTTTTTCATCGGCCATTTCTTTATTGATTTGAATTTTCCAATTCGTTTATATTTTTTAAATCCTAAAGCAACATGAATATAGGTAAGATGGTAATGCGTGAATAAATGTTCACTGAAGGAAATCGGGGGTAGCTCAGCAATAACCCTCAATAACTAAGAAATGTTTTAAGTACAAAATATTGCCACAAGAAAGCCTCTGGACCCATCCACCGACCGTTTTATGCGACGTTATGTACTTATATAGCAAAAATAGCGTCGTATTGAGGAGGAATAGACAATTCTCGCTTCGCTCGCGTGCTTCGTATGTAACCACTACTGGTTGGTAACTAACGTAATCATGTATCCATATAAAAACTAAACCTAACCTCCCATAAATCACAAATCTAAGTTTATATAAATAATCATAGCATCGTTAAAGAACATACACTCGCTTCGCTTGTGTGCTTCGGTGTTAATTAGTGTTCAGTATGTGCATTTGTCCTAGTTACACAATAAAGGAGTGATATACATATGTGCGTAGGATGGTGACTTGAGTTTTGCTCCATTGCTGGAGTATATCCAAAGTATGAAATTTCAAGGCTAACATATGCAGACTCCCCCCACCCCCTTTTTAATTCGATTATCATGAAGTAGATCGAAAAGTAAATGGTATATCTATATACAGGTTGCGGAAAAACAATTTGCAGAAAATTCTAACATGAAAAGGCAATACCAGATTAGTTACTTTGAGGTTAGGATGATGGGGTCGCAGACGCAGTGTGGCAGTAACAGAGGCGTTGCACTAACGTAATTATATTCTGACTATGTGAAACATAAAAATGAAATATCAGTTCACAAAAGTATGTACGGTCTGTCTCAGCTAATGAGTACAGCTTAATTATATGACTGTTATTTTCGGGTAATCATTAGAACTGTCACAGTTACAGTGCGTTAACTGTTACCAGTAACAATGAAGTGTGTCAACACTGTGATTATTACGGTGGTTTATAATAATTGCACTTACTTGTACATTTCTCACAGGTTCTAAATATAACCATGACTGAAATTAAGCATGTAATACATAACTTAAATATCCTTGTAAGAAAAAATTGAGCTTTATTTATGGACCCTCTTTTACTGCTATAATACTTGGCGTCCCATTCTATATTGGGTTTGAAAGACTGCTTAATTTTGCTCAGAGGCTTCTTTATCAAGCTTGAGGTTCTTTTACGTGCAATAATCTATGACACGGAGCCACCGGCTTTACTTCCCTTTCAAAGGAAGACTTGCTAAGGATTTTTACTCCTGAAAAAAAAAAAAAAGAAAGAAAGAAAGAAACCATCGTCCTCGACGGGGTTGCTGACGCGAAGATTGGAACTCTCTGCGGAAATAAGCTTACAGCAGTGAAGGAAATTCCTTTAAACTGAGTAACCTCCTCTCGTGTATCTCGCCGCGAGGAGATGATCTGGGCTCGGTTGCGTATTGGCCACTGCAATTTTACGCGTGGTTACCTTTTTAAGAGGGTCCCTGCTCCTCTTTTTTCGCTTGTCCTTAATTGAAAAGTAGCAGCCCCTGGTCGAGAAGAGGGACCGGAGCGCTGACCACGTCCCCACCTCCAGTACTGTACCCCACTCATAACACTTGTGGTGGGCAGAGGTGGGGATCGCAGCGGTCGGGCGGTAGACCTTGGCCTGAATGGGCCGTTGTGCCACTGGGTTTAACCCTTAGCTTCTCCATGAGGTAACACAATACCTGTATCCGTGAGCATTATGCTCATGCCAACATTTGGAATAAGCATTTCTGTTGAACTAATAGCTACCTTCTCTTGTTAGTGCAGGTACATTCACATGCGTGACGAACATGAATTAGCCGCGGTTCAGTGATACATATTTATATGGAATCTGAAAGAGAGATAATATAAAGAGCCCAGTCAAGGTTTTCTCAGGGACACAGTCATGGCTCTCACGCAAATTTAATTCATTAAAAAAATCAACTAAATAATCGATATTCCTGTTAGTTCCGATTGAAATCCTCAACGAATAATGCTAGTTTTTTTTTTTTAACTTTCTCTACTACGTACGGTAGAGGAAGTATTGTATTCCACCCAAAAATTCGATGTCGAGATTTCACCGGAAATATGTTTTGAGACCCCCTCAATAAAAAAAAAAGGGGGGGGGCATTTTTAGAAAAAGGTCCGTGTGTGTCCCTGTGTGTCTGTCAGTCTGTGGACAGCATAACTCAAAAACGAAAAGTCGGTTAAAAACCAAAGTTGGTATTTAAGTTTAATGTCTTTCAAGGATGCGATACGAAGATTTTGAAAAAAATTACCACATCCTAAACTACCCTTTACATGGAAAATGTTTCAAAAATTTTGATTTTCTTGAAAATGGATCTAACGATTTTGATTAAAATGCCATATGTTTATGATATTTTTTATGAAAAATAAAACGTATATTTTGAATTTTCTGGCTATAGCCTATGTAGTTCTGTTTACTCTGGATGACCTTTGTTTAACTGGTAAACCGCAAAAGATAGACAAAATCTTACTGTACAAAAAATGTAGATCTCACTAAAACACACAACTTATGTCCGAATAAATTTTTTGTAGAGTGAACCATTTCGGAGATATTCCTTGTTATTTATATCAGTTTCGGAAACTTAACTTTCGTGAAATGGAACATCGTCATTTATTTTTTATATGTTGAGTGTGCAAAGAGAACGGGATCTCAAAGCTTTAAAAGATTTAATTAGAAGAATATGCTTCCGGGCTGAGAGGCCGTGGTCCACTGGGCTCCTTCACTCTCCCAGACGTTTCACTTGCAGCTACGGCAAGCATCATCAGTGGCGACGTACAACTCTCCTAGGTCTCTCGCTCGGTAGCGAGAAAAAAAAAAAGAAGAAGAAGAAGAAGAAGAAATAAGAAAGAAAGAAACAGAAAAAAAAGCTGCTGACAGGAAATAAAATAAAAGTAAAAGTATGAGAGATTTCCTAAGAAAGGCAAAGGAAAAATGATATAGAAAAGTAAAAAGAAAGGGGGAAGAAAAACGAGAAGACGTCTCGAGAAGCCGGAAGGCCAGGAAGCCTGGTAAGTGAAAGGTCAAAGGAAAAGTTTCTTATTTGTATGTAGGTTAAGTTATGTACATTTTAAGTATGCACCTATATGAAAAGCAACGTACAAATAAATTTATAAAAAAATCGATTTCTTTTTTTAATGATCTTAAAAATATTCTTATAAAACGTGCCTCTAAAATGAACACAGGAGGGGTATCTAAGAAACTGATTTCCCATGTTTAAACCTATGCTCAGTAATTTGGTTTTCACCCACACATTCTCATGTTAGTAAACGAAACTGGGATGACCAAATGGTGAAACATGACTCTCTGTATTCTAAACATTGTGCTTGACTTTCACTTGTCGGACAGATATTTCGCAAAGAGGAAGCTAATTATTCAAACTAGTTGGTCCATGTTTGCCTTAAAACAGAGAAGGTAACCACTTTTACACAATAATTAACACCTGTCGCTTCTTATGAAATGGAAATGTTGCCCGTATTTGTGGAACTATAATAATGTTAATAATTGTAATGTTACACATATGTACAAATATGCTAGCCTGGCTTTAAGAGGTTACAAATTACCTTTCCCGCAATTTTGTGTTCGAAAAATAGGAAACTACAATCTAGTTTATGCGTGTTCTTAAATCATTCCTTTTACGGCAATTTTATATCCGTAGATGTTCCCGTATGTAGCAATAATCTGACTGCTTACCGTCCCGTGAGGACCCGAGTTCGAATCTCGATTGGGGTGGGTTATGTTTTTTCATGGTTTTCCTTTAGGCATCTCTTTAAGGGGACAAAATTGAAATTACAAAACTTCACAATTTTAAAGATATAGCCTTCAAATTTGAATATTTGTTTTTCTTACTAACATTGTTCACTCTACAAAATCCCAGTCCCTTTCTTCAATTAATTTCTATATTAATCATTATTTAATTAAGAAATTGGTACAGAAGCTCGTTGTAAAATGTTTCATAGTTTTACTTTTGCTACTACGTATAGTAAGTAGAGGAAATGTTGTAGGTATTCGACTCAAAAATTCGATGTCGAGGTTTCACTGGAAATATATGTTTTGAGACCTATGAATAAAAACAGCATTTCTAGAAAAAAAAATCCGATGTGTTGCACTCTCATGACTTTCTCTACTCTTGTACTAACCATTCTTACAAACTCTTATTCCTATATCTTCTTCATGTTAGTTGAGATAAACATTTGTACAAATTATCTTATTGTTTATTTCCTTGTAGGTACAAGGGGAATATTACAATACAGTAGGCTTTGAACGATAGTTAAATCTTTTAAAGCTTTGAGATCCCGTTCTCTTTGCACGGTTAGCATATAAAAACTGAATAACGATGCTCCATTTCACGAATCTTCCGAAACTCACACACATAACAAGGAATGTTTCCGAAATGGTTCACACTACAAGAAAATGTATTCAGACATAAATTGTGTATTTTAGCAAGATCTACATTTTTGTATAGTATGATTTGGTCTAGCTAACGGTTTACCAGTTATGCAAAAGTCGTCCAGAGTAAATACGACTACAGGGGCTATAGCCAGAAAATTCAAGATATACATTTCATTTGTCGTAAAAATATCTTAAACATGTGACATTTTAATAAAAATCGTTAGAGCCATTTTCAAGAAAACCAAAACTTTAGAAAAATTTTCCATGTAAAGGGTAGTTTACGGTGGGGCTATTTTCTTCAAAATCTTCGTGTCGTATCCTTGAAAGACATTAAATCTAAATACCAACTTGGGTTTTCAACCTACTTTTCATTTTTGAGTTATACTGTCCACAGACTGACACACACACACACACACACACACACACACACACACACACACACACACACACACACACACACACACACGGACCTATTTCTGAAAATGCTTTTTTGGATTCAGGGGGTCTCAAAACATATTTCCGGTGAAATCTCGACATCGAATTTTTGGGTGGAATACAATACTTTCCCTACTTACAAGTGAAGTAAAAAAAGCCGTGTGTGTGTGTGTGTGTGTGTGTGTGTGTGTGTGTGTGTGTGTGTGTGTGTGTGTCTGTCTGTCTGTCTGTCTGTCTTCTGTCTGTGTGTCTGTCTGTGAACAGCATAACACAACCGAAAAGTCGGTTAAAAACCGAAGTTGGTAATTAAGTTTAATGTCTTTGAAGAATGCAACTCAAAGATTTTGAAGAAAACGCCTCCACTCTAAACTATCCTTTACATGAAAACTTTTTAGAAAATTTTGATTTTCTCAAAAATAGCTCTAACGATGCTGATTAAAATGTATATTTAAGCTATTTTTACAGCAAATGAAATGTATATTTTGAATTTTTTGAGTATAGCCCATGTAGTCTTGTTTACTCTTGATGACTTTTGCATGACTGGTAAACTGTAAGAAATAGACCAAATCTTACTATGCAAAAAATGTTTAAAATACACAATTTGTTGCTTTTTTGTGTAGAATGAACCATTCCGGAGATGTTCCTTGTTATTTGTGTCAGCTTTGCAATATTTACATTTTGTCAAATGGAAGGTCGTTGTTCATTTTTTTAATCTCTTGGCCGAGCAAAGGAAATGGAATTTCAGAGTCAGGATATAGCGACCACTCTTAAAGCATTTGACTATCCTTAAAGCCTACTTTATTCCGATATTCCCCTTGTACCTAAGAGAAAATTAACAATAAGATAATTTCTACAAATGTTCATCTCGATTAACATGAAGAAGATAGAGGAATAAGTATTTGTAAAGATAGTTTCTACAAGAATAGAGTGAGTGCAACACTTTTTTTATACAAATGCAATTTAAGCTGGATTTGGTGTGCATTTTATCATTATATTCTTTGGAATTGCGAATAAATAATGCAGATTTTTTCAATAGGTATTACAAAAGTTCTTAGCGAACTATGCCTCATCTAAATCCAAACTTATAAAAATCAGGTCCTAAAGATCTTATATTATAAATTTCATGGCAATCTGGTCAAAATTACACCACTAGGGACTTTTGTTTAGAAGAAAACTTGCATTTTGAGGAATTTAATGCAGAATTTTTACGTGCACTTTGATGTATAAATGGCTGATCAAGCATTTAAAAATGACAGAGAAAATTTGTCAATAATAAAGACAATCAAAATTACGAATTTGTATCCTTGAGGCAAATGTGTAAATCTCAGTTCAATAATCACCGGGCTCGTTGAGGAACATTCCTAGCATTTCATTCATCGTCTCTGCAGACTTAAAAAGTTAAAAAGGGATGGAAAAACTAAAAACAAAAGAAAAAGAAAAAAAAAACTAACACTGATCAGTCAGAATGGGTTCTGGGCGTTTTGAGCAAGAAAGGCAACCGAGAAAATCAAGGTGAGCTACTCAAGACTTAAAGAATGGTGTAACTTTCGGAAAAGCAAATTTTTAAACATTGACTTAGGATGTTCAAAAAAGCTATTTTCGTGTCCTACTACTACTTGTGGAAAAAGTACGCGCTTCTGTGGGCGGAAAAAATATCCACTGTTATGCTAAAGGAAAACAAGGAGGAATATAGGAGAACATATTGTTGAAGATTCTCACCTGTTTTCCCTCCTCGGATCAACAACTGCCGCACGCGAGCGTCACACACACTGGCCGACCCAGTTACCAACTAAAGGCTTTAGTAGCACCACGATCAGCTGATTGTCCAATACCTTAACTCTACTGTTAGCAAGTACCACCATTGCCAACTTCACAAATTTGCGCGTTGTTGTTCGGAAAATTGTTTTTAACAGCAGTTTCCAAGCGTTTCGAGTAGGTTTAGCGATCTGTTTTACTTAATTTACTTAATTAAAACCTTAAAAAGTCATTAATCCAAAATAAAAAAAAATTAAAGATAATGGCGAAACCTTTTGCACGCTAAATACATCAACTATCATGCCGTGGTAAAGTCCCCCAAACCCATACATACAACAAACGAATGAAAATTAACTTCAAATAAATGCCAATGAATTCAAGTCAGTCAAATCCAAGAAAAATAACCCACATTAATACACTCATAAATGGGGCTCGGGAGTAGAAGACCCATTAATTACCTAAAAGGATCTTTAAAAATGCCTAAAAATATCTAAAGAAAGGGCCCAAAGGCTGGAAAAAGGACATAAAAGAATGGTTCAAATTAATTAATAATTTAAGGTTTCCTTTGTTTTCTGTCCGTTTCTCATATCCAATGTGCTGCTGGACATGGAACTGCTTTTGTGCACAAAGTTTCATCCCGCAATACTTGCAGAAGAAATACTTCCATGAGTAGAAAATACCTACGCTCCTAATTCAGATAAAGTTGTCACAAAAATCTGATGTGCTGCACTCACATGACTTTCTCTACTCTTGTACTAACCATTCTTACAAACTCTTATTCCTATATCCCCGTGTTAGTTGTGATAAGCTTTTGCAGAAATTATCTTATTGCTTATTTCCTTGTAGGTACAAGGGGAATATGGGAATACAGTAGACTTTGAGCGATAGTCAAATCTTTTAAAGCCTTCAAATTCCGTTCCCTTTGCACGCTAACCTATAAAAATGAATAACGATGTTCCATTTGACGAGTTTTCCCCCAAAACTCACCAAATAACAAGAAATATCTCCAAAATGGTTCACTCTACAAAACATTTATTTGGACATAAATTGCGTGTTTCAGCAAGATCCACATTTCTTGTATAGCAAGATTTGGTCTATCTCTTACGGTTTACGAGTTATGCAAAAGTCACCCGGAGTATACAGGACTACAGGGGCTACAGCCAGAAAATTCGAAATATACGTTTCGTTTACCATAAAAATATCTCGAACATATATCATTTTAATCAAAATCGTTGGAGCCATTTTCAAGAAAATCAAAATTTTCCAAAAAATTTTCCATGTGAAGAGTAATTTAGGGTGGAGGAATTTTCTTCAAAATCTTCGTGTTGCATACTTAAGGCATTAAACTTAAGTACAAACTTTGATTTTAACCGACTTTTCGTTTTTGAGTTATGCTGTCCGCAGACACACTGAAACACACCTTGACACACACACGGACCTTTTTCTAAAAATGATATTTTTTTCAGGGGGCCTCAAAAGATATATTTCTGGTGAAATCTCGACATCGAATATTTGGGTGGAATACAACACTTCCCCTGTTTACTACACGTAGTAGAGAAAGTAAAAATACATATTTCCTGAATTTTCTAGCCCAACTTAAAAATAAAATTCTAAGAGTATTCTCACTCAAAATAAGTACAAAATCTCTCCAAAATTCAAGATTAGCCTGCTATCTCGATTCACTCTCAACAGATGAAAATAGGCTCCGATTCATTTCAGCAAGATAAGTACAAAGCAAACAAATTACATAAAGGTGGCAATAATAATAATAATAATAATAATAATAATAATAATAATAATAATAATAATAATAATAATAATAATAATAATAATAATAATAATAATAATAATAATAATAATAATAATAATAATAATAATAATAATAATAATAATAATAATAATAATAATAATAATAATAATAATCATAATCATAATCATAATCATAATAATCATGATGATGATGATGATGACAATGACAGCGATAGCAGCAACAACAACAATAACAACAATAATAATATCTTTTTATAAGACATGAACAATTCTTGCACATAGGAGAAGCTGCTTACCTTCCCTCGCTTTGTTCGTTATAAAGCTGATTGTTAGGTGTACATATTTAATGTCATTAGCAATACGCACTAAAACTACGCTAGCGAACTTCAGTCCTTCGTGTACAGAAATGTTATGACTTCTGCGCATACATGTTTGTGCGGCTTCCCCCACCATCAGTCTTGCAGGTGAAGAGTGCCACTGCGCATCTGAGGGATTTGCTCATGCCTCACCTCACGACCTATAGTTGTTGCACTATGCCAGGTGAGTCAGCCGCCCTTTATGCTTTGGAAGGTAGACCACCCATCAAACGCCATGTGCACTTTAGTCCGGTTTTGCGCTTACAAAAACGTATTGCTTTACGTTCTCAGAGACAGGAATGTGCAAAATGTAGAGGTACAGCGGTTTAAGGGACAGAACGTACTCCTCGCTAAAGTACACCTCAAAAACATGCGATTCGTTAATTGAGAGGGAATTCCGGGATTCCAGCCCATTTTACTAACTGTTTATTAGAGTATACATAGCAACGCAATTCAGTAAACGCCTCTGATAAAATGCACCTATCATTTGAGTACACTAATAACATCAACGAAAAAGAAAATGGCGGATTCTTGTACCTAGATCCTGGGTTGGTTGCAAAAAATTAGGGTACGCGCCTCACCCTCATGCACATGTTATTAAATAACGGTTTATTTAAATGTTGGTGTCAACTACATCTCGTACATCTCAAATAACATCCATAATAGCTTTTATCACTTAAGTAATAGTATTAAAACGCCCAGCAAAGGGTTAAAATGATCTTAAAAGGCTAAATTAGGCATGCAGGTTCAATGATAGAACTCGGAATGTGCTTTCAGTTAAGCCTCCAAATAGCTGGATAGAATTATAGCTGTGTCCTGTGTGCTAACCTCAAGGACATGGCTTTGCGCTTCAACGATGTACCTACAATTATTTTTCTGCTCATCCAAACTTGGAAACCAAATTCATTATAATATAATTTTGAAGTCCCTGACCATTTAGGAGATTTTAATTTAAATTGTTATTGGTTGTCTTCATTTTGTAACATAATAGGTATAATCACTTCAGCTCCATCGGACTAGCATGATACAGTGTGTTATTATGAATGCCAATTCCCTCTGTTCTGCATGTGTATGCTGTCACATAATAATTTATAACAGTCCTACACAATGCATTCGACAGACGAGTACACTGGTATGCTATTGATTAAGGGAGAAGCAAGAGCTAAGCACAAGCAGCTCAGCATCAATACCAGGAGAGATAACCTCATATACAAAAAAAAAACCATAAAATGGATCTACAATAACTACGAGTTACAATAATAGCAGCTTTAAACACAACAATTGTTCAACCAATGTTATTAGTGAACATTACACTATAAAAAATTAGTACATGCAGGGGATTCAAACTGCCTCTACAGCACACGGATTATTTACAAATCATGTGCTTGTTCCAACTGAGCTACCTAGAACTTCAGAAATAAATATTTCATTTAACATGTATGTGTTAAATACTTGGATAGAATCTAGCATAGGGGCTGATGTTTTCATGATGTTTCATGAGTATAAAATGCGGATTGCATAAAAGTAGAAAATAAGAAGCAGCTGACTTACCTGGTGTACATCATGTGCTTTTTCAATAGCGGTTCTGTTCACTCGGTGTATTAATGTAGTTTGTTGTATTGTGTGACTTACCATGATCCGAAAATGTTTTTCTGAATATTCTACAGAGTGTTTTATTAGTACTGTTATAGTATAAATGAATAAATAAATAGAAAAAATAAAAAGTAAACCAAAACTTGTTTCTGTGTGAATAATAACCACATCATGTTGAGATTATTGCTAGCAAAATATTTATTATGAACAACATTAACATGGATGGAAATTCACTTTCTCTTTAAACTGTAATACACAAGGGACATATATAAATATGTAGTGGTTAGAGGAACAATGCCACTTTAACAATATTCCATACCATGCTTTTAAGAGGGATATACTAATATTGTGAATGCATGCTTTTTGAATTCCTTCTGTGAAGAATCTTTTGTTGCACTCACATGACTTTCTCTACTCTTGTTCTAACCATTCTTACAAGCTCTTATTCCTATATCTTCTTTGTGTTAGTTGAGATAAACATTTGTACAAAATATCTTGACTTATTTCCTTGTAGATGCAAGGGGAATATTAGAACACAGTAGGCTTTGAGCAAGTCACATCTTTTAAAGCTTTGAAATTCCGTTCTCTTTGCATAACATATAAAAAATGAACAACAATGTTCCATTTCACCAAAGTTTTAAGTTTTACAAAACTGACACAAATAACAAGGAATATCTCCGTAATGGTTCACTCTACAAGAAAATTTATTCAGATATAAATTGTGTGTTTTAGCGAGATCTTTATTTTTGTATAGTAAAAGTTTGTATATCTCTTACGGTTTACAAGTTATTCAAAAGTCACCCAGAGTAAACAGGACTACATAGGCTATAGCCAGAAAATTCAAAATATACATTTCGTTTGTCATAAAAATATCTTAAATATATGTAATTTTAATCAAAATCATTAGAGCCATTTTCAAGAAAATAAAAATTTTCAAAAAATGTTTCATGTAAAGGGTAGTTTAGGGTGGGGCTATTTTCTTCAAAATCTTTGTGTTGCATTCTTGAAATTAAACAGAAATACCAACTTTGATTTTTAACCGACTTTTCATTATTGAGTTATGCCATCTACAGCCTGACAGACAGACAGACAGACAGACAGACAGACAGACACACACACACACACACAGAGACACACAGACACAGACAGACACACAGACACACACACAGACAGACACACACACACAGACACACACACACACAGACACACACACACAGACACACACACACACACACACACACACACACACAGATCTTTTTCTAAAAATGCTTTTTTTGGATTCAGGGAGTTTCAAAACATATATTTCTGGTGTGGTCTTGACATCAAATTTTTGGGTGGAATACAATACTATTTACAAATTAAAAATCAACTAACATGTTCCTTATTTGTCCCCAGTCCGAAAAGAGGTGAATCCTGCTAATGCAGGACTTTTGCAGATGTTGTGTAACATAATGGCATCTTCTACTGTGTTATTTACCCACAAAATAAATCATTAGATTTTATTTTTCTGTTAGCTTAATTTAAAAATTGTCAGCTTTCCATGGCCGACACTGTATACTTAATATTTTGCATGTTTTAAAATAATGGTTTACTATTAGTGCATTATTGTTATCACTGTTAATTTTATAATTACATTTCTTTTGTTGTTTTAGAATATATTCAGAATCATGCCACCAAGATTAACCCCTGCAGAAATGAAGTTAGAAAAGGCAAGGAAAAAGGCAGAAAAGGAGCTTGCTAAACAAGAGGCTATAAAACAACAACGAAGGGTGAGTGTACAAAATTGAATTTGTCTAGAAAAGTGGATGTCATAGAAACTCAAACTTTGCATAGTATATGAGAAAATCACTTTACCTGCGTGCCAAGTAACAATATAAGTATATTCATACTGTATGAGTTATCCAGTGTTTTGTGAGTGGCTTTTTAGGTTCTCTACTATGTGCATTAAGTAGAGGAAGTATTGTATTCTATACAAACATTCTGTACTGAGATTTCATCAGAAATATATGTTTTCAGATCCTGGATTAAAAAATCATGTGTGTGTGTGTGTGTCTGTGTGTGTGTGTGTCTGTGAACAGAATAAGTCAAAAACGAAAGGTCTGTTAAAAAATTTGTACAAATCTTTATCTTAACTAACATGAAGTAGATAGAGGAATAGTAGTTTGAAAGAATAGTTAGTACAAGAGTAGAGAAAGTCATGTGAGTGCAACACATCTGATCTTTTTTAATTATTAAGGGGCAGTCCCATCCCTGTCACCCTCAGTGACGATCATCCACAGAGGCTACATCATCTCCCCATGCACTGCTGTTAGTAACTGAACATGCAGGCAGAAGGGGTGCGTGTTAGTTGTAAACAAGCATTAGCATAGGGAAGGAAATATTTGAACACCCTCCCTACAGCCCAGACCTAGCACCAAGTGACTTCCATGTTAAGGACACCATGCAGACTTGGCTCCAAAGACAGGAGGCAAGTGTTTTTGTAGAGGATACTGCAAAGTTCGTGCAATAGATATGAGAAAAGCTTTAATCTTCAGGATGATTTATGTTGATCAGTAGTTTACAAGTGTACTGAACTTTTGTCAATAAAACCATTTTATGTTCACAATGATTTTGATCTCATGTCCTATCAGAGGTTGAAAAAAAAGTCCTTCATTTAGTGAAAAAAGCTCAACATCAGTAATAGTTTGAGAGGTACTTGGACAGACATTTTTTGTAAAATTATATAACTGTTTCAGTCCAAAAGAAGCTATCTAATCACTTACCATATATATGTTCCAGGAATACTTAGCAAGGGAGCTCAGTTATGGAGAACAAAGTTGGAGAAATATTGAAGCAAATTTCAGGGACTTTGCTATGAAGATCAGAATACCACAGTTAAAAGAACAGGTGGAGGTATGTAACTGTTTTTAGTTTCTTTGCTGTCTATCTATAGCAGGTTGAAGTATTCTGTCCCACTCAAAAATTAGACAATAAGATTTAACAATAGCTTTTAGCATCCCCTGGCATCATAACATATGATACTCGAGTTCTTCTTGCTCTGTGAACAAGTCAAAGTAAAGAAAGCAGATGATATTATAAAACTGATGAAAATGAAGTACTTAAAACAGTGGAGCGTATTCATCAATTGAAAAATATCTCAATACTTCTAAACACATTCTGCACCTACTTACTTGTAACAATATTTATTACAGGAATAGTTTCAGAGAGGGTCCTCTCCATCATTCAGCTGTTGGTCGACTGGTTGAACATCAGGTAACTGCCTCCCCCTTCTCTCGTTGCCTGGTCTGCTGTTCTTCCTATTGGCTAGTCGTAAGACATCGCCTATGATTGGTATATTCAAAATTCATCAGCCAATCTCAATCCTTAATGATCTAAATATTTTCCCACACTGTTAGCTCCCAATAATTTATGCTGGTTTTAAAAGTTGGATATTTAGGATGATGTTGCGCTTGCAAGACCAAAAGTGGTATCCTATGGCTGATTTATCTGTTTCTTTGTATTTGATGTTTCTGACATGTTCCTTCATTCTGGTTCCCAAATTTCTTTGTTTTGCAGTGTTTCTTTTTCCTGTTGTGTAAATAAATTTTGTGGATGCAAATGATATTTCTATGGGTGGTTTAACAACTTGATTTTACAGTGTATTTAACTATACAACACAGCAAGGCAAGGCAAGCCTATGATTGAATTTAGCATCAAGCCACTCATCATCATATTTTGCAACAGCTATAGAATATGTGTAATGAGAGAGAGAGAA
This sequence comes from Tenodera sinensis, assembly GCA_030765045.1. NCBI lineage: Eukaryota > Metazoa > Arthropoda > Insecta > Mantodea > Mantidae > Tenodera > Tenodera sinensis. The sequence continues at coordinate 106,365,524 of CM060972.1, read as the reverse complement.
AGAGAGAGAGAGAGAGTATAGCAGCATCATACAATAATGAAATGTCAATTTATTGTCAAAAATGGTATTTGGGTTCAGTATGTTCCAAGAATGCAGCACAAGATTTTTCAAGAAAAAACCCCCATTCCAAAAGTGCCTTTAACATTGAAAATTTGCCATTATCTTTAATTTTCTCAAAAAAACTAGCGGTAGCAATTTTTACTAAAATACAATATTCAAGAAATTTGCATGAGTAGTAAAAAATATATCTTGAATTTTCTGTAAATAGCTTGTGAAGACCTCTTTATTCTGCATGAAGAACTGATAAACCATGAGAGACAATTTTTTTTTTCATATGATAATTTTATTGTATAATTAAATACAGTACAGCTGTGCACACAATTTTTTTTTCTGTTATTAATGTCCCTCAATGTAATGTATCAGACAGTGAGTGAATGAAATGGGTGGAATGATGCTCAAATGAGCCCGAGGTCCATAGAGCTTTAAGTGACCCTAAATTCGTCTTCTCAGGATAAGGAAGAAGCTCGGAAAAATGTCTTATCTGGATCACTCCTGCTAAGCAAGATTTGAACTTGCAACCTCTTGGACGTAAGGCAGACATGCTACAGAGGCAGGTGTATACAATTTAGTTAATAAATAACATGAAATAAGGAAATAATGAAGCTAATTTGTATAGCTTTAAGAATGAGTTGGAGTCAACTTGAAACATGTTAGCAGCAAAAGAACTTGCAATATTACTAAGATAAGTGAAGCTTTTAGTTTCTAATTTGTTCTTACTTTAGATAAATAACATGAAACTTGTGATCAGGTACTTATACAATGATGAACCTAAGGATGAACTTATTTGAGTTACAATCGTAAGTTGGTATGTTGTTTTTGTTTTAGTCTTCTCAGCAGTGGATTAGGTGGTAGATTGCCTGTTATTTGCTGAATTAGATGATTTTGGTGATTTTTTAATGTTTTTAAAAAGTTGTATGTAATTCACGTGGAGGAATGTTGTTACCTCCAGTAGTCCTAAGTCATCATGCATGTATACTATGGTGATCCTGTCATTAGTTGTAGGCATTTGTTGTGTATTATCTGAATCCTTTTAATTTGACTGCAGGAAGCAGATCAAGCAAACATATTGCCAAATAGTAAAAATTACTGATGTTAATATAAGGCACTTATATTGTAGTGCAATTGGTGATCTTTCTTTGAGTACATGCTTCAGTTGATGCATTCTGTTTCAACGTTTAGTCAATATGTTGGTTACATGAGAATTCCATGTGAGCTTGGAATCAACTGTCAATTCAAGATATTTGGTTGTGGTTGATGTTGTTGTAGGAGTTGAACAAAAAGTTGCTCCACAGAAAAAAATGTTGGTAAATGAATCTGTGGTGATCAAATTAAAATAATTGAATACCCATAATATTGTAATTTTGTAATTAATTTAAATATAAATAAACATTTAGAAAATTGATGTTTTACCAAAACCACCAAAGCCCCAGGTAATACTGGGTATTTCTGTGAGTGAACAACATTTCTAATTGTTCTTGTTCTTCTTCTTGTTCTTCTTTCTTCTTCTTTCTTTCTTTCTTTCTTCTTCTTCTTCTTCTTCTTGTTCTTCTTCTTCTTCTTCTTCTTCTTCTTCTTCTTCTTTCTTCTTCATCTGTTGAAGCAGTCCCAAGTCTTTTGTTTATTAGCTACTACTCTTTTAATCCCTTCTTCCCAGGTTCTTCATTTCCTTACTTCTTTTTCAGTTAATGTTTTTATATTCCATGTTCCAATTCTTAATCCATATTTCTCACACAGTCATCTATTTATTTGTCTCTTTCTGAGGCTCACATTTTCCTTCTGAATCTGACTTTACTTAAGGTGGGGGATTAGCCCAATATTTAAGTTCCCTGTTTTATCCCCAGGGTTCTCAGGTAGGTCCTCAGTTCTTGGGCATTTCCTCCCAACCCTGAAAGGTTTTAGTTTTCTCAATACTCGGGTGGCTATTTGCAGTGGTTTCCCACTGGGTTTCTCACTTCCCTACACCTAGTAAACTATATTTATGAGTTATTAATGGGCAGATAAGAGTAAATCATATGACTCTTAGTTATGCTTTTTTTATAATTTTACTGTTATATGTTCCATAGTTTATCAGAATTATCTGTTTCCTTTTTTCTATTTACTATATAAAATTTGTATAGGTTTTAACTGATTATCAGAATTATCTGTTTCCTTTTTTCTATTTACTATATAAAATTTGTATAGGTTTTAACTGAGGACCAATGTATTACACAACTAAATCATTGTTAAATTATGTAAATGTTATAAATAGGGCTCACATTTTTATGACCTAAAAGCCTCTTGAAATATGCATGCAAAAATTGCCAAAATGTGATCAAAAACTTAAATGAAAACATGGCAAAATGTATTTACTTTTAATGGATACAGATTAAATAATTCATAGCTCTCTTAAGCTTCATTTTTAGTAGAATTGCACTAGAAATGACTTGCAGTTTCAGATGGTGAAACTTGAAGGATATTCAGTTGTCAGCAAGTAGAGCTTTATACTTAGAGAAATTTCTTTCTACATCACATGATGTGATGGGACAAACTTGAAATAAGGGAAACCATTAGCAGAAAGTGCTGGTTCATTTTCAGTAACTTCTTATTTCCCACAAAGAATGTCACCAGTGTTACACAATATTGTATATGCAGGATTTCTTTTGAACACATGTTGTAATTTTTCACTAATCTTGTCAACTACTTCACCCTGTATACTTGATAACTCACTTTCAGGTTCCTTCAAAATGCTTAATAGACTATACAGTTTCATGGCGAGTGATGGACTTTAATACGAACAGAGAAATTTATTTTATGCACTCTAAGTTCCTTGACATGGTGAATGAAAATAATTGTACATTTTTGAATTGGAACTGAAGAATTCAATGCCCACATGTGGCTTGTGTGTTTAAAAACTCCAACAGTAAGTTTTTGGGCATAAATAAATAATAATTACCATCTGAAGGTTATTTAATCCCAGGACATAAAGTACTTAAAATAGTAAATCACCATTGGGGTAATTGTCTCTGATGTGACACTGCCTTTCTGGTTTACCAGGAGAAATACAAATCAGTATTCAATGTCATTCTGGCAGGTTGTCACAGTAGCTTAATGGTTAGAGCACCTGCCTGGAAAGTGTAGGGTCTGTGGTTCAAATCCCAGCCGTAGCATTGAATTTTTCAGTTCCGATTCCACCTCTCAGACTTTTTAGTGTTTTGCTAAAATATCTTGTGTCTTTAGTTGCTCTGATATTGCTGGGTAATTTATTGTAGACTTTTATTCCAGCATATAGAGGGCTTTTCTCATATACTGCCAACCTATGCATGATAGGTTTCAGCTTGTTTTTAGTTCTTGCTCTGCGACAATGATGATTTTGTGAATTATATAGTGTTTCAAAGTTTTTATGTATATATTTATTTAATTCGTATAGATATTGTGATGGTAGGTTTAGTATTTATAGGCTTTTGTAGATTTTTCTATAAGATTCTTTAGGTTTAGTTTGTGTCATTATGCAGATTATTTTCTTCTGTCCTTTGAGGTTGGTTTCCCTGCCCATGGCATTTCCTCAAAGTATAATCCCTTATGTCATTATGGAATCAAAGTAACTGAAGCACACAAGTTTTATTGTTTCTAAGTTGTTTCTAATATGGTCAAATATGCATTTATATGACTGATAAAAGCTGACTCATTGAGTTTACAAATGATGGAAAAATGCTTAAATTAACCTAGATATGAAAAAATAAGCCAGGATAAAAGTATAACACATCATAAAAATGCGAGCCCTACTTATAAGCAATATCATTGGAAGCAACATATATTTTCATGCACAAACAATTGTCTGTTTAGGCAGCCTGGCATTTTTTTGAACATGCAGTTGATTGTAAGAACCTGATCATCAGCCGACAGCTCGATGAACTGGAGTTTAATGAAGAGGATCATTGCGTGATGCAACAGAAGCACATAGTGGTCGCTGATGAGATTATGAGTGAGTAACTTGACTTCTATTTAAATATACAGTCTTCAAAATAGTTTTATATTTGTCAACTTGAGACAGAATATTAGAAGACCCCAAAAGAAAATCGTTTATGTGAATATTTGTTAAAAGTGTAATTTGTTTTTTGATGTTGGTATGAGTTGGTTAAATGACGAAAACGTGTTGCAAATGTTCATTGTTACGAACAACTAAGTTAGTTTAAAGACGTCATAAATATTTCCATATTTGATTTTAATATATATGTATAAATATTAGAATTATATGTGTTCCATAATAAAAGTAAGGGAGGATGGTTAGTGATCGCTTCCCTAACAAGAAAGAACTATTTGATGGATGCATACGCGGATGTACACGAAAAAGGTGGTGTCACGTGAGGTGACGCCATAATCTTCCCACTAGCGTGTGTGTAATCTAGGTGTAAGGACGTGTTGATGTAATGTGTGAGCATTGTAGAACTTTCACCAGACTTTCATCAAGCATTAGTTCCACTAAATGTAAAAGTGAAAAGACTTAATTCATTTAAAACGGTGCTAGGAGGATTTATTTTAATGTAAAATATAGAAAAAGTGTTAATAAAATAATACATTGTGGTGAAGAAACATCGTGTGATTTTTCATTCCATCCGTTACCACGCCCTGAGATCACAAAGATTTCAAAGGCTCAAAGACCCAACGAAGCTTAATTATAAAAAACCGCACCAAACTAATGTTACCAACAAACTGTAGGCATGGTACCTCATATACCCTTTGTGAGTCAGTGCCTTAAGTGACTCTGTTCTACGTTGTTGCATATAGTTTTACTTTCTCTACTATGTAAAGTAAGTAGGGGAAGTATTGTATTCCACCCGAAAATTCAATGTCAAGATTTCACCGGAAATATATGTTTTGAGGCCTCTGAATACAAAAAAAAGCATTTTTAGAAAAAGGTCCATGTGTATGTGTTTGTCAGTGTGTGGACAGCATAACTCAAAAACGAAAAGTCTATTAAAAATCAAAATTGGTGTTTAAGTTTATTATTTTTCAAGGATGCTATCTTTAAGATTTTGAAGAAAATTCCTCCACCCTAAACTACCCCTTACATGGAAAATTTTTAGAAAATTTTGATTTTCTCGAAAATGGCTCTATTTCGATTAAGCTGCCATATGTTTAAGATATCTTTATGACAAATGAAATGCATATTTTGCATTTTCCAGCACTAGTCTATGTAGTTCTGTTTGTTCTGGATGACTTCTGCATAACTGCTAAACCGTAAGAGATAGACCAAATCTTGCTGTACAAAAAATGTTGTTTGCTAATGCTGGATTTTTGACAATGAAGTCATTGGTCCTCTGGCTCTCCAGTATGTTTCACTGATGGATGGGGCGCTAGAAGTGGCCGGGCATATTTGAAGGTGGTCTTGGTCCATTTCCTCTTGCAGATCACATAGAGGACAGAGTGGTGAAGAATATATCCCAATTCTGTTTAAATGTTTTGCCAGACAATCACGTCCCGTAATCTACCAGAAGGTTGCAACTGCCATTTTTTGAGGATACTCAGGAATTACTGTTTGAATGTTTGGTAGTTCCCATCTTTTATTTTTTGATTTTTCGTAGTAATATTTTGCAATAATGTTTTTTAATTTAGAGTTACTAATCTTTTAGCTGCATAAAATGGTAGATTAACTATAGATTTCTGTACACTGCTGATTCTCTTTTTTGCAAGAAAATCAGCTTTATCATTACCACTCAGTCCACAGTGAGCTGGTATCCATTGGAAGACTAGGTGTTTTTGAAGTGCTGTTAGATGGGTAAAGATTTTCCAACATTCTATAATAGTTTGGTTTTTTGTGACAACTTGGAAGTAATTGCTATAATTGCTGCCCTGGAATCTGAGAGAATAACTGCTTGATGAAAATGTGAGATTCTATACAAAAGATTTTGTAGGGCCATTCGAATTGCTTCAATTTCTCCATCGAACTTTGTTGTTCCATAACTTAAAGATTTGTAATAGGAAAAGAGGTGACATGTGACTCCAGCCCCTGCTCCATCTCTGTTTGATATCAGTGATCCATCAGTATAAATATGGAGCTATTCATGTTCCAGAAATCTAGTATGGATTGTCTCTAATGCCAATAATTTTAGAACACTAGTTGGAGTATCACTTTTCTTAACTTCTTCTGTCAGGTGTAAATAATATGTGATGTCTAATGTTTGTGTCGGATTGACTTTATATATGAAGTTTTCCTTTGAATTAGGAAGGTATATATTCTTCTTAATGTCTTGAATTTTGGAAAGAAAAGCTCTCCTGAGTCTTCAGTGTATGTGTAAAATTTCTCGTGTTCCATGCATTGAATGGGAGTCTGATCAACTTTTCATGTTGAATAACAGCTGCTTTTTCTATTTCATATTCAATGGAGTGTTGGTTGGTATTTCCATAGCTGGTATTAGTGTGGTTTTGATAGCACCTGTAGTTAGTCTCAGACTTTGGTTTTGGAAGATTTGAACTTTTTTTTGTATTTTCTGTTACAAGAACTTCACTGTAGTGAGTAAATAATGGCTTTATATATACGTTGTATGTTGTGTTAAGAGTTGCTCTGGAACATCCCCACTTCATTCCTGTTAGACGTTTTAACAGTGAAAGGCGCCTCTCTGCTCTTTGTATTACATTTTCTATTTGTTTGGTCCATGTAAGTTTGGTATCAAATATAACTCCCAAATACTTTGTTTCCTTTGTTTCTGGGAATTGTTGACCCTCAAAATTTATTTTTATTTTTAATGGTTTTATCCTTAGTGAAAAGATTTGGTAGTGTGATTTTGTTGTATTAACAGTCATTACATTTTCTTTGGTCCAATTCTGTAGGTTGTTTAAGAATTGTTACATGGTTTTTTTTCTAGTTTCTAAACTTTTGTTTTTTAGGTTTGAAGTCCACATTACTAAGTCATTGGCAAATAGTGCACACTTCACGCCTGATTCTTGTATTTCTCTTGGCAGATTGTTAATAAACATATTAAAAAGTGTAGTGCTGAGCACTGTGTCTTGTGGTAAGCCTGTACTTTATAATCTAAAAGGTGAGTCAATTAGTAACACTAAAAAACACTTACATTTATAATTTTCCAGAACGCATTTCAGAGGCTAACTTTCCTCCATTATCAACCGGACAATGACTGGGTTTCCATGGTGCGGATGGTCTACTTGTTTATATTTAGGTATGTTCCTTCCATATCTGGTGGCAATAAAGCGTTGTGTTAGGAAATGAATAAGCCATGAAAACATTGGATCTTGTATCCCTATTTTTTTTTAAATTTCTGTAGTAGGTTTGTTCTGCATATTGAATCATATGCATTTTGGAAATCAATCAAAACTGATACATTATCTTCTTTTCTATTGAAGGAGTCTTTGGTTTCTTGACTGAGAAGTAACACTTGTTCATTTGCAGAGTGGAGCTCTCTGAGTCGAGCTTAATATGAAAATTAAATTTTGTGATTCTAGAAATAAATTTAAACTGTTTGACACCATTCTTTCCATCACTTTTGCTATTGTGCTCGTAAGATCTATTGGTCTATACTTTTTTTAATTCAGATGCTGTTTTATCTTTCTTCAAGAGTGGGACGGTTAGTACTTTTTGCCATTCGGCAGGCACAATGGTTTTCCAGGATAGATTATAGAGTTTTAGTAGTTGTTGTTTTGCTGTTTTTCCAAAGTTATTTATGAACTCTGGATGTATGTGACCTACAAAAAATGTAGATCTTGCCAAAACACACAATTTATGTCCAAATAATATTTTTTGTGGAGTGAACCATTTCAGAGATATTCCTTGTTGTTTGTGTGAGTTTTGGAATACTTAAACTTTCGTCAAATAGAACATCGTTATTCATTTTTTTTATGTTTTAGTCATGCAAAGAGAATGGAATCTCAAAGCTTTAAATGATTTGACTATCGCTCAAAGCCTGCTGTATTCCCATATTCCCCTTGTACCTACAAGGAAATAAGCAATAAAATAATTTCTGCAAATTTTTATCTCAACTAACACAAAGAAGATATAGGAATAAGAGTTTGTAAGAATAGTTAGTACAAGAGTAGAGAAATTCATGTGAGTGCAACATGTCAGATTTTTATATTTCTATTCGCATATGTGCTTGCAGTCATCCCAAAGATGATCTTTCATATTTTCTAATTCTTGTCTGTAATATTAGGAGGTCCTTTTCCTGCTACAATGTTGTGTGCAAATAGAAAAAAAAATTATTTGGTTGTTTAACAATGCTGTCAGTTGCCAAGATCACATTAGCATCGCCAGTATGCCTGAATTTTGTCCTGCTGGAGTTCTTTTACATGCAAGTGAATCTACCGACATGGAGCTGTAGTTTTTAAGCACACTTAAAAACCATTGGTCTGGGCCGGATTTGAACCTGCAACCTTGGGATCAGTAGGTCAGCATCCAACCAACTCAGCCACCCAGACCGACTGCAAATAGATTTTTCTTTTTTGAAAAGTTTAAAATGTTATGTAATTTGTATTGTAATTCTTATTTCTGATTGCCCTTCAATATGTGACATTTATTTCATTCTGTGCAGAGCTGATGATTAGCTCTGGATAGAGCACTTAAATAAATTCAAAATGCAAAAATAAAATTAATATTATTTATTTATTATTGAGCATGACTAGATTTTTTAAGTAGATTTTCAATATAACGCTAATTTAAACAGGATTAAATTTTTGAAGGTTTTGAAAATGCCCAAAAGAAATTTTAAGTCATATTTTCTAATTTTTTTCGGTCATAAGTGCATGCATATTTCTAAAACTTTTAGGTCATAAACATCCTGGCCCTGGTTATAACTTATAAGGGATAAAGGAAGGGAAAAGAAAGAAAGGATTCACCATACAGTCCTTCAACATCATTGTACAATAATATCATTGAAAAACACGATGGTGAAACTAAATTAATTAGGTTATCATTCTGGTTTAAAAAGCCACACTAGGTGTGTGTGTATATCCTCTTCAGGACTCACAAGTTTATCTATTCACCTCTTCTGTTCTAGAAATATTCAAAACACAACTTGAAGAACTGCGCAGTGATTTTGAGAAAAGGAAGGCCAGTCTCTTGCAGGAAAATGAACATTTGCTTAAAGAGTTGTCGGATACATTGAAGAGCGAGATAGAAGGATTTCAGCTGAATATGCTTCTCATGAAGGAAAGAAATGAAGAAACCCTCAAAGCTTTAAATGCATTTAGGTTCTTTACAGAGAATGAAGAGAAAAATGAAGTAAGTGAAAAGTATCAAAGTAGTTTTTTGGGTATGTTGGTTTAGTCTTATAAAAATGTAGTCATAAATGTACTGTATAATTCACTTATTTTTATTATACTATATGTGTAAACAGTAGCAGCTCATAGGATATATTTTGGGTGCACATAAAATGTTAGATTCAGATAGCCCAGAAAATGTGAAATGGCATATATTGCAGCTGCTGATGATGGCAGTGGCAGTGGCAGTGGCAGTGGCAGTGGCAGTGGCAGTGGCAGTGGCGGTGGCGGTGGTAGCGGCAATAGCAATGGTAGCGGTAGTGGCGGTGATGGTGGTAATGGCAGTGGTAGTGGTAGTGGCAGTGGTGGTGGTAGTGGCAATAGCAATGGTAGCGGTAGTGGCGGTGATGGTGGTAATGGCAGTGGCAGTGGTAGTGGTAGTGGCAGTGGTGGTGGCAGTGGTGGTGGTAGCGGCAATAGCAATGGTAGCGGTAGTGGCGGTGATGGTGGTAATGGCAGTGGCAGTGGTAGTGGTAGTGGCAGTGGTGGTGGTAGTGGCAATGGGAGTGGCAGTGGTGGTGTTAGTGGTGGTGGTAGTGGCAATGGCAGTGGCAGTGGTAGTGGAAGTGGTGGTGTTAGTGGTGGTGGTAGTGGCAATGGCAGTGGTGGTGGCAGTGGCGGTGGTAGTGGCAGTGGCGGTGGTAGTGGCAGTGGCGGTGGTAGTGGCAATGGCAGTGGTGGTGGCAGTGGCAGCGGTAGTGGCAGTGGTGGTGGTAGTGGCGGTTTCTTTTTTATGGAGGGGAATAATCTTACAAAGACATCCACCAGGCAAGTTGGATTCCCACGAACTAAAAAAGCCCTGCAATATTACATCAGCTGCTATTTGAAGTTCTCTGCAGGTGCTGAATGACCAGTTCGTTTCCAGCGCATCACAGCTGCATGATGAAAATGATAAAATTTGGAATTCTATGTAACATTGAAAAATAGAAGGCAAATTGAATATATTGGTTTTCAGAGAAACTTTATTTCATATATAAGTTATTTATTGTACAATTAGTGAAATTAATTTGCGGGACTGTGCTTAGTGCAATATTCTTGGAATTTGATGTTGTATTGAGATTAATTTGTGTGTTTTGTGTAAGTTGCATCTCACTGTCAGTAGTGTCTCACATTTTAGCATCTTCTAAACTCGCACTAGTTGCATTTAGAGTTAATTGATATTGCGCTTTGCCATTGCTGCATGGGAATTCTCTGACTGGTTGAACACCTGTCCTTTATGAAAATTGAACTGTCCAATTGGATGAAGACCAGTCCTTTAATGAAAGTTTGAACTTAAGGAGGTCCATTAAAGGACTTTACTTAAAGTGGGGATTACCCCAATGTTTAAGATCCTTGTTTTATCCCTAGGGTACTGGGGTGGATCCTCAGTTCTTGGGGTACGGATTGGGCATTTCCTCCTGACCCCAAAAGGTTTTGGTTTTCCCGCCAATACTCGGGAGGCTGTTTGCAATGGTTTCCCACTGGGCGATGGGGTTGCCACTTCCCTACGCCATAATTGTTTCTTATGCAAAGCTCAAATAGGTCACTTTTAGGGCAAGCTTTGGTTTTTCTTTCACTAACTTGTATTTATACCTGTGGATATTTTATTATGCAATACTTCTCCACGTGATCACTATGGGGTTGTTTAGTATTCTTTCTTATAATTTCTAATTACCAAAGCATTTCCCACTTAATGTGACATGCACTCATCTCTATTTGCACAAAATTTTGCATCTTCACTATATGATGCCAAGAGATTTATTATTTATCTCCCTTGGTTACAGGACCTAGCAATAATTGTTTTTCCTTTGTTTTTCCCTCAATTTACACTCATAATCATTGTTGGTCATGCTCCATATTACTGTACCGAATATTTTGAATGCAACAACAAAGTTTACAAAATAAAAATGTAACATTCATTTAACTGAAAATTGACATATTCTTGGTGGACATAAAATAAACACAACAAATACCAGCATGTGTCATCCATTCCTGTTCGTCCAAATTAAATATCCTGGAGTTACAATTTCTCCTACCCAGGACAGTATTTATCACTCAGGTCTTTTTATGCACATAGTTTAGAGAAAAATATTTCTCCTCTTTAGGTCCTGAGGAAATCTCTGGGCAAACTGTCAGGTTTTGCTTAGTGACTCTTCCAGTTATGTAAATATAATTATTAGTATAGCTTTGGATTACAATTAACTACAATGATAATTTAACTATGCAGGCTGCAATGTCGTTGTACAGTTTGAAAGAGAGGATTCAGAAGGAAATGGATGACTTATGGTCTCAGATCAAGGCAGTTCTGAATTTATACATCACAAGTACAGAGGAACCTAAGTTGGAATATGAAGCCCTGAATACAAAAGATAAAAATGCAAGGAACACACTGGAGGTGCGCTTGCGGAAAACAAAGAAGCTTCATGTAAGTGTTTTATATATTTTTACATCACTGTATTTTGCCACAAATCTGATGTGATTCCCTGTTAGGAATGATAAACTAGCAATGGCATAGCGCGGTGTGTGGACTTGGGTATGCACTTTGAACTCGTGTTAAGGGTACACAGGTGAAATTTTAAACTCTACAACTATTAGTGGATTTTCTTCAAACTCATATCAGACATATTACATATAAGGAATAATGTACATACACATTTTCATTACAATATATTTAACACTTTTAAATGTATTTCATTTTATTTATCAATTTTTGTTTAGCTATTTTCAGACTGTACCTGAAATGCTCCACATGATGGAGATTTCTAAGTTTTGATAATTTTAAATATTATTCTGTTATAGATAAGTACTCTCAAAATAATGTTCAGAACAGAAAATTTTATAATACCTTGGTTTATTAATAAAAATTATTAACTTTGAAAAAAAAATTTCACAATTTTTATAATTTTCATAGATGCCAACTGGATTAATATATTAATGATAGGAAAAGTTAACTAAGGAAAACTGGCAGGGTATATAACACATCACCCATATCCATTGATGCTATTCCTCTGTAAACTAGGTACCTATTAGAGCATTTTGAAATCAGAAACTTAGCACCTTGGTTCATAAACTTGGCATTTTGTAGCATTTATACATTTACAATTTAGCATTACATAACTTTTTGAAGAAAACCATATTGTAACAAATGACAAGTCCAGTTACTTTTTATGTCACTTTATTTCCCTTAAAACTGAATGGCAATTCACAACTCCTAATCTTGCAACTCACAGCTGTTCTGTTCTATCATAACCCTGACATAAACATGTTCAGCTGTACACAGCTTGCTCTGGCAATTCTTACTCACTCTTAAACTGACTGAGCACTAAACTACTTGTGTCGTCTCGCTTATATAGTCAAGTATTAGGTACTAGCAATTTTTCTGGAAATTGACATTTTGCCAAGCTACTTGCAACCAAGTCTTGCACTTCAAGGTTGTTGAACTGTCTTAGCTGTCATTGTTATGCATTGCGTAGCAATGTCATGATGTGAGGTAGCTGACCTTGACCTCCAATTAATTCAGATTAGCAGGGTTCTACTGTATTTTATCTTGTTTTTTTTAGACCGTATATTTGATTTGTATACTTATTGTTAGAGCATATGTATATGAATGCTTAGGATGATATAAAGAAGATGAGAGATAAACTTGTGACAATTCAAGATCTGAGTGAAGTGACACTAATGAAGCTGTATGATGAACGCCAGTATTTTGACAACCTCTTCAAATCACTGTGTCATAGGATGAGAGAAGAGAAAGAACTGGATTTTAACCAGCTGATCTCTCATTCCACAGCAGCCAATGAGACTCTCAAGGTAATTCTGATTAACTCAAAGCTCTATTTGTGTACATTTGAATAAGCTAGTAACAGCGATGTTAATCTAAATTATTATAAAAATTGAATCAGACATCAGACAACATCCACAAGAATCAATTGGACAATTCTGACGATGGGAGCAATTTACGCTCTTGAAACCAATCAAGATAAATATTTACATGTAAGTGATGTTGTGTTTCAACACCGATTCAATTTTTATAATAATTCAAAGCTCTATCCTTACAACCTCATATAATCCTTTATATGTGTTACATTCATTGATTTTTCTATAAATCCTTAAAACTTTCTTGCGAAAGCTAATTCTATCTACTTGCCTTATATTAACTGACGTATAAAAACTGGTGCCTGCTATCAAAACAGCTACTTCCATGCTCAAAATCAGATGTCCAGAAGAGCACCACATTGAGAATTCTACAATGGAATGCTAGAGGGATGTCCCAAGTAAAGAAGACAGAAGTGACCAAAAGCCTCGCAACACACACACAGATACACAGATACAGATACTCTATATAAACAGTTTATTTAAAATAATTCAAGAAGCTGGGGGAATAGCGATAGGTTATGCGTATGACACTATGATTGTAGTCACAGGAAAAACAGAAATAAAGCTGCAAATCAGGACAAATACTTTACTAGAAAAAGTCAGTCAACATTTAGAAAATTTAGGTATGGTATTAAACACAAACAAAACACAGTGGATGCAAATTAGTCTCGGTTACAAAAAACAAACAAATATAAAGTAAAAATAGAAAACATAGAAATTCAACAAGTAAATAAAACAAACTTCCTAGGATTAATAATAGACAGTAACTTGAAATGGAATATGCATGCTAAAAAAGTCATAAGCAAAATTAATTCAGGTTTATATGTATTAAAACAAATAACACAAATAATAGATACAAAAAGTGTCAAGCAAATATACTATGCCTTCATTCACTCGCATTTACACTATGGAGTGGTATTATGGGGCTCAACACATAAAACATTACTTTTAAGGCTGTTTAGGCTGCAAAAGAGAGCAGTACGCTTAATTGCAGGAATAGAAAAAAGAGATTCATGTAGAAATGCTTTTAAAAAACTAAATATTTTAACATTACCTTCATTATATATATATATATGAATGTACTAAACTCAGATTAAAAGGTTGTAATCAAAACAAAAACAGTAGTATTCCCAAATATAACACCAGAACAAAAGAAAATTATTTTAGAAATAGACTTATAGGTACTCTAAATAATAAGTGCATAGAAAATAGTATCAAAGACCTGTACAACCACCTACCATCCAGCATTAAACAGATAATAAATGAAAAAATTAAACTAAAGAATATTAAATCTTATGTATTAGCAGTGGCGGCTCATGACATTTAAATATAGTAGGGCACACAAAAAACCTGGTTTATGCAAAGATCTGGCCTAGGAGGTCCTAATTCCTTTGCTAGTAATCGGTCCTCAAAACTTAAGGTTTTAGTTTGTGAGAACTTCACCTGGTTCATTTTAATAGTTCCGCTCACTATACATTAGTGATGCTAAATTATATAAGCTTAGCAGTTGGATAAGAAAACTGTTATACAAAATTTCATTCACACTTAAAACTGAAAAATATATTATCTACACTGCACTGCTGCAGCAAACTGGACAATGGCGCGTGTAATGTTTTAAATGAAACAAGCCGGTGAAGGAAGGAAAACATTCACAAGTTTTAGAGACAGCTCCGCATAGTGTCAGGTCTCACCACTATTGTGCCCATATGCAAGTGAATTCCTCATAACCCCCCTGTCGCTTCCCGCAGCTAAGAGTGAGGGGATGATGTTAAATACAACAAGTTGGAAGTCCGCACGGAGATTGTGACCACGCAGGGTTGCCAAGCTTCATAAAGCTTACAAACGTGAGTATCAAAGAAAAATCAATTCAAATGACAAATTTAAAGAAAAAATAAAACGTATTACAGTTCTGTCTAGAGCACTAGAACATAATTGGAGGGGCACGTGACCTTGTGACCTAAGGGTACAACCACCCCTGTGTATTAGAAAAAGTATTCTACTCTGTAGAAGAGTACAAAAATAGATAGAATATGATATTTATGCACTTCCCATTATTTTCAATTATTCTCGTATTTTTGTAAATATTTTGTATTCATTTTATGTACATATAAATTGGTGATCCATGTAAAATGTTTTGCAGCTGTTGGAGACAATAAAGTAAGTAAGTAAGTAAGTAAGTAAGTAAGTAAGTAAATACACAGACTCAGACAAATGTAAACACGAGGCAAATAACCATCTATAGAATAATGCAAACAAGCTTCTCAACACACAGGCAATCTCTTAATCTTAACTGATGCAAGAATTGCATTGCAAGCTCAAGCTGCAGCACTATTTGTTTATATGCAGCGATAGCAGAACATAACAGAAGCAGTTTATGTTACTGCTGGGTTGCTCATCAGCCACATGCTAATCATCTGTTCCATATCGGTAACAGGGTCCTTGTGTGTAGCATTTCTATGGAAATGCCTTAGCTCTAATTGGTCCTTTTTGTTGCTATGAGCACCGCTAAGACGCATTCATCCCCTCCCATTCATTTATAGTTTCCGCTACGTGCTTAACATCTGTCAATCCCCTTCTTAATTGTTGCTGAGTGTACAAGTGAAAATGTAGCAGCTTTTTGCCCAGCAACAGGTCATGATTGTCTGGCAGAACACCTAGATTGTATGAAAATTATTAATTTGCCAAACTGCATGTTATGTAATAATAACAATTCTAACACCTTTGAACATCTGAGAAAGTGTGGTGCACTCCAGAAATTATGGAATGGAACAAATGGTCAACTCTATTGGGAAGTCAGGAGACTGATAGCAAATGGTCCATAGGTCTAGAGCATTAGACTAAATAAACCTTTGCAACCTTTGCAATCCAGAGTTTAAATAGTAGGTAAGTTTCAATATTAAAGGATTTGAGATTGGGCAGTTAAGGATTACCACTGCCCTGTGGAATATAGCACTATCTCTTTCTACTTTCCATGTTTGAATTGAAACCTCATACACTATAGAGCATACTAATGATAACCAGAGGACAATGCTACATTTGTTGCAGTGGCTGGAAACAAAAGTGGAGAAAGGTGAGTGTACTCTGAGACTGGCTGAAGCTTGTCAGGAGCTAGAAACACAGGATGAAAAGGTGAAGCCTTTCCGCTATTACTTACCTGTTTCTGAGGCAGAAGAGGACGAGGAAGATGAAGAAGGGAAAAAAGCAAAAGAAAAAGCAGTTAGCACCAAGGTAATTATTTCCTAGCAAATTGATTCATAGGATTACTTTGCTGTATGAATGTTTTACTTAAGCTAGGAGGGTGATTAATTTACTTTATCAAGCACATAATGGATTCGTATCCAGTGGAAGGTGATGGATTTTTTTTTCAGATGTAAAAATCCTTAACACAGTTTCCTTTGGAAGGGAAGTAATGACACATCTCTTGTTTTGGAAGCATGTTGCAGTTATGGAAGAGTTGCACAATAGGCCTCTGTGTTTATTTCTTGTCTTCTTAACAGTTACTCCACATGGATTAAACTCTTTCAGTCCCAAAAAACATTGCCATCAATTTTGTTGCATGGTGGAGTGTCTTTTTTGGGGGAGGGGGTTTGAAGATGTGGTACCACTACATAGACTGTCCTTTGGAATCCGGTGTTTGGTACAAAACCCATGAGGTAGAGGTTGAGTTAGTACGGAGGGGATTCCACACTGAGCACCAAGTGAGCTATTGTATGTCAGATCACTGGGAGGAAGGGGTGGAATGAGAGTACAACAGGTGTGAGGGAAGCCAAACAGGCAGTGAGCCATTGTGAGGGTTCCTAATGTGTGCTGAAGAATCTTCATCTCAACATCAGGGTTCATCAAAGTAGTCATCAGATGCATAGGTTTTGATTGCGGTCCCCCGGAAGGTCTGGCAACTACTACATGGCAAAGTGACCAGGCATATTGACCTTGGTTGTGGAGCACTGCATTCACTTGTTATCTTGTTTACTAGAACAGTGAAATACTAGTAGAGTCTGTAATGTAACACAAATGGATGACATCTCACACTTGCTGTTGTATGACACATTGTTGTCCTGAAGACATGATTGTATCTAGGAGGGTGAAATGAACTGGAGGACAGGAAATTCGGGGATGTAATTATCCTTTCCAGCATTCACCTGGTGACCTGGGAAAATCCCCGAAAAATCCCATGGATCAGGAATATTGGCCATGGGATTTGAACCACGACCTCCCAAATATGAACCTCACATATTACCACAGAGCCATCTCACTTGGTACAAACCCTTGCTTCATCTCCCATTACAATGTGGTTGAGAAATTGATAACCATTATTGTGATATTAGATCAGGTGCACCTTGTGAACTTCAATCAGCATCTGTGGTACCCATAGAGCACCCATTTATTTTGTTGTTGTTGTTGTTTTCTAGTGCCTTGCATCTGGCAATGAAGCCATTAGCATTCGTGCTTTCCAATACTTTTGAACTGTAGTTTCTTCTGATCTTAATGCTTCACAGGTCTTCAATATACTCTTATCACTATTTCATGCAAGAGAGGTCTTGAAATTTGATGAAAAATTCATATAAGGTGTCCAAAGTGACACACCGGTTTTCCTGAATTTCTTCATCAACATTTATTTTGCTTTCAACTTATCTGTTAATGAGTGATGGCTTCCAACTAGGGTCTTAGTTGTGCACACTGGTTCTTCACTGATTAAACATTATATACCATTCCACTTAATATATACGAAGTGATATAGACAGTGAAACTTTTCACATGTTTTAGAAGTGTATGAGACATCCTATAGACACTTATAGTTTCAATTACACGTATTTTTGTTTGGACGCATTTCGAAGACCAGCGTCTTCAATCTCAATGACTTTTCGACTGACAGTTGAAGAGGAAACCTCTGTTGTGGTAGAGACCGTGCTGCTATCTGGGTTGCTGGATATCAACTTCATTATGTCATCTGCTTGTGGTATATTGAAATTCATGGCTATGTGAACATTCTTCGTTATATGTATTTTCTCTCAAATTATCAGTTCTGCTGTTGTTTTTGTGTATTTTAGTAACTTAATATCCTGTTCTATGGTGTGCTGAGTTGACCAGAAGTGATGACCTATGGCTGATTTGTCGATCTGTTTGAATATTATGTTTCTAATGTGCTTCTTCAGCTGTGTTTTAAGTTTTCTTTTAGTTTGGCTGATGTATATTTTTGGGCAATCCTTGCATTTTATCTGATAAACACTGGATTTTGAGTTTGTTGGTATTGTGTCCTTTAATGGATGGTTTAGCAGGTTTCTCGTGTTGAATCTGTTGTAAGGAGCTAGCTTAATGCTATGATCCTGGAGCAGTTTCTGGAATTAGTTGTGCAACTTTGGGTGGAAGGTGAATTTGCTGTATGTAGATTGTGGATTGGATCTATTGTTCAGCATTGTGATGACCTTAATCTGTTTTTGTCTTTTATATTTTTTTAAAAGTCTTTCAACTAAATCCATTTTGAAACCGTTTTTTTCTGCTACTGTCTTGATGTGTTGATGTTCCTTTTTAAATTCTTCATCTGTCAATCGTGTGTTTATTAATCTATGTATTAAGCTGTGGAATATGGCATGTTGATGTGGTCTTGGCTTAATAATCTTGTAAGTCCTACATAAAGGGGGGTGAATCAGATGAAGAAAGAATATATTTATTTTCATTTGTTTATTTATGTGTTTATTTATTGGTACCAACTGGCTAATGCAGTCAGGATCTCTCTGTCTTTAAACTTATTGCTTAGTTCATAAATGGTAATTGTGAATTATTTCCAATACCTAGACCAGTTTCATGAGTCAATCACTTACATTCTCAATAGTGATTAACACATGTTACTAACTGATCTAGTTATTGAAAACAATTCACAACTACCAAAGGTAAGTGAACATTAGTCCCTAAATATGTAATATATTAATTGACATACATTACTGTCAGTAACTTCAGTATTTTCATTATATTCATTGCTTAGTGTTGGTGGAATATTAGCTTGTGGTGCACCTTTTATTTACAGATATGGAAAGACATTTATGGTTTAGAAAATTTCTGGCAGAAAGTGAGTGATGTGGAGCTGAAATACACCAATATGTTGCGTGAAGCAGAACTGCTGCTAAGGGAAAATAATTGTTTACGACATTTAATGCAGCAATACCTTAAAGCCATGGCACGAAGTCATCAAGTACTGCGAAACTAAAATCATATTAACAAAGTAAGATGACTGAAAACTATGTCTTTCCTATTAGGTTAAAAGAATCATATTAAAGGACTTAGTGAAAAATAATTAAAGAAATAAATGAGTGTTATAAACTTATTTGAGCTATAAGAAGCATATGAAATACTATTTTAAGTTAAGTTGCTTGTTCAGTGATGCACCTTCTACAGGATAATCCAAACTTTCATAGCTGTATAATAAACATGAAATCTGTTCAAGCCCGAAGTGACGTGGTCCCAAATTTTTTTCTGTTTTGGTGAGTTTTGTAATATTCAGATATTGCAGGCTTTTTTTCCTGTGCATAGCTTTAAGATTGATTGTAAACACCAAACCAATAAATTGAAAACTATGTCCACATTTAAAAAGAAATTCATTCTGCTCCAACTTATAACATTTAAAATATTTAAAACTACCATGTCAGCTGTGAAAATTGCCATAAGATATATATCGGTAAAACAAAGAACAATTTGGAAACGAGAATGAAGGAACACATTAGAAATATTAAATATAAAGAGACAGATAAATCAGCCATAGCTGACTTTTGGTCATGCAACCATAATATTAACCAAGATATCAAGCTTTAAAAACCAGCAAAAAATTATTGGGAGTTAACAGTGTGGGAAAACATTTATATTATTAAGGATAGAGATCAGTTAATGAATTTTGATATACCAATCATAGACATCTTACGACTACCAATAGGAAGAGCAGCAGGCCAGGCAACGAGGGAAGGGGGAGGCAGTCACCTGACGTTGAATCAGTCAATTGAACAGCTGAATGATGGAGAGGACCCTCTCCGAAACTAGTACGGTTTTAAATAACAGTTGATCCAAAAGGCTCTGAACTAGCTGCACTGTGTTTTACCTGTACACGTCCTTGGCACTCATTGCCAACTACCACTGTCATAGAACAGTGTGGATGAAACCATGTATTTTTAAAACTACTTTTAAAGGCTTTACTTTCTAACATTATTAAAGGAGATGCTGAAACTGGCTACCGTTGTTGTCCATATATCTTTGGCACCTCTATAGGAAACTATCCATCAGTTGGCGTAGTTAACGTTGAAAAATACTGGCTATTTCCTGGTGGATATTTTGTTTTAATTCTTCCAGGGTGTGTCGGTTTGTCTTGTACACTTTATGCTTTAAGTTACCCTAGAGATACAAAGTGCAGATCACCTGAAAATCTTTCTGCAAATTGCACTTTCACTTGGCGAGCTGACTGAATTAACACATACGAATCATAAATAAATACGCACTGTGTAGTAGATGAGCCATAATACAATTTGTGACTAAGTACAGGAGAAAACAATAAAGCACACCGGTAACAACTCAATCACACGTTATCATGTCAGCTCAATACTTCACTTTCAGAGCAGAGTAAAACAAGTCGACCATATGACCTTGTGTACAGCAGCTGCATTATTGTGTTTCTGGGTGTGCAGTCCAAAAACACTGCACATTGATTCAGATATTTTTGAAGCTCTCTGTTGGAGCAGAATGTGTTTTTTTAAATTGCATAGTTTTCAACTAAGTTTATTAATATGCTCCACTGTTTTAAACACTTCATCATCAGTTTTATACTATACCAATAGTTGCACTATCATGCATTTTATTAAATAGCACTCACTTTATTACATATGTAGTCTTATATCTGCTGCTAGATTTACTGGCATGTAAAAGAATTCCTTTGGTACAAAATTTCAGTACACCAGCAGCAATGGCATTATCCTGGCAATTGATACTGTTGTTTACAAACAAAATGTTTAATAGTTACATTCACTGCATAGTCCAATAGATATTATGTATGTCACATACAATATTTTAATCCCTCTGTTCTTTCACTAACACTTTTATCACAACACTAATTAAGAAATGTTGCACTATACTGTGACAAAATGACAAAATCCAGTCCAGTTACTTTTCTATCGCTTTATTGTCCTATACAACTTTATCACAAATACACAGTTATCTTCTCGTCATTAAGAGTCTACAGTTTTTTGGTTATCACAACTCACAAGTTTTACTTCTCGTAACCTTATTCCAGTCCTTCAAGTATCTTCCTTTACTTTCTCTGTCTCTCATACTAACTACAGTGTTACAATCACATGACGCTTGTTGAATCTTCTCACTATGCAAACAATGTAACACACACACACACATGCATGCACAAGCACGCACACGCACTGAACACTAACTAACTCGTATCCGTAACTCTCTCTTGCTGTTGTTTTCCTTATATAATGGGGTTGACGTCACATGGACCTTTCATGAACTGCTTCAAACACATCAACAGTTATGCAGCAGGATCTTTCTCGAAGGCTCCATGATAGCCCCTTTTGTGTAGCCACTTAGATTGATAGTCACATACACACCAACTAACACACAACTAGAGCTGGGGACGATACGAGTAAACCCATTGAGTTTACCGGTTTTTCCAGTTCTGGCAGACTGACTGAAAGACTCACACACACACACACACACACACACACACACACACACACACACACACAAACACGGACCTTTCTTAAAGGTGCTTTTTTTTTATTCAGAGGGCCTTAAAACATAAATTTCTGGTGAAATCTTGACATTGAATTTTTTGGTTGGAATACAATACTTCCTCTACTTACTATATGTAGTAGAGAAAGTAAAAATGAAGTGGGATAAATTTCAAACTTTACATTTAAGTTCAGTGTCTTCAAAGGATGTAACAAGATATTCAAGGAAATCCTCTCGTCTCAAACTCCCCTTTACACACAAGTATGCCCGCATGCACCCCCACACTCACCAACCCACCCACCCCCTCACACACATACACACACACACACACACACACACACACACACACACACACACACACACACACCTTGGTCTGGGTGGCTCAGCTGATTAGTTACTGATCTACTGACCCTAAGATAAAATAAATAAACAAACATATTTTGTTTGTTTTTAGAGGTGTCAATCGCCAGGGTGTGCTGAATTTCATCCTGCAGTTCTTTTACATAGGTACCAGTAGATCTACTGACATGGGTCTATTGCTTTAAGACACACTTAAAAACCGTTGGTCTGGGCCAGATTTGAATCAATGACCCTACACCACAGGGCCAGGCAATATTCATATTGGTATGTACCCCAACCATCTATTGTTACCTTAGAGTATTATTGTGTATTGGTAATTAGGTTTAAGTCCCTAGTTTTGCAGCCATAAATAAACATGCACTTCTCCATTCAGTGCATGATTTCTTTATCCTGTGAATTTAAATATCGGGTAACTTTAATGCATGTAGGTATACGTATAGATTCTCCCAGGGTAACTGGGATAGTAAAACTCAATTTTAATTATTTATTGCTTCCCAGGGGAAAATTATAAGTGTTCAGTTTTATGCCATTACTGTATACTTTTCTGTAATGGGTAGCCATGAGAGAAATACAAAAACTTACTACACAAGGTATCATTAGAAACACAGAATTTAAGAGGTGGAATCAGGACTGATGAATCCAATGCTATAGGCAGGATTAGAACCACAGATCTTCGGCTTATCGAGCGCAGCTCGGAAGATCATGGTCTGATCGCACAGTCTACTGGCCCCATGGCGCAGTTGGTAGAGCACCTGCCTGCTGTGTTGGGGGCCCCGGGTTCGATTCCCGGCAGGGGAGTAGGAATTTTTCTCCAGCCAAGATTATTCCTCATTCTTCTTTGACTCTGCAAGTATGGGTGAATGTGTGTGTGAATTCAATGTATAAAAACCTAACTGTTAAACGAGTAAAACCAATAATCAAGGCCGCCGATATGACCTCTGTAGTTAAAGGCGGGATTTAAATGGAGCAATAAAAAAAAGGTCTACTATATTCTAATACAGTTCCCCTTGTACCTACAAGGAAATAAGCAATAAGATAATTTCTGCAAATGTGCATCTCAACTAACACGAAGAAGATATAGGAATAAGAGTTTGTAAGAATGGTTAGTACAAGAGTAGAGAAAGTCATGTGAGTGCACCACATCAGATTTTTTGAAATGGGTTGAATGTCAGCGTCCAATTGTCACTCGTGATATCACGTCAGAAACAGAAAGGAATTTCAAAATACAAGATTTTGTAAATCTTTAGGTGACAATGGTTTCTATCTTTCGTGCGTAAAGCATTTTGATGTTATGTGCTGTTGTTTACAATGGGTTTTGTTGCTTTATTAATTTCAAAGTATTTCACACATAAAATGAAAACCAACAGGAATAAAGACGTGAGTATAATCTGTGGTCGATCATCTGGTATAATCTGTGGACGTGAGCGATGCTGCCGCTAGAGTGCACTGAAGCAGCTATGCTCGCTTGTCTGCCGATAGAATGCGATACGTGCTATCTGAGCGCGCGCAGTCTAATTCATATCTTACTTTATTGGTTTTCTATAGTAAACACTACTCGGTTTTCTCCCGCTGGGAGGCCCTGTCCGGGGTGCACTCAAGGAACAATTGAGGAGCTACTTGATTGAAATGTAGCGGTTCCTAGTGAGAAGAGCGCATAACCGACCGGGAGGGACCGGGGCGCTGACCACGTCCCACCTCCAGTACTGCACCCCACTCATGACTCCTCTATTGGTCGGGCGATAGTCCTTGGCTCGGATGGGCTGTTGTGCGACTTTTCTCTCTCTCTCTCTCTCTCTCTCTCTCTCTCTCTCTCTCTCTCTCTCTCTCTTTTACTCCTAAAGAGTTGAAAACCAAGGCAACAAGAAATAACTTAGAAATGTTTAACGCCACAAAAAATAATCGGAGATAGATTGTGTTCTTAAAGAGATATACATTTTTTGGGCAGTACTATTTTTTCATCCCTTACGGTTTACTAGTTTTGCAAAAGTCATTCAGAGTAAGAGGATTGTAGAGGAAATTCCCGGAGAATTCAAGATACATATTTCATTTGACATGCAAATATCTTAAACATCATATGGTATATTATTTATTTATTTATGCCAACAAACTTACTGTTGGTAATTATTATTTACTTATGCCAACAAACTTACTGTTGGTGTTTTTAAACACACAAGCCGTGTGTGGGCAAAGTTTTAAAGGTAGAACTGGAACTTAAAAATTCAATGCCACAACTGGGATTTGAACCATAGACCTTCCGCTTACCGGGCGGCTGCTCTAACCACTGAGCTATTGTGACAAACTGCCAGAATGGCATTAAATTCTCAAACCAGTTCGTATTTCTCCTGGTAAACCACAAAGGCAGTCTCACATCAGAGACAAATTACCCCAATGGTGACTTACTATTGTAAGTACTTTATGGTCTGGGATTAAATAACCTTCAGATGGTAATTATTATTTATTTATGCCAACAAACTTACTGTTGGTGTTTTTAAACACACAAGCCGTGTGTGGGCAAAGTTTTAAAGGTAGAACTGGAACTTAAAAATTCAATGCCACAACTGGGATTTGAACCACAGACCTTCCGCTTACCGGGCGGCTGCTCTAACCACTGAGCTATTGTGAAAAACTGCCAGAATGGCATTAATTTATTACTGTTGGTGGTTTTGGTCTGTGGTTCAAATCCCAGCTGTGGCATTGAATATTTAAGTTCCAGTTCTACCTCTCAATCATATGGTATTTTAATAAAAATCATGAGTCATTTTTAAGAAAATCAAACATTCCAACAATATTCCACGTAAAGGTTAATCTGAGGTAAGTGGATTTTCCTGACCGCATTCTTCGAAAACGCTGAACTTAAATACCAAGTTTGGTATTTATCGGCCTTTCGGTTTTGTGTTACACTGTCCACAGAGTCATGCATACAAATGCCCACTTGGGGCGTTTTCTAAAAATTATATTTTAGTTCACGCGGCTTCAAAATGTGTATTTCTAGTGAAATTTGTCCAGTGTTTCCTCTTACCTACAATAGATATGTAGCACAGATAGTGACAGTAAAACTGGAATACTATTAGGTACATTTATGCTTCAGCAGACAAGCCGCCTCCCAGGCCAGTCGGACACGCGGTATATGCAGTTTTCGCCTGTAGAGTAGATAATCCCGCTGTACAGCCAACGCGGTGAAGTTGCCTGCACATCAGGGGTTTTACAACACCACGCAAACAAACCACACTTTCGAAGTAGGCCTGCGGCTTTTCCGGCTTACTAACGCTGAGGAAAGGGATTTCTCACTAGTAAAACTTCATTTTCTGTTGAACGTATGAGAGATAGAGAACTGAAATCTTCAGTACACATTATGCAACATATAATTGAACTTTCTGAACCACAATAACAATTTTATAATATATAAGTGATATCGATAAAGCAACAACTTTGCACATTTTCCACATTTTTACTTTTTGACTTTGAAAACTTATTTTTTTAAATTTATAGTAAACTAACTTACGTAACTAAATAATTAGGTACAGAAAATAGCTGACTATACTAATAACTAAAGATGAGACTTTCATGCACTATAAAATCCCGAAATATTCATGCACTATCAAACTATGGAACATACACGATCAAAGGAAAAATACACTAAAATATTCTTGTACCAATTTCCTTACATCATTTCACTTTTTTAAGCACAGTTAACCAAGAACATTTATGCATTGTTTGCTGTGAGGTTTATGTGTTTGTCAGTCAATATGTCTTTGTGGGCAGAAAATGACCTTCTCCATCGCAAGACGTTATGGGTGTAAACTTAAAGGAGCACATTGGTGACAATTTCGGGTCGAATTGTTCATTCGAGTGTCCGCCACAAAGAATCTTTTTCACTGAACACAAGAATGTATAGTCGGGGTTCGCATTGATGACCCTCTCCAGTTTCTTCTTTGCCACTTTGCCAGAGGCAGAATTGAGGGATCTTTGAAATTCCTCAACAGTAGTGACATTGAGTCCACCAGTGGCACGCATGTGGCTTCTAATTTTTTTACTGAAGAGGGTAGATTACAGAAGTTTGTTCTGATGTAAACCAAATCTGACTCTAAAGGACACTGACCAGCACGAGTTAACTGGGTGCGTTTCCCTGTTTTCGAAGGTCAAATTCCTCGCCCTTCCCACATAACTGGTTTTCGCTGGGTTTGCGAAAGCACATCTCAGTTCACAAGAGAGCCAGGAAGCTGGAGATAAAATTCCGAGAATGGGAAATTATGTAAGGATATATTTTTTCTTAAAGTGAGGAACAGGAGTAAAATAATTACCACAAAAATCGAGAAGTTGAGGCGTCAGTCAAGCATTAAAACATACGTTTAAAATCAATATAATGTATATTATATGCACGATAAAGTAAAAAATTCCTTAAATAATGTTTTTGTTTGATTTTTATCCCCAAAAATCTTATGTGTGTTGCACTCACATGACTTTCTCTTCTCTTGTATTAACCATTCTTACAAACTCTTATTGCTATATCATCTACGTGTTAGATGAGTTAAACACTTCCAGAAATTATCTTATTGCTTATTTTCTTGTAGGTACAAGGGAAATATTGGAATACAGTAGGATTTGAACGATAGTCAAATCTTTTAAAGCTTTGAGATCCCGTTCTCTTTGCACACTTAACATATAAACAGATGAATACCGATGTTCCATTTGTTGTCCAAAAGTTACACAAATAACAACGAATATTTCCGAAATGGTTCACTCTACAAAAAAATTTATTTTGACATAAATTGTGTATTTTAGCAACATCTACATTTTTGTATAGTAAGACTTTGTCTATTTCTTACGGTTTATGAGTTATTCAAAAGTCATCCGGAGTAAACAGGCTACATAGGCTATAGTCAGAAAATTCAAAATATACATTTCATTTGCCATCAAAATATCTTAAACATAGTCATTTGAATCAAAATTGTTAGAGCCATTTTCAAGAAAATCAAAATTTTCGAAAAATTTTCCATGCAAAGGGTAGTTTAGGGTGGGGTTATGTTCTTCAAAATGTTCGTGTCGTATCCTTGAAAGACATTAAACTTGAATACCAACTTTGGTTTTTAACCGAGTTTTGGTTTTTGAGTTGTGCTGTCCACAGACACAGACTGACACACACGGACTTTTTCTAAAAATGCTTTTTTTCGATTCAGGGGGTCTCAAAACATATATTTCCGGTGAAATCTCGACATCGAATTTTTGGATGGAATACAATACTTCCTCTACTTACCAGTAGAGAAAGTAAAAATGGCAAAATATGCACGGAAGAATTGCACATATTTGGAACTGGAAAGTAATGAAATGAGTAACTGCTACGTTTGAGCAGTGTCACATGTTCCTATAAAACATGCACTTGCATGAAAATCTCATCTTTACTAATAACAAACATTCAGAAGTGTGGTTCTGTGTTGCAAGTAGTTTCAGAGAAAAAGACACATAAGTTCATGTTTTAAGAATAAATTTTAATATTTTTGTGCCTGATGAAATAATTTTTACAGAACACATAAGTTATCAATGCAAATAACCACTTGAACTAATTGTCATGATTTGTAGAATAATTCGTAAAGGTTTCACGAAAAACCATTGAGAACTTTTAAGAGCAATGATAATTTAACTCACTTCTGTATGTTCAGACTATCATGTCCCCTTAACTTTTATTGCACCGATTCATTTTAGTTGTAATATCATTTCGTACTTTTTGGATATTCCTGTATAATGAAAATGATGAACGTCTTTGGTTCAAATTTTGTTTCAAGAGGGATAAGAGATTGGAAAACCTTGAGAAATGTTTCAAAAGACTTACAGGCGAGAATATATGAACAGTATGGAATGGCATGGAGATTCAAAGAAGGCAGAAAATCCTTTGAAAATCGCGCAAAAACCGGGCATTGTGTTATTTTGTTTTTCCCCCTATTTTAATGGCATTACTCAGTACGAATACTGCAGGCGAACCATTAATGAAGACGTTTATGTGAAAGAAGTTGCCTGGAGTGTAGGCAAACAGACACAGCTTTGCCCCTGGCAGAGGCCCTCAACTCACTCTGATTTGGCCACTGCAGATTTTTCTTTCTTCCTAAGACGAAATATACTCCCAAAGGTATTTTCTAGCCCGTAAAAACAAAAAGAAAATCAGTACATGATCTGAGCTTTTTTTCCAAATTATGCATCCATCAAGCGATATCTCAATGGTAAACAGAATGACAAAACTAAACTGCTAGATTAGCTAAGAAACAAGAAAGTGAGGTTCGATAAAAGGCAAACCATAGGAAACACTAAAATAAAAATACTTTGACATCAGAGATGGATCAAATTAGGCTATGATTTAGCAACAAGGCACCCTGGGACTGAAAAATGACAGAAAAATTATCAGCTTGATAATTTTTAGATTTATGCATATAAATGTACCCCAAACCTTCAGTCATCAATTGAGAATGACATTTTTTTTTTAGATGCTGCCATTTTTGAAACTCAAGTGTGCTACATTTAAAAGTCCCTTTCTGCTGACGTTTACGGTAGTATTTTAACAAAATATGGGCCAAAAAAGGCTCTAAAACAACTAAATTCAGTGGAAACAAGTGGTTAAGATATGAATTTGAGGGGAAGACTACTAGACAAAAGAGGGAATGTTTGACAAACATGATCATGATACATGTGTGTAGAAGAATTGTTTTTTTTTTCTCGACTTTACACTTTTTAATAAACTATTTGCTCCATGGGCATTAAATGTTGTGCTCTGTTCCTAGAATTTTTCCAGGATTTTTCAGCTCCTGTCTTTGGTTTCAAAATCTAAACATTTTTTTACCTTTAAAAAATTAAATTCCCCCCCCCCCCAAAAAAAAAAAAAATTAAAAATATTTTAATGCTCATCAAAACAAAGAAATTAATTATGTGACATTGAGCCATTCAACAACATACGGGCAAGAAGAGACTGGGTGACCTTGGATACGTCGAGCAGTTTTGTGTGTGTGCGTGACCGTGATAATGACGGCGAGGAGTGGAGGAGGTCCGGGGCTACAGGGCAACTAGCGACTGTGTGTATGTGATCGAACAGCGATAACACCAGAAACTTCTAGCTACTACTTCTAGCTACTTCTTTGCTGAGTCATTGTACGTGTTAAGCACTCGAAGGAGGTTATCTCACGCCGGCTCCAGTATAAATATGACACACAGTGAGCAGTTCAGTCAGTTTTAGAGTTAGAGGTGGTGTCAGTTTTTAGAGTTGAGTGAATGATAGTTGTTTAAGTCGTCGTGTACAGTTTTAGTTACGAGAGTGAGTCGGCCAGCCTCCCAGCGAACATGTATATGTCGTCGAGTGATTGTATCGTAATAGTAAATATGCAAGAGACAGTGAAACTGGAGAAAGACATTGAAAGACTGAGAAATATTATCGGAAGAACAATTGTGAATTGTAACAGCAGAGAAGACTATAAACTGTGTTAGCAACGAGAAGGAAATTGTGCATTTGTAGTGAAATTTAGAGGAAAATAAAGGTTAGAAAAGTAAACAGACTTCGCATTTTGCGCGATTTTGTTACAATTACTTTTAAAATAGTTTATTTTTTCTTCCTACCAGGGATTGATGGTGTTTGTTGGGCAATTACTGTTTATAAAATAATAAAACTGTTGTGATATTTTAGGTTTTGATGTCCATGAAGTATTTTAAATATTACATTTTCACATTGTGAATAAATTAAATTATTTCCTACTTGAAAACCGATCAATTTGCCATCCCGCACAACATACTAAGCGTTCTCGGTGTTTTTTGAGGCACTCTTTATATAATTAAAATGTTTTGAAAGTAAGTTTTATTATTTTTCTGCTGGACGAAGACTCAGCCACATAAGCTACCAATGCAAACAACCACCTGAAATAATTGTAATGATTTATAGAATAACTCGTAGAAATGTTAGGTAAATCCTTGAGAACTTTAAGAGCAGTAGTAATTTAACTCGCTAAGGTGCAATTTCTGCATGTCCCCTTAAAGTTTCTGCGAATAGCCTGTGCAATCCTTTCCATTCATAATTAATTATATTTAAGTTTTAAACCATAAAACCATAAGAGACCAACAAACAAATCTAGATATTGTTAAAAAACATAAGTTATATCAAATAATTTTTGTGGCATTAACCATTCCCGAGACATTTCTTATTTTGCTCTCAGTTTGTGTGTGTGTGTGTGTGTGTGTGTGTGTGTGTGTGTGTGTGTGTGTGTGTGTGTGTGTGTGTGTGTGTGTGTGTGTGTGTGTGTCAGTCTGTGAACAGCATAACTCAAAAACGAAAAGTCGATTAACAGCCAAATTTGGTATTTAAGGTTAATGTCTCTCAAATACTTTTACAAATGTTTATCATATTAACAGGAAATAGAGAGAATTGTCTTTTTTAAGAATACATAGTTTGTGGAAGACCGAGTAGAGAAAAGCTTATGAATAGAATGCATAAGGATTGTTTTAATAGGAGTGGTGCTGCAAGAACAACTGCTGCCAGTTTTACCTGGAAAAGTGACAGTTTGGCTTTCTTTAGCAGTTCATGTCTTTCCCTCGCATTGAAGTCTCTGTATGGCGGATATTAGGATAGCTCTATTCTTAGACATTTCCCTTGAGCAAGTGATAGCAGGCTCTTCTAGTGACTTCACTCTATAATATGTCCGCATAATGACCATCCAGGATGTCATCTAAGAGACGGAAGTGTTAAAGTTTACTCTTACGTGACTCAGGGACTGATATTTTGTCCATAAATGACAAAATCACCCAACTCGTCTACACTTTTAGATGTAAATACGCTTAGGCCAAATAAACATAATAACATCAATAAACATCAATCAAAAAACCATATTTAGAAAAACGACCGTGTGGTGTGTCTGTGTTTGTATGTGTCTGTGTGTGTGCGCGCGTGTGTTTCTGTCTGTGAGTAGCATAACTAAAAAAGTAGAAGTCGGTTAAGAGCCAAAGTTAGGATTTAAGTTTAATGTCTTTCAAGAATGCGAAACAAAGATTTTGAAGAAAATTGCTCCATCCTATGCTACCGTTTAGGTGGAAAATTTTTATTTTCTCAAAAATGGCTCTAACGATTTTGATTAAAATACCATATGTTTAAGATATTTTTATGGCGAATGAAATGTATATCTTGTATTTTCTGGCTATAGCCCCTGTAGTCGTATTTAATCTGGATGACTTTTACATAACTGGTAAACCGTAAGAGTAAGACTAAATCTTACTATACAAAAAATGTAGATCTCGTTAAAACACACAATTTATGCCCAAATGATTTTTTTTTTTTTGGGGGGGGGGTGGGGGTAGAGGTAACTATTTTGGAGATATTCATTGTTATGCGTGGGAGTTTTGCAATACTAAACTTTTCTCAAGTGGAAAGTCGTTATTTACTTTATGTATTGGCCGTGCAAAGAGAACGGGGTGCTAGGGGTCCCGGGTTCGATTCCCGGCAGGGGGGTAGGAATTTTTCTCTAGCCAAGATTATTCCTCATCCTTCCCTGAGTCTGGAAGTATGAATGTGTGTGAATTCAACGTGTAAAAACCCCAAAGACCGAAAAAAACTGTTAAACGAGTAACACCATTTGCCAATAGGCAAGGCTGTCAATATGACCTCTGCAGTTAAAGGCGGGATATAAATCGAACAGTGAAAAAGAGAGAGAGAGAACGAAATTTCAAAGATTCCATATAGTGACCAACTTTAAAAGATATGACTATTGGCCTAAGCCTACTGTATTCCCATATGCCCCTTGTACCTACAAGGAAATAAGCAATAAGATAATTTCTGCAAATGTTTATATCAACTAACACGAAGATATATTAATAGGAGTTTGTAAGAATTGTTAGTACAAGAGTAGAGAAAGTCATGTGAGTGCAACACATCAGACTTTTCTATGGAGTTATCATGTCCGAAATATTCCTTATTGTTGGCTTTCATTTAAAAATACTTATACTTTTCTTAAATAGGAAATTGTTATTCGATCTCTCTCACTCTTCTTTGGCACACAAACAGAACCATCATAGCTTTGAAAGCATTTGCCTATCGCTTCATTTATTGTATTTTTCTTATATACACCTAAAACAAAATATGCAGTGAAGGTTTATTTATATTAAGAGTAAGCGTTTGTAAGCAGAGAAAGCCATGTGAGTGGTACACATTAGATTTTGTATATTACATTATGTGTCAGTAAACTTGGCAACAGACAGAGCTGGTGACCTTTCACAGACGTCAACTGGCATTTATTCAAGTATGCATTAGTTTAGTTTTTCCAAGAAATGTCCAATGACATTCAAATGGTGTTCTATACCAACTGTGGAACAATAAATAATTATTTTGGGACAGCCTGCACTGTTATCCTGTTCAGCTGCAAATACTCTAACTGTTTACAATAACCAACCAAGGCTGTCATTAACATATGCACAATTATGCAATGAGATGGCTCTGAGGTAGCGTGTGAGGTTCGCATTTGGAAGATCCCGGGTTCCGTCCCCGTTGACAGCTCACTTTAAGTTTGGTTTTTCATGGTTGTTCGTGGTCGGTAGACGAATCTCGGCCACTATTTCCTTTCTTTCCGTTTCTGTATTCTTCTGTTTCGTAGTGTATGGCGTTGCTGCACAGATGACGCGAATGCTTGTGCTCTCCGTAGAAGAGGGCTGCTTGGTCGAAGGATCGTTCATCTCCTCTCTAAGCCACTCCAATAGAGGGACCGGTCTTTGGTAGCTGCAGTAGATCTCACACAGGTCGCACTGCACGATGTGTTCCCCTCCACTGTATCCCTACACTATAGATAGCAGTGGCGTAACGTGGACTTGGGTATGCACTTTGAACTCATGTTAAGAGTACACATAGGTGAAATTGCCAAATTCTACAATTATTAGCAGATTTTATTCAAACTCATATCAGACATAATACACATAAGGAATAATGTACGTTCAAGTTTTCATTGCAATATTTAAACACCTTTAAATATATTATTTTTTTCAAACTATTGTTTTGGCAGCGTACCTAAAATTAAGATTTCAAAATTTTGATAATTTTAAATAGTATTTTGTTATAGATACGTACTCTCAAAAGAATGTTGGTAACAGAAAATTTTATAATACTTTGGTTTATTAAGTAAAAATTATTAACTTCGAAAAAATATTTTTCACAATTTTTATAGTTTGTAAAGAACTATAATCCACCAACTGGTAATTACTAAAGTTAGAGAACAATCACTCCCGCTATTTTTTCTGCATTCTCAGTTGATTACAAGCACTCGGATTCCATATTCGGAACAGTAGGTTTCCAGCGTTCTCTCTACAACACGTGTTTTCCTCGTAGTAACCACGTGGAAGCACATGGGCAGTGTGCATACCCTGCCTTCGGTTTCCTGACCTATTTTTCTCTTACATGTTCACACACATTTCTGTTGAAAAAGGTGCTTCTTGCACTCTGATACGCACAGAAGTTAAAACTATGAGATTAACCTTCACTGCCAAACAAAATACTGAAAAACCAACGTTTAAACCTCATTAACATTAACAAGCGAGATGCAACTTTCTGGGTTGCATCCACTGCGCGTGCACATCGTTTAACGTGACTAGCGTGAGGCAAGCACAACCACCAGCACTCACTTTCAGTGCATGGCGTGACACCCCAACAATACTAATTCATAGCAGATTGTTGTTCGAAACATACTCCTCAACAAGAATAAAGCCAATTGGATTAATATATAGATAATAGGAAAAGTTAACTAACGAAAACTGGCAGGGTATGCAACACATCACCCACATACATTGACGCTACACCCCTCATAGCAAGTAATACAGAAAGTAAAACATCTGGTTGTTAAAATGCCATATTATTATTATTATTATTATTATTATTATTATTATTATTATTATTATTATTATTATTATTATTATTATTATTATTATTATTATTATTATTATTATTATTATTATTATTATTATTATTATTATTATTATTATTATTATTATTATTATTATTATTATTATTATTATTATTATTATTATTATTATTATTATTATTATTATTATTATTATTATTATTATTATTATTATTATTATTATTATTATTATTATTATTATTATTATTATTATTATTATTATTATTATTATTATTATTATTATTATTATTATTATTATTATTATTATTATTATTATTATTATTATTATTATTATTATTATTATTATTATTATTATTATTATTATTATTATTATTATTATTATTATTATTATTATTATTATTATTATTATTATTATTATTATTATTATTATTATTATTATTATTATTATTATTATTATTATTATTATTATTATTATTATTATTATTATTATTATTATTGTTATTGTTATTGTTATTGTTATTGTTATTGTTATTGTTATTGTTATTGTTATTGTTATTGTTATTGTTATTGTTATTGTTATTGTTATTGTTATTGTTATTGTTATTGTTATTGTTATTGTTATTGTTATTGTTATTGTTATTGTTATTGTTATTGTTATTGTTATTGTTATTGTTATTGTTATTGTTATTGTTATTGTTATTGTTATTGTTATTGTTATTGTTATTGTTATTGTTATTGTTATTGTTATTGTTATTGTTATTGTTATTGTTATTGTTATTGTTATTGTTATTGTTATTGTTATTGTTATTGTTATTGTTATTGTTATTGTTATTGTTATTGTTATTGTTATTGTTATTGTTATTGTTATTGTTATTGTTATTGTTATTGTTATTATTATTATTATTATTATTATTATTATTATTATTATTATTATTATTATTATTATTATTATTATTATTATTATTATTATTATTACTACTATTATTAATTACGCAGAGAAAGTATTGTATTCCACCTACAAATTCGATGTCGAGATTTCACTGGAAATATGTTTAGAGGCCCCCTGAATAAAAAAAAAAGCTGTTTTAGAAAAAGGTCCGCGCGCGTGTGTGTGTGTGTGTGTGTGTGTGTGTGTGTGTGTGTGTGTGTGTGTGTGTGTTTGTCAGTCTGTGGACACCATAACTCATAAGCGAAAAGTCGGTTAAAAACCAAAGTTGGTATTTAAGTTGAATGTCTTTCGAGGATGCGACACCAAGATTTGGAAGAAAACAGTCCCACCCTAAACTACCCTTTACATGGAACATTTTTCGAAAATTTTGATTTTCTTGAAAATGGCTCTAACGATTTTTATTAAAATGTCATATGTTTAAGATATTTTTATGGCAAATGAAATGTATATTTTGAATTTTTTGGCTATAGCCCCTGTAGTCGTATTTACTCTGGATGACCTTTGCATAATTGGCAAACCGCAAGTGATAGACCAAATCTTACTATACAAAAATGCTGATCGCGCTATAATATACAATTTATGTCTTTATAATTTTTTTTGTCGTGTGAACTATTTCGGAGATATTCAAATGGAACACCGTTATTCAATTTTTATATATGTTAACCGTGCAATGAGAACGGAATTTGAAAACTTTAAAAGATTGCTCAAAGGCTACTGTAATCCCATATTCCCCTTGTACCTACAAGGAAATAAACAATAAGATAATTTGTACAAATATTTATCTCAACTAACACGAAGGAGATATAGGAATAAGAGTTTGTAAGAATGGTTAGTGCAAGAGTAGAGAAAGTCATGTGAGTGCAACACATCAGATTTTTGTGCCCTTGTATCAGGAATATAATAGCGTTTTATGTTCTAGATTTGATCTAACATTGCCTTATTTGGATCTCCAGTTAGGTCTGCATAAGAGAGTTCGATGTGGAATCAAAGCAGGCCTGTTTGGAGATATAGTGAGAGGGAAAGGCGCAAAGGTACGGTCTGGTGATCGCTTCTCAGACACACCCCTTCCACACGGCCGGCGGCGGCACGGAGCTTTCTATATGGTGTGCCCCCGCCAACACACGGCTATCTCATTCACGTGATTTTCTCTACCCACTTCTCTACTCACTGTTCTCACTTAAACCAAATAAACCTCCCATTCACATTTATGCATTCCGTTATAAGCTTAAGCGATGATCAAGACTTTTAAGAGCTGGTCACTATGTGATGACTTTGAAATTCCATTCTCTTTGCATAACCACAATATAAAAAATCGGAACATATTTCCGGTGAAATCTCGATATCGAAATTTTGGGTGGAACACAATACTTCCTCTACTTTACTATACGTAGTAGAGAAAGTTATAAAAAAAAAACACTTATAATTTAAGAAAAACATATTTGAAAATGCATACCAATAATAAATATGTCCGAAACTTTCAACTCCGTAAGCAATGTTATTTTACGTAAATTATGTATTTTAACGAGATCTATATTTTTTGTACAGTAAGATGTGGTCTATCTCTTACAGTTTACCAATTATGCAAAAGTCGTTCAGGATAAACAGAACTTTTGAGGCCATTACCAGAAAATTCAACACATGCAAATTTCACTTCTCATGAAAATGTCTTAAACAGATGGTATTTTAATTAAAAGTATTAGAGCCATTTTAGAAAAAAACAAAATATTTGAAAAACTAGCAATGTGAAAGGTAATTTGGGGCGGGGGAAATTTTCCTGAATGTAAATACCGGGTTTAGTATTTAACTGAATGTTCATTTTGGAGCTATTCTGTTCAGACACACATGGGGAACGTTTTTTTTTTTTTTTTTTTTTTTTTTTTTAACTCAGGAAGTCTAAAAATACAGTGTCTGGCATTCGAATATGGGTTATCGAGCCCCAAATTTTACTTTCAGTGTTAAATATATTTTTTCGACCACATTTTTACTTTTTCTGCATCATACATATTAAGAAGAGAAGGTACTACATTCCATCCAAAAATTATATACCGATATTTTACCGGAAATGCAAGTTTTGATGTCTCCTGAATATAAATATTTTTAGAAAAACGTCTGTGTGGGAACAGCGTAAGTCAAAAACGAAAAGT
Organism: Tenodera sinensis; assembly: GCA_030765045.1. NCBI lineage: Eukaryota > Metazoa > Arthropoda > Insecta > Mantodea > Mantidae > Tenodera > Tenodera sinensis. The sequence goes on along the minus strand of CM060972.1, from coordinate 106,328,331 downwards.
CTATTAAATTCCAAACTTCGTATTTAAGTTCATGTTCCGAAGTTGCGATGCTACTATGTTTAAAATATTTTTACGACAAATACAATTTATTCTTGAATTTTCAAGAAATAGCCCTTAAAGTGCTGTTTATTCTGGATGACTTTTGCATAACCAGTAAACCGTGAGAGGTAGTCGAAACCTCACTACATAAAACTGTAGATATCTTGTGAAGTTAACCCTTTAAATGCATTTTTAATTGAGTGAACCAATACTTATAAGTATTGTAGTAGATAAAGGAATTAGCGTTTGTAAGAATACTTTTTACAAGAGTGAGTAGAGAAAATCATATGAGTGCAACACATAATTTTTTCCTAATGTTAGTAAGTTATATTTTACCGCACTTACTGGCCGCCACTGCACAGGCGCTGATGTTTCGTGCCGCAGGGGTTGGCAGCGCTGGCCGGGCTCGAGGTAAACGAGGCGGAGCCATGATGCTGTCAGTCGACATTCAGTTGTTTTGCTAGTGTCGAGCCGTGCGAGAGCAGCAGGTCGGGTCGGAGTTGTGCTGTAAAGTTACAAATATCAGTGAATATAGTGTTTTGTGGTTTCCTGCTCGCAGCTTTGGGATAGCTTGGCATACGGACACGGTAAGTTGGTGCTAGGAACATGCCTGCAGTTACCAGTGACAAAGCGCTTATTGTGTGTGCGTGTGTGTGTGTCCTTGTTGCATGCGGACCTACCGATTGATTGTAAACTATCTGCCAAAAAGAGCTAATGGCGATGTTCTCGCTAGTGGTCCAGGATGCTGCAGGTACATTGCTTTACATCCCCCCTTTTCTCATACAGTTTAATAACATTTGTTTATATAGAGCGGAAAAAAAACTCCAAGAACTGACGTTACCGTATTTATTTTGTAGTTTGCAGGAGGCCTAGAAATCAGTCAGCTGTTCATAGAAAAGAATTTGATGCAAAAATTGTGTTATGACACCGAAAACCATCCAGAATGACTTAAAAGGTCTTAAGGGTGGTCCAAATGCCCCATCTTGTCAGTGTTAATGGATGACCTATTATCTAAGGAAATATTTAATGTAATTTACTGTATTTTTCAAGGCATGTTAAACACTTACAATTGATTGACGAGTAAATCGTTTCTTTATCAGTAGCGAAACTGCGATTTTTGTGTCTTTACGTATATGTTAAGTAAGGGAAATAGTGTGTGTGTGTGTGTTCGTGAATAACAATTCAAAAACGTAAACTGCATTTCGTATTTAAGTTTAGCTTCTTACAAAGATGCATACGAAGATTTGTATGTAAATTTCCCACCCCAAACGGCCCTATAGATATAACATTTTTAAGAAACTGTGTTATTCTAAAAATTGCTCCAACGATTTTTATTAAAATACCATATTTGTAACATATTTTCATAACAAAAGTATATCGTGAATGTTCTGGAAATGTTTTCGGAAGTTCTCTTCATTCTGGATGACTTTTATAAAAATGTAGATGTAAAATACACAATACATGTGAAACAGTTTTTTGTGGAGTGAACCATTCCTGAGGTATTCCTTGTTATTTGTCTATGTTTTCCAATACTTTTGCTTTTCTGAAAAGGAAAGTCGTATGCTTTTTTTATCTCTTGACCATGTAAAGAGAATGGAATGGCAAAGGTATCGCATAGAGACCAGTTTTAAAACATTTCACTATCGCTCAAAGCCATATTGCCCTTGTATCTTCAAGAAAATTAGTAATAAGATAATTTCTAGAAATGTTCGTCTCAATTAACATAAAGATAGAAGAATAAGGGAGTGTAATACAACACTAAAACGATCATGTGAATGCAAGCAACATTTTTTTTAATATCCTGTCTAAACTTCGTTGAAAATAGTCACTCAAATAAAGCCAATTTAGCTTCAAATGTGTGGTAAAAATTTCGATACTGTGCACCAATGGCTTGTGATGAAGCATTTGTATAAAAAATTATGGTTCTTCAAAAACTGCTGTTAAAGACGAGGATATAAAAACTATTAATATTTTTAAATTATTGACAGTGAGATGCTCTTATAACTCATACCAATATGAGCGCAGCATTGGAAGGTTCAGCCCTATAACAAGGAATATCTCGGAAATGTTTCACTCCAGAAAAAGGGTATTTGACATAAATTGTGTGTTTTAACTTCCATTAAGTTGGTTAAAATGGAAACCTCTCACGCAGATTACGCTTTACATGGAAAATCGTTAGAAAATGTTGATTTTCTGAAAAATGACTAATGATTTTGATTAAAATAACTATATCTTTAAGATACTTTCTTGACAACTGAAGGTCTATCGTGAATTTTCTGTATATGGCATATATAATTCTATTTACTCTGGATGGCTTTTGTACAACTAGAAAATTGTAAGACCAAATCTTACTATACAAAAAATGTACATCTTGTTAAAACACAACGTCAAATAGTTTTCTTCAGTTCTAGTATTAAAACGGGGATAAATCGTGTGGAAATTGCCATCTTTGTGGCACCAGTGCTAGAAAATGTCGTAATTACCAAGTCAGAAAGACAGCAATGACGTCACCACAACATAATTTTCTTCAATGTGCCTATAAGAAAACCTAAAATCGTCACTCTTCCAAACTAACGCATTTTCTGTTTCAGCATCTACAAAACTTTTCATATTCCTTTTGGTAAACATGTTTTGATTTTTCTGGAGTTACTAAACTCTCAGCACTTCGTTCAAAATGTCAAGTGTTCAATAGTTTTATCATTACCTTCCATTTACCATTTTTTTTTATAATTTCAATGCTAATATATAATATATACAACAATTTTACTGCTTTAGCCAGTTTAGACATATTTTTTGTCATTTCAGTATAGATACAAATAAGTAATTTTAAATGGTAAATCAATATTACGTATAGTAAGCAGAGGAAGTATTGTATTCCACCCAAAAATTCGATGTCGAGATTTCACCGGAAATACGTGTTTTGAGGCCCCCTGAATAAAAAAAAAAAGCATTTTTAGAAAAAGGTCCGTGTGGGTGAGTTAAAAACCAAATTTGGTATTTAAGTTTAATATCTTTCAAGGATGCGACACGAAGATTTTGAAGAAAATTCCACCACCGAAATGTATATTTTGAATTTTCTGGCTATAGCCCATGTAGTTCTATTTACTCTGGATGACCTTTGTATAACTGGTAAACAGTAAGAGATAGACCAAATCGTACTATACAAAAACTGTACATCTTGCTAAAACACACACGTATGTCCAAATGCATTTTTTAGAGTGAACCTTTCGGAGATATTCCTTGTTATTTGTGTGTTTTGCAATACCTAAACATTTCTCAAATGGAAGGTCGTTAAGATTACTGTATTCCCATATTCCCCTTGCACCTACAAGGAAATAAGCAACAAGATAACTTGTACAAATGTTTATCTCAACTAACACGAAGAAGATATAGGAATAAGAGTTTGTAAGAATGGTTAGTACAAGAGTAGAGAAAGTCATGTGAGTGTAACACATCAGATTTTCTTTTGAATGCTTTATCAGACAAGAAGCTCATATTTGGGTTTGTTGTGATTCCCTCTACCGGAAAGCACATAATGTTCCACGGACTTGATAAAGCAGTAAAAATAGCGTGGACTCGCTTGAATATTGTGGCATAAACTATTTTATTAAACTTAAATACCAACTTTGTTTTTTAACCTACTTTTCGTTTTTAACTTATGCTGTCCACAGACACACACACACGGTTATTTTTCTAAAAATGCATTTTTTTATTCAGGGGGCCTCAAAACACGTATTTCCGTGGAATCTTGTCATCGAATTTTTTATTGGAATACAGTAATTCCTCTACTTACTAATAAAGAAGGTGAAGAGGGACTTGGAACTAATTGTGTGTTTTAAATTGTTCTATATTTGTTGTAACGTGGTCTCTGTTTCACAATATTCATGCCGGGCGCGGGGCAAAACAAAGAGCTGTCGGGGCCGGGCCGGCGAATGGACAGAGGCGTTCGAGATCAGGATGCCTCGCGCAACTGTGGTTACAGCCGGCTCCAAATGTTGTCCGATGGACGAGAGGGTGTAGGGGAAAGAGACGAAAACGTTTCTTATGAATTACTTGCGCCTGTTCCGCCCGGCCCAGCGATGGCTTCACCAGAGTTAATTACTTCTGTGTGTGTTCCTTTGATGTGTTACCAGCGAGGAGCAAACAAGAAACTGAATAATCAGTCTTATATGCAAACGTTACAAGGTCGAGCGCTGCGATCGCTTCTTATCTTGTTTATTATTACAACGAAATAACAGTAACTTGGTGTATAGTCAGTGATAAAACACAAATATATGATCTCTCGCGCCTGCCGATATATGAGACGTTGTTGTCCTGGAGATATGATTGCATCTGAACACAGTCTAGCCATGTTTATGCGATAAGCTCACGTAAACATCTGTGCAGTTTCACATTCTTTCCGATACGCTTCACGGCTTTGCCAGGTAGAATGGGTTGGGAAGTCGACCTTTGAGACCACCAATCGATAAGCCATCCTGGCTTCCCCCCGCGGCTAGGAGCATGTGACTCGAGACCTGAGTCAGTGAGTGTGTGTCTGGTCGCGAAAGATACGTCGGTCGTCGTTAAGATTGTTACTGGCGTTGAGTGATTGCAGAGAGACGCTGAAAGGACTGAACAAGGTTATGGAAATAAAAGTTGTGAGTTGTGATTGCTCGAAAGACTATAGACTGTATTAGTGACAACAAGAAAACTATGCATTTGTGATAAAATGAGGTCAACAGAGTGGTAGAAAAGAAACAGTTTTGTTACAATATTTAGTTTACGCATTAATAATTTTAAATGACAAAGAAGAATGACAAATCTTTGTAAGCTATGTTCCAAAATAGACGATTATTAATTTGTAAAGTTTGTTGAACTTCACAAATCCGGATAAATAAACTACAAACATAAACATACTGCGAGTTTTGTCCTATTTCTGTTCCCAAGGTTTACCAACCATGCGTTACAAAATCATTAAATAACTGTGTGTGTTTGAATCTCCAAATTGCTAGCACATTGTATAAGTGTTATGAATCTTTAAGTTGAAGGAGAAAATTAATAACGCAATTAGGAATCCTCGCGTTGTGAATTGGCTCGTTTGCTGGTTATGCTTTATTGCGTTGATTGGTCCAAGTGTGAACGCGGGTTTTCACTTTAGGTTCACTGTGACGACATTTAAGGTCAATAAGGAAAATAGAATTAGGGGCAAATGAACAAACAGCTACATTGCCAAATGTCTGGTATTCCCAGTGCAAAGCGACACGCACTTGTTTTGACGTTAAGGATCTACTGTTGTCTGTTGAATAGTGCATAAGTCAAGTAACGGGTGGTCCAAAATACTCCGAACCGGCTGCGCTGTGTTTTGCCTATACGCGTCGCCGACTGCAGCTGTCATAGAACAGCGCGATGGAACTATACAACATTTTTACATTCTCTACTGGTAAGTGGGGGAAGTATTGTATTCTACCCAAAAATTCGATGTCGAGATTTCACCGGAAATATATGTTCTGAGAACTCCTGAGTTAAAAAAAACAATAAAAAGCATTTTTGTGTGTCTGTCAGTCTGTGGACAGCATAACTCAAAAACGAAAAGTCGGTTAAAAGCCAAAATTGGTATTTAAATTTAATGTCTTTCAAGGATGCGACACGAAGATTTGGAACAAAATAGCCCCACCCTAAACTACCCTTTACATGGCAAATTTTTCGAAAATTTTGATTTGCTCAGTAATGGATCCAACGATTTCGATTAAAAGGTCATATGTTTAAGAAATTTGCATCACAAATGAAATGTATATTTTCAATTTTCTGGCTATAGCCTATGTAATCCTGTTTACTCTGAAGGACTTTTGAATAATTCGTAAACCGTAAGAGATAGACAAAATCTTACTATACAAAACACGCAGATCTTGCTAAAACACAAAATTTATGTCTGAATAAATTTTTTGTAGGTTGAACCATTTCGGAGATATTCCTTGTTATTTGTGTCAGTTTCGGACAGTTCAAAACATCGTTATTCATTTTTATATGTTAAGTGTGCATAGAGAACGGAACCTCAAAGCTTTAAAATATTTGACTATTGCTCAAAGCTTACTGCATTGTAATATTCCTCTTGTACCTATCTATATTGAATATTTGCGTGTAATGCAATATTTGTGGTAGAGTGTTGTAGTGAACAAGTGAATATTCATAGCTATAGATAGACACTTGGCTACTTCACGTGTTTAGATAAGAACGTGTGTATGTGACAGTCAGGCGCATTCTTGTGGTGATAGAGCTAGCTAGCTAGCTGGCTCGCTTTGTGGCGATCTGTGACGCCTGGTCGTGGACATCACCAGCTTGCCGGCCTACCAGCCTGACTGCCTGCCTGACTGCCGATGGAATTCCGATAATGGCGGTCAAGGTCTCTCAGCACAGTCAATTAGAATTTCAATTTTTACCTACTCACTGTTCCCAGCTCCACTGTGTGACCGGTACCAATATTCATTCCAAGTGTCTGTGCACCAGCTCATGGTCTAAGGGTACAGGAGAGACACTCCAACCGAGTCTTGTAACTTCCTAGATAACGTTGATGCTGGTTACGTTGCCTACCACCGTCCAATGTTCTTCTTCGAGTTAGTTGAGTTAAACATTTGTACAGATTATCTTATTGCTTATTTCCTGCGTCGTGTTTAGCAAGTTTTAATGTCGATATCACATAGTGGATTCGGTGGATTCAGATCTGCACTTCCCTATGTGCGCTATAGGCTCGGGAACATCATCCTTAAACCTTGAGGGGAACAGTGCAGAAATTGGTCAAAAATGTCACATGTGCTGCTATAGATATCTGACCTCTGTGGCCTTCAAAAGTGGACATTAGTTAACTTTTCCTATTATATATTGACCCAGTTGGCATTATTGTTGCTGAGGAGTAAGCTTCGAACAACGATCTGCTATGAATTAGTATTGTTAGCGTATCACATCAGTTGAGTTATTGAAACAGAGCGGCTGGTGGTTGTGCTTGCCTCACGTCAAACGGGATGCGACGCCCACTGGATGTGACACAGAGAAGTGCATCTCGCTTGTTAATGTTAATGCTGTTTAAAACTGTTTTTCAGTGTTTTGTTTGGCTGTGAAGGTTAATTTTATATTTTTAACTTCTTCTGCATGTATGAGAATACAAGTAACATTTTGAACAGTGATCTGTGTGAACGTGTAAGAGAGAATTACGCCAGGAAACCGAAGGCAGGGTATGCACGTTGCTCATGTGCTTCTGCGTGGTTCACTACGAGGAAAACACGTCTTGTAGAGAGAACGCTGCTCCGAATGTTGGTAATCTACAAAGTGAGCATGCACAAATAAATAATGGGACTTATCTTTCTGTAATTTTGATATTTAGCAGTAGGTGAGTTATAAAGCTGTATAAAAATTGCAAAAAAATTTTCAAGGTTAATAATTTTTATTTAACAAACCAAAGCATTATAAAATGTTCTGTTTCCGACATTCTTTTGAGAGTACTTATCTATACAAAGTATCAACATTTTGAAATCACCATTCTGTGGAGCATTTCAGGTACGGTGCTGAAAATAGCTTAAAAATCAATTTAAAAGTGTGAAATTTATTGCAATGAAATTTCACCTATGTGTCCCTTAACACGAGTTCAAAGTGCATCCCCAAGTTCCACACCACGCTACGAAAATTATGAATAGGTTTTATATGTTCTTCACGTTAGCCGAGATAAATTTTGTAAAAATTACACATGTCGTTATAGGTACAAGGGGGAAATGAGAATACAGTAAGTTTAGGCAGTAGTCAAATCTTTTAACAGCTAGTCGCTATGTAGTGGCTTTGAAATTTCAGTCTCTTAGCATGACCAGAATTTAAAATCCAATAATGGCTTCCTATTTGAGTGAAGTATAAGTACTTGGAAATTTAAACCAATTACAAGGAAAGTTTGACACTGTCTAGAAAAAATTGACAAACTATCTGCTTTAAGGAGATCTGTATTTTTGTGTAGTAAGATATATTTTTCTCTCTTACGATTTATCAATTGTACAATTCATTTAAAATGAAGAGGACATTCCCAGAAAATTTAAAATATACATTTTGTCATGAAAATACCATAAATATGTGGCAATTTAATCCAATTGTTACAGCCAGTTTTGGAAAATACAAATTTTCGCAGCTTTTTTCACCTGAAGTGTGTGAACTGGAGGAATTTGGTGCACCAAAGGATCGCTATCATACTTACAATTAATAAGTTGTAGCATAAGAACTGTTTTTGTTGAAGTTTATGTGGATTGATATGACGCATACAGAAAGATAAGCTTTTATAGGATAATTGATAGAAGAGGTATAAAAGTGAACGACATTGGGTAGAGAAAGTGATGTGTAATGGGGCGGAGGCAATGATCTTGGTATTTTTGTGTGACATTTGTCCTTTGGTAGTGAGCTATTTGTGCTGTGAATCTCGCGATGTCGTGTTAATTTGGTATGCAAGAGAGAGACACGCAATGTTTCTTGTTTGACTCTGGTGCTGGTGTCTAAAAGGTTGCGGAAACACAAGGACACTCCCCCCTCCGCCCCTACTCCACTCTTCTGTTTTTGTCGGCAGCATGGCAGGCAGTAACCAACCACAAGGTTGTGAGACGATATAGAATCCTTATCTGCTACTTCACTTGTATCACGAGATTTCTCAGAAATATCAACAAGTACTTGAATCACTCAGTCAGAATTTGCGTCTTTGCTTGATGCATCTCTCAAGTGGGACAGAAAAATATTGCGTTCAATCGAAAATATTACATCTGAAATAATGCTCTTGGGAGCTAGTGGGATTATGTCGACATTGTAGGTAAAAATTATTCCGTATTCACTACAACCGAATTAACCCTCCGTTAGGCGCGGGGCCTAGGAGACCCCCGTTAGTCACGCGGGGCCTAGTAGACCCATTCCATATATTTGGGCTTATAGGCTTATATTTATTTTTACTTTCTCTAGCAGCAGTATTGTATTCCACCCAAAAATTCGATGTCGAGATTTCACCGGAAATACATGTTTTGATGCTCCCTGCATCCTAAAAAGGCATTTTTAGAAAAAGGTGCGTGTGTGTTTGTGTGTCAGTCTGTGGACAGCATAACTCAAGAACGAAAAGTCGGTTAATTGTCTTTCAAGGATGCGACACGAATATTTTGAACAAAATTGCTCTACCCTAAACCACCCTGGAAAATTTTGATTTTCTTGAAAATAGCTCTAACGATTTTGATTAAAATGCCATATGTTTGAGATATTTGTATGACAAATGAAATATATATTTTGAATGTTCTGGCTATAGCCCATGTAGTCCTGGATGACTTTTGAATAACTCGTAAACCGTAAGAGATAGACAAAATCTTACTATACAAAAAGATAGATCTCGCTAAAACACAATGTGAGTGCAACACATCAGATTTTCTACTGCGTATAGTAAGTAGAGGAATATTGTATTCCAGCAAATATTTGATATAGAAATTTCACAAAAAATACATGTTTTGAGTCCTCCTAAATCCAGAAGAAGCATTTTTATATGCTCTACCACGTACTTACAGTAAATAGGGGAAGTATTGTGTTCTACTCAAAAATTCGATATCGATATTGCACTGGAAATACACGTTTTTATGCTCCCTGAATATAGGATGTGTGCGTATTCACGCTGGCCTGTGTGTCTGTTAGCTAAATGAATCGAAAATTCGATTTAGGTACCATATTTGCTACTTAGGTGAGTTCAGCATCTTCCAAGGATGTCGCATCCCCTTAAATTACCTCCTTTTCACTTGCCCTAGAGCCTTGTGTTTCTTTGGAGACCACTAAAATATATTACTCACACTTAAGAACGTACAATTAAAACTCTTAGGATACTGCAAGGAATAAAGATTAAATAAATGAATATAAACACCGGGAAGTTACTACGTAAAAGCATCGTCGAACAACCACAAATATCACAAGAAGAAAAGTGAGTAGAGGAAACTTTGTAAATGTGATACATTGCATTTCTATTGCAAACACATAGAAAATTGTATAATTGTTTGTAGAAGTTAGAGTAGAGTAATCAATGTGGTCGTGTTTCGTAAAAGAAAAGTGAGTAGAGAAAACCATGTGAATGTACTAGGTTGTATTTCTCTTTGAAACAAAGCGGAAAGCTATTAGGCCAGGTTACAAACACGTTTGTACGTACATGCGTTTATCTCGATTAACTTATTGAAGAGTGTGTAGTGAAAGCGATGTGAATGTAAGACACTAGGTAGGTATAATGTTATTGATCTGAGTGTGTGCGGGGATGGAAGGAAGGTTAGCATCGTGGCTTTACAAGCACTAACACAAAGACACGCTCTAACGCCTTCCTTCCTTCCCATTGAGCACGTGACTGAATTGTAATGAACCGCCTTCAATACTACCAACATCCCTTTCACGTTTTAAAATTAACGATGTCTAAATTTACACCATGGCAGCTGTCAAACACTTCCTCCTTGCGTGTACACACTGGAGCTTTCATTCGGAAGTGCACGCGACATTATACAGAGAAAGAAAGAAAGAAATAAAACAAAAAAGAATGCAGTACAGAGAGAAAAACAATACTATCATTTATTTGTGCTGAAGTGGCGAGAGTGCCCCCACTCGGCCAAGGGCCTACTGTGTGTCCGTCCACTAGCTAGCCCATGGTCTTTGGGCACTAATGTCCAACTTTGGTTTTTAACAAGCAGAGAAAGTAAATCGTTAAAACAATGTCAGTAAATAGAGCGCTAGTTCGGTGTCTTTCACCTCGCATTGATTTAATGGCTGTTAAATGGTTATAAAGACTGGAGAAAATGGTGCTTTTGTTTGTACCGACGCCGGCAGAAGGCTGGTAAACAAGTGACAAACAAGTTGTACCTGTTGGGAAAGTGAGGTGTAGCACCCGAGTGAGTGAGAGAGATAGCGATACAGAATGTGGTATTTTCCACCCACCCACGTGTCCGTGCTGGCCTCGCAGGAGAAGCAAGCCATCTTACTGGAGAAACATCACTTTCTCTACGCACAGAAGCTTCTTCATCAAAATGGAATCGGATCGAAATTTTGTTGCATGGAAACACCTACCGGATTCAAATCGATTTGAATTCCTCAAAGATACTAATATTTATTGTACTCTTTGTAACATGCAGTACGCTCGTCATTTTGTTTTCTTAGTGAATTTGGTGTGACAAAACAAGTCAATCTCATTGTTTCTATAATCTCACAATATTTACTGACATCAAAACTTACTTTAAATACACAGAAAATATTTTTTACAGGTTCGCTAACATTAACCAGTTTGAATTATGCTTCAGTCTTTCCAATGCAAATAGATCTCAATCCGGATTGAATTCAACATGGAAACGCGGATCGCATTGAGAATGGGATTGAACTCGTCGATTTAAATTCCTAAAAACCATCAGTAAAGAATACCTAGTTGTTTCTCAAGCTTTTAGGCTCTCCGAACTCCCCCCCCCCCCCCTTTCCAAATGGAGAAAGATTATCAAATTGAGGGTGGTTGTGTGTTGTCTATGGGCAGGTAGCAAGTGGAGCCACTGTTTACTCAGTGGTTCAGTGCAAGTGCAGACAGGTCGTGCTCTTAAAAACAAAAACATGTTGGTTATGTTGTAAGAATGTACAATTGTTTACAACCGAAGCTCGTATAGCGTCTGGCGCCTAACCCTGGCTGTTTGTCTAGCTCTAGTCTACCGTTCCATTATCCCAATGAAAAGTTGATAATAGACGTTCTTGAGTCTCCAGACCTGGACTCAAAAGAAACCGATATAGCAATCAAATTAACAGGGACAGCCATCACAAAAACACTGCACTAACATTACCTACTTTATTCGATGTTCAGATTTCACCGGAAATATATGTAAGTTTAATATCTTTCAAGGATGCGACACGAAGATTTTGAAGAAAATAGACCCACCCTAAACTACATTTTACATGGGAAATGTTTCGAAAATTTTGATTTTCTTGAAAATGGCTCTAACGATTTTGATTAAAATGACATATGTTTAAGATATTTGTATGACAAATGAAATGTATATCTTGAATTTTCTGGCTATAGGCCCTGTAGTCATGTTTACTCTGGACGACTTTTGTATAACTGGTAAACCGTTAGAGACAGACCAAATCATACTACACAAAAAATGTAGATCTCGCTAAAATATACAATTTATGTCTGAATAAATTTTCTTGTAGAGTGAACCATTTCGGAGATATTCCTTGTTGTTTGTGTGAGTTTCAGAAAACTTAAAACTTTCGTGAAATGGAACATCGTTGTTCATTTTTTTATATGTAAAGTGTGCAAAGAGAACGGAATTTGAAAGCTTTAAAACATTTGACTATCGCACAAAGTCTACTGTATTCCCATATTCCCCTTGTACCTACAAGGAAATAAGCAATAAGATAATTTGTGCAAATGTTTATCTCAACTAACACAAAGAAGATATAGGAATAAGAGTTTGTAAGAATGGTTAGTACAAGAGTAGAGAAATTCATGTGAGTGCAACACATGATATTTTTGAAAATGAGGAAGACGTGTGTTTGGTAGGGTGGGCGAAGGAGTTTGTTGCTGTCTCTGTGATTGGAAGAGAAATGCTATTTTAGCCGTGCCTTATGAATGAACGTCGACGACGCTGGAACTGTTCCATGAAGCAGAGCAAGTTTCCTGTTTGAAACAAACTCCAGAAGCTGGACCGGCCTTGCCTGTCTTCCAAGATAAAAATAAACAACTCCTGACAGATTACCTGAAAATGACAGATGGTCGTTTCCGCTCAACTATCTTGACCCCAAACAGCAAATGGAAACGTTGTGCAGCTGCAGAACACACACACACACACACGCACACACGCACACACACACGCACACACACACGCACACACACACACACACACACACACACACACACACACACACGGACACACACTTCCTCTACCATACGCAGTCACTATGGTCAGGGAAAAAGGGGTCAGTTGCCATCAAATTTCAATTGTGTTAAATCGTTCTTAATCATCAGTCATTACTTCAATATTTTTGTAACTGAGTTTTGCTTCGTTCTTTTTTACTGATTCAACAATTTACAAGAATGAACTTAAAAGAAAGCGAGAACTAATTTTTCTATTAAAAATCGCTGAAATTTCGCGGTTTTTTTTTCTTGCAAAATAAGGCAATTTCGCTTCAATCTGCAGTCTTCGCTAAAATAAAATATTGATTTACTGGTCAGTATCATATAATTCGGAAAGATAATGGGAAATCGCTCTAATATGTTTGTCGCCTTTATCGCGATAGAGGTATGTCTGGTTGTATAAGAACAATTGGCGGTGCTACCTGGCAAAGTGACCAGGCGTGCTAACCCTTTGTTGTCGAGAGCTGTGATCGCTTCTTATCTGGTCTGCTATAACAGCCTGTGCAGTCAGTGATAAAACACAGATTGATAATTTCTCGCGCCTGCCGAAACACCAGACGTTGCTGTCCTGAAGATATGGTTGCACCTGAATAGAGTGTACATAGACTACCTCGCCGTGTTTGTGTGATAAACTCGCGTAAACAGCTCGGCAGTTTCACATACGCCTCATGACTTTGTCAGACAGTACTAATGCAATCTAACAGATGGAATATCACCAAATATAACCAGATCGCGGCATGATTAGGGGGGGAGTATGTCACAGTTGCTCAAATGAGCCCGGGATCCATATAGGTCAGTTATCCGACGTTTGTCTTCGGGTAAGGGAAAACCTGGAAAGCAGTTATTATCTGGATAACTCGACCTGCAATATGGGACAGACAGAGGCGGTGGTGTATTGTCAATGTGAAGGTGGCCATGACTGGGGTGGCATGCACTCAGACATATGCACATAAGGTGGAAAGTGAAATTCTTGTAGTGGATGATGGAATTTTGCCTGGGGTCGGTGCAGCAAGCACTCACATTCCTGTGTGCCCAGATAACACGGCGCCGGGATGAATGGCTGGAAGGAAGGAAGGGGGCGGGAGGGAGGGAGTGTTACAGGTAGGGAACCGTTCAATGTTTTCTTTCCACGCTTCCCAACAAGGACGACAGATGGCAGGCACAGCGGCGCCGCGTTGCCAACCTCTGTAGCGGCACGTGTCGCTCGCCTCTCTGCGCATGTGTGTCAGTGTAGGCTTCTGCTTGCGTCCATATCGGCCAAATGAAAAATGAAAAAATACACGTTTTGAAGTTACCTACTGATTCTTACCAACTCTTATTCCTATATCTTCTCTGTGTTAGTTGAGATAAATATTTTTACAAATTATCTTATTTCCTTGTAGGTACAAAGAGCATATGGGAATACAGTAGGCTTTGAGCGATACTCAATTGTTTTAAACCTTTCAAGTTCCGTTCTCTTTGCACGGCTAACATATAAAAAACTGAATAACGATATTCCATTATCAGAAGTACAAGTTTTCCAAAACTCACACAAATAACAAGGCATATCTCCGAAATGGTTCACTCCACAAAAAATTTCTTTGGACACAAATTGTATGTTTTAGCAAGACCTACATTTTTTGTACAGTAAGATTTGGTCTATCTCTTATGGTTTACCAGTTATGCAAAAGTCGTCCAGAGTAAATAGAACTACAGGCGTTAGCCATTTTCAAAAATTAAAAATTTTCCTTGTAAAGGGTAGTTTAACATTTTTCTTAAAAATGTTCGAAATACATTAAACTTAAACTTTGATTTTTAACCGAGTTTTTGTTTTTAAGTTATGTTGTTCACAGACACACACACACACACGCACGAATCTTTTTTCTAAAAGGACTCCACTGCTGTATGGGCAGTAGCAGGATCTTCTTGAAACCACCCTCTTCTTTTGTCAGTTCATGATAAAATGGGGTCAAAATGTCATTTCTGCTACTAGAATATTGGACCGATTATGCGTCTAGCACAGCAAACTCTAACTCTCTGATCATAATGACGGATTTCTCGAACGCGATGTGGATTTTCAGAGGCCCAGTCCCGACTAGCCACGCGCACAACGGCAGCCGATAGTGTGGGAATCCAGCAAGGTCGCGGGAGAGTCGAAACGCCGTGTGCTCTGTTAGGTTTTAAATGCAGAACCCTGTAGTAGAGAAATTAAAAATACAGATGTATTATCAAATAGCTTTTTAAGTCTAAATGTTTTAGTTGATTTCTAAACAATTTTTCTTTGTTTCTGTAATGCATTGAACACATAACAGAGTTAATTGTGGTGGTGTCGAAAGTTTTCAGGGCGATAAACATAGTAACATTCGCTCACGGACCATGGAGGAAGAATACTCAAGTACTACTTGTTGTGACGTCACACCCCTGGCAGTAATTAAAGGATCAACCCCACATCTGTTCTCGCCCCTTGCTTCACATGTGGGTTGTAAAAATAGCGTCAGTATGGCGCCACTTTATCTCCCCTGCCCAACATTTCCATCTCTCTCTCTCTCTCTCACACACACACACACACACGCACACACACACACGCACGCACACACACACACCCACACACACGCACGCACACACCCACACACACGCACGCACACACACACACACACACCCACACGCACGCACACACACACTTTTTCTAAAAATGTTCTCTTTCAGTTCAGGGGGCCTCAAAACATATCTGGTAAATTCTCGATATTAAATTTTTGGGCAGAATTGTCTATAAGTATTTGAGAAAGCAAAAATGAACATTTTCACTCCGTTGCTAGAATTTTGCTCTAAATTCTGAAGTAGATACAGAAATGCAAGATGAAACTAAACCTGTGACACAAATACTTGCACAAGAATTCGACCAAAGGCGAATGTCGCGCTCAACGAGTTCAGTTCGATAGCGGCCGGCATTTAAATTCGTGTCTGACGGAAGTGGGACGAACAGTTTAGTTAAATGCCGCCAAGAATTCCTCGAGAGGAAAAACAAAACATCCGATGACGTCATGAGCTGGATTAATTTTCCTATGTTGATGAGTCACAGACTTGTTTGGTTTGATTAAGGCTGAGTAAGCGAGCATCATGATCTTCAGATTTTCTTCCGTTACCATGGCGCCACGTGTTACTCTCTCGCGTCCATGCGCGAATTTGAAAATACTTGACAACTTCTAAGATTACCTACTATATTCTAATATTCCCCTTGTACCTACAAGGAAATAAGCAATAAGATAATTTGTACAAATGTTTATCTCAACTAACACGAAGAAGATATAGGAATAAGAGTTTGTAAGAATGGTTACTACAAGAGTAGAGAAAGTCATGTGAGTGTAACACATCAGATTTTTCTAATAATGAAGGGAAATGCTTATATTAAATGTGGAGCTATTTTGCATCACAATTATGGAGAACAGTCCATAAGCACAGATTATAGGAATAAAACAAGTGAACGCAGGAGGAAAAATAACATAGTTTCTATTTTAATGAGGGCGCTGTTATCAGTATAATTGGATTGGAAAACAAGGTACTCGTTGATTGGCCTAAATGGCAACATTGTTGATAAAGCAGCACTAGGGAAGCCCACAAATGGAGAAGTTTTGTAAGCACACTTAAATCTCGTTAAAAACCTCTCTCGCCTTCTCAATTAAGTCGAGCTGTTGGAATATAATTAAAGTGCAGTGGAAAGGTCAGTATGTCTCGTTCATTTGTTTACTCTGCCAATCGATGCAAGTTGGCATGACGTCATGTTCAGTTTCTTTACACGTCCTTCTGTAAGCCACGTGCGCTCTGTTAGTATGTGTGTATACACTCGCCCGCAATGGCTCTATCTCTATGCAAGGAATGCCATAAACAAGGGGCCCTGTGGAAAGGGGACTGTGTTGTTTTCTCCAGGAAAAGGAAATGTGATTTTGTACGAATTAATTAATGATGTATATGTTTTTTAGTGCCGATAATTTTGAAGGGCATTTAGTCCCAGTTTGTGCTGCTGAATGTGAATATGGCCCTAGTTTTGCTAAATTGGCTCCGATTTTGTGGCAATTTAACATTTATTGATATCACATCTGAGTAAATATGTCATTAAATATGTTGCATCACTTCATAACAGATAAAACAGTAGGCATGCCTACATTCACTGACATTATTGCAATTATTGATGAAACGCTGTCGGTTCGATTTTTTTCTGTGTTCGTCTTCAGGACAATTGCAATGGAGCAAGGCCATCTCTATTGTTTACAGGCCAGGAGGCTGAAGCAGATTGCGTTAATGACGTCATCATCAGGGACTCACATCGCTTGTTTACTACTTGCGTAATAGAAATGCAGCATGTCAGTGTATAGTTGGAATGCTAATAAGATTCTTGTGTCTTACAGTGCGTCACTAAATAATTAAGTGAGCGAAAAATTACATTACAAAACAGTTTTGTTTTCAATACAAAATGTCTAGAAACTATTGTGTGCCGGGTTGTACTTCAAACTATAGAACAAGTGTTGAAAAGTGTGTTTTCGTTTCGAAAGGATCCACACAGGAGAGAGCAGTGGGTAGGTGCTATTCACAGGGAGAATTATGAACCAGCTGTTGCTGCTGTGGTATGTATTAAACATTTGGGTGGAATGCAGTAAGTAATAAGTGCAGGAGAAATAGTTAAATGATGGTAATGAAGGATGACAGGATAAGAAACAGAAGTGCGACATCGTTAGTTGCTCTTTATGACATTTAGTGGTTTTCCGCATTCCACTTAGCACAGAAACAATTAAGTATAAGTTGCTGCCAAGGAGACAGAGAGAGAGAGAGAGAGAGAGAGAGAGAGAGAGAGAGAGAGATCAGAGGTTCAACAAGTTGCTCTTAATTTGTATATCCTTGTACTGTCATTTGCCCTGCATCTTTCTTTAGCACCTACTGTGTGTTTGTGTTTCTGTGTTTGTGTGTGTATGCCTCTATAAGTATAACCACTCAACTTGCATTTCCACGGAAGCTATTATGAAAAAAATGCCTAAATATTACAAATTACTTCTCAAATTGTGTTTATTTCTGAAAGAATGAACATTATTGGCTTTAAATAATGGATCATGTGAGTTTGGACTCTAATCTCTGGATCATGACAGTTTTGGAACATGTGAGTTTTGATGATAAAACATTAAAATTAATTAAACAACTGTTTAGGAACGTTAAAGGTTATTTTATCTTTGCAACTTGATACATAGCAACTTCTGTTGGCAATTTTGTTAATTTGCCTTGGTTTCTTCTCCACATTTCTGGAGCAGCTGTACGTGCAATAGGTGGCGTATTTTCTTTCATCGCTGTATGCACGAAAATGTTTACAATTTTATCACTGAACATGATGCCGTTCCTTAACCTAAGTACAGAGCGAGTCTAGGACGAAGGGTGGAGACAAGTGAGAGAGCTACCGATCGCTGATTGGTCGAAAAAGTGATGGAACAAAATTCATAAGATTCAAAGAATCGTGTAAGACTTTGGACATAAATCAGGAAGTTTGTCACCTATTTAAACATGGATCAAGCGAGAAATGAAACCAAATTTCTCCGGAATCATATTTTAAGCAGGAAACTAAATAGTAATATAGTGCTACCTCCATTTTGTACTTTTGGATCATGTGAGGTTATGACTAACCTACTCAAATAGTGAATATTGGACAATACGCATGTGCAACATCTAACATGGTAGGAGGCCTTTGCCCTTCATGGGACACTTAGGGCTATTTTCATTTCGTGTGTGTTTGTGTACAACACAACACAAAAGTGGGATAAATACCAAACTTGGTAGTACAGACATATTTAAGTTTGTGATATTTCCTGAGACGCAAGACTTCCAGTTGCCCCAACATGAGGAGGTGCACTGCAAGAAAGCCACGCACACATTTCAAAGTCCCGTCAAGTTGGACCTTGGAACTAGCGCCAATCATCATCAGTCATGTATGACGGATGCCTGGACTGTCATGCGAGCTTCTCTTTGTGGTTACTTCCAGCATTAACTGCTGAAATCACAGTTATATAGCTGCTTAATTGGTAAGCAATGCGAGTGATGATGACTGATTTGATGAATGTACGCACAAAAATGCGTTAAATCATGTGTTTGACTGTATTTGCTTCGATATTGAGTTCCTGATTATTTATCAGTATTCATTTTAACAGGACAAACAGATTTCGTGAAACAAAAGTTACTGTAATGCATGCAGGTTGCATAGACTAAGGTGACGCTGTGCACACGTGGGCGCAGTGATACAAGAAGTGTTTCTTACAGAATAAGAGGAGCATCGCAGGAAACGATAAGGAACCTGTTGTTGGGTCCAGCCAGGAATTCACATTCAGCCTTCTAATTGGCCCTGCCCAATACTTGTAGAATCTCCGGAATGCAAATAAATCGTACCACGCATGCGCCGGACGGCAGCTGTGCTTGCTTGCTGGACCGGATGGATATTCTTTCCCCCCTATTCCTTAGAATTATGGACCACAAAAGCATTTACTGCTTTCCAAACTCGGCACCAGAGCGCAACGCTACATGCTAAATCATCTTCAAACTTATGTTCAAAACACTGCATCCGGCCCGCGTGTTTCTTAAACCATTACTTAGGCTTTTAGAGCGGATGTTTAGTCACAAGGCAATAAAAACGTAAACCATAAGACACGGTAAATTTTAAAAAACCTGATGTGCGACTTCCTCTACTATTCTTACTGGCATCAGCACTAGAAAATGAATAACATAATTACCATGGCAACAAGACAGCAATGACGCCATCACTACAACATAATTTCCACCAATGGACATGTAAGAAAAACTGAAATCCTCACTCTCACAGGTGCAGCAATAATCAAACACGAGAATCATTTCATTAAATTTATTTTAAATCTTTTCATACTTTTTTCGTAAACATGGTTTGATTTTTCTGTAATTAATAAACTCTCAGCACTTGGTTCAAAATGTCAAGCGGAACACAGTCCATATTTTCAATAGTTCTCCATTTTCCTCTGTAAGTGTTGAAACAAATGAAACAACATCTGCTTAGCAGTCATATTACGTCATACATCTGTGATCTCTGATACTTTATGTTTCATTTATCAAATTTATTAATTACTTAAATACTAAAATTACATAAAACGTTTATAATCCTTTCATTGTGGTACTTTCACTCACACACTAAACATGTCATAGTGACATTATGCACTAGTTATAAATAAACATTGTAGAAATTCGAAAAGAGTCTTCCGGGCTGATTTGCCGTGGTCTGCTGGAGTAACTTGGTCCAGACGTTTCGTCCACTACTGCGGTGGACATCATCGGTGGCGTGGTCGAAGTCTTCTTGGTGAAGGTACAGTTGCGTCTGAGTGAAAGCCTACGCCTACTCATTGTAGAAATTGTTTTACGTACTTCCTTATAGGTACAATGGGAATATGAAAACAAACTAGCCTAAGCGCTGGTCAAATCTCTTAGTCGCCAGGTGATTACTTGGAAATTCCGTTCTCTTTGCATAGCCAAGAGATTAAAAAAACGAATAACGACTTGCCATTTGAGAAAAGTATACGTCTTGGAAAATGCAAATCAATAACAAGGAATATTAGGAAATGGCTCATTACATAAAAATGTGTTTGACATAAATTGTGTTTTAACGAGGTCTAAATGGTTTGTGTGGCAGGGTCTTGTCTATTTCTTGTGGTTTACGAGTTATGCGAGTCATTCAGAATGAAGAGAGGCAATTTCAAGAAAATCCAAGGTATACATTTCATTCCTCATGAAAATGTTTTAAATTTATGTAATTTTTGTCAAAATTGTTAGCTACTTTTCAGAGAATGAAAGTTTTCGAAAATTGTTCCATGTAAAGGGTAGTTAAGTGTGGGGGGATTTTCTTGAAAATTTTATGTCTCATCCTTGGAAGATGCCAAACTTAATATTAATTTTGGTATTTAACCGACTATTTGTTTTTGAATTACACTGTTCGCATACACACATTTTTTCTAAAACGTTTCTTCTTTGTTTGTTTTTTGGAACTCAAAATTTGTATTTCCGGTGAGTGATATTGATGTCCGATTCGACACAAATTTAATGATAACCCACCATAAACTACCCTTTAAATCTAAAAAGTTTCAGTATTTTTGATTTACTTAAAATTGTTTCGATTTGGATTAAAATAGCGTATATTTTAGATATTTATTTGTATGGGAAATAAGTGACTTTTGTTTTTGGTAAACCGTAAAAGATATACACATTTCGCTAGAACGCATAATTTATATCAAATGATTTTTTGTGGTGTTAGCCATTTCCAAGTTATAATTTGGTATAGATTTGAATTATCAAATACACTTTCTTCAAGTGGAAAGTCGCTTTTCTTTTTCTCGTGATCATGGAAAGAGGACGGAATTTCAAAACTATCACATAGTGACCCACACTTAAAAATCTGATTTTAAGTTTAGACTATTGTATGCTTCTTGTGCTTAAAGCAAAGCAAAGTGTAAGAATAAACTTTTGTAAGGAGTGTTTGTAGAAGAGTGAGTAGAGAAAGTCATGTGAATGCAACAGAGATTTGCTTTTCTCTGTAAGCCCAGTTAATAATCCTAAATCTCCACAAATGGTTTGAATAGGTTTGTAGGAGATTATTATCAGCGTTACTTGTTTGCAAAACTGGAGAATCTGCGAGTTGATATACAGAACAAAGAGACGCAGTGTTTCAAAGTCAGACTTTGTTCTGTTGTTCACAGACACATGTCTGTCTTCTCATTTCCTTAACTTCATCTTGGGTTTGTGCAAAAGTAATAACCTATTCGTTCTATTTAAATCATATTGTGCTAAATGTGATCCTTCAGCTCATGTTACGTTATCTATACTGCTATACTAATACCTATAAGGAGAGAAATGTTTGTTTGTGTAGGTATATAGAGTAACCTCAAAAACCAAGCAATCGACTTTGATAATTCTTTCACCATTGAAAAGGCCAGTTCGTACTGATGGACATGGGGGACTATAAAACAGTTCTAATTTCATTTCATAAATTGCTAAATATTAAAAAGAATTTACAAAATCCTAGTAGTTGAATGCGAATACATTGAGGTTATGAAAGAACACTCCTGGACATTTAGTTTCGAATGCCATGGAGTAGAAAAGTAGTTGTAGTTGTTATTTCATAGAATAAAAATAGTTAATGCATTCCATAGAGTATAAAAACAAAAGACGCCACTTAAAAAGTGACAATCCATCCCATGTTATATGTATTTGTTTCTAGTCAGATAATTTAAGCGAACTGTCCCAGAAAACTAATCGCTTCTACATTAGGCAGTTTAGAGTACTATATAAACATAGGAAGGGACTCCGTTCCGAGATTTATTTTGCGTTTGTCCTCGTTTCCGGTGCTTAGGCCGATTTTACAGTGTTATAACTTCAGAGATTTTGCAGGAAATAAGCGTTTACACGTCTCTGTTTGTCTGTTTCTGGAGCTTGCGTGCGAGTCGTGAACCGGAAAACTCGATAAGATCGTGTGAAAGTACACATAACATTACACTTCAGATAATTCACGCCATCTGGTGTCATGTGTTGTGATTTTTTACATAATAATAATAATAATAATAATAATAATAATAATAATAATAATAATAATAATAATAATAATAATAATAATAATAATAATAATAATAATAATAATAATAATAATAATAACAACAGCAACAGCAATAATACTAATAAAGCCATATTCCTCTCTTTTCTTCATGTTAATAGACAACATTTTTGGAAGGTGTCTTGTACACATGCAATAGAAGTACCAAATAAATATAAGTACGCTTTAAGTGATGACTAAACATTTAAGAGCTGGTCGCTATCTGATGACTTTGAAATTGTATTCTGTTTGCATGACCAGGACACAAAAAAGCGAATAACGAACTTCCTATATGAAAAAGGTACAGCTAAGTATTTGAAATTCAAACGAATAGAGAGGAATATCTCGAAAATGCTTTCTCGTATGTCCACAAAAATAGTTATTTCACATAAATTTTAAGCACTCCCGTGACCGAGTGCTTAGACCGTTCGCCTATCATAAAGGTGGTGCGTGTTCGATCCCAGGGACGAAGAATGTGGTGGACGAAGCGGCGTCTTGGCGGATTTTCTCCGGGTTCTTCGGTTTCCCCTGCCACTCATTTCACGAACTGCTCCATTATCACCTTTCCATTTATCAGTTTGCCTGATGCCCGACAGACGTCTGACTTTAGACACTTTAGACAAAACTAACAAGGAATACCTCCGACGTGGTTCATTCTACAAAGAAGTGCATTCGTAGTAAATTGTGTGTTTTAAGGAGGTCTATATTTTTTGTATAGTAAGATTTGGTCTATATCTTACTGTTTACCAGTTATGTAAAAATCATCCAGAGTAAACAGGACTACATAGGCTATAGCCAGAAAATACACATTTCGTTTGCCATAAAAATATCTCAAACATATGACATTTTAATTAAAATCGTTAGAGAAGACGGTTAACTGTCTTAACTACATGTTAAGAGTAGTTTAGGGGGAGCAGGTTTCTTCAAAATCTTCGTGTCGCATCCTGAAAGACATTAAACTTAAATACCAACTTTGGTTTTTAACTGACTTTTCGTTTTTGAGTTATACTGTCCACAGACTGATAGACGCGCGCGCATGCGCGGTGCTTTTCCTAAAAGTGCGTGTGTGTGTGGGTTTTTATTTTTATTATTATTATTATTATTATTATTATTATTATTATTATTATTATTATTATTATTATTATTATTATTATTATTATTATTATTATTATTATTATTATCCAGGAAGTCTCAATAATGTATTTCCGGTATTGACATATCTGATGTTCAAATGTCTTAGAAGATATATAGCTGCAGATCTGGTTTGGATAATATTAACAGAATGTAAGAGAGAGTTGTACAATCTTATAAACGCTTGCTGCATTATATAAATTTAAGCTTTACGGATTTTTTTTTTAAGAAGGAAGATGGCAATTTGGCATGGAAGTTTAGTCTTTAAGGAAGGCATGATAATGAACCAAGTAGGGCCTGGTGACCGCGAGGGAGGGGGAAAGAGGGGAAACGCGTGGCCCGTGAATCAATAATAATTTAAAGCTGACGATTTGAGACGATCATGCGTCGCGTAACGGGCGTCTTTGTGGAGAGGAGACAATAGAAGAGAAGTAAAGAGGGCAGCACTGGAGACAGGTGAGGTCAAGAAAAGAGGGGGTGGAGGGGAGTCAGTGGTAATAGTTAAGTCTATCTGGGCTGCCCCTGAGCGCTGCTCATATCGTGACGTACGCAAATTAGCAAGCACAAACTTCGACATTGCTTCAAGTTAAGATCTTTCACGAAAGATTTTAAGTTTTCCGAAACTCACACACACAACAAGGAATATCTCCGAAATGGTTCACTCTACAAAAAAATTTATCCGGACATAAATTGTGTGTTTTAGCAAGATCTACATTTTTTGTATACTATGATTTGGTCTATCTCTAACGGTTTACCAGTTATGCAAACATTATCTAGAGTAAATAGGGCTACAGGGACTAGAGCCAGAAAATCCAAGATATATATTTCATTTGTCATGAAAATATGGCATTTTAATCAAAATCGCTAGAGACCTTTTCAAGAAAATAAAAGTTTTCGTAGTTTAGGGTGGGGTATTTTCTTCAAAATGTTCGTGTTGCATCCATGAAAGACACGAAACTTAGATACCAAATTTGGTTTTTAATTGTCTTTTCGTTTTTGAACTTATGTTGTCCACAGACAACGGATCTTTTTCTAAAAATACTTTTTTTTTTCTTTTTTGGATTCAGGGGGCCTCAAAACATATATATCCTCTAAAATCTCGACATCGAATTTTTGGGTGGAATACAATATTTCGTCTACTTTACTATACGTAGTAGAGAAAGCAATAATCAATAAAATAAAATGTAGGTCACTTCAACATCGGCGGTTTGTGAAAGAAGTGGGTGAATATCATGAACTATACTGAGTCAGTTCACTCAGGCGGTACATAGATTCATTGAACTTCGTGCTTCAATTGCTGAACTCACGAAAACACCTGCATTGCTTGTTCCTGAGTTAGAAGACAGAGTAGTTAAACGACCTGGTATTTCTGACAGATATCTGTGAACATTTGAATAAGTTAATACGTTTGCAGGGACACTGGGACAGAATTTTCTAACTTTTTTAAAGTTTGCTTAAAAATTAGCACACTTGATATGAATAAACAAAGAAATGACTGTGCAGAAGTTCAGTGTTGTAGCTTAAATACTCGTAGTTTCTCAGATAATGCAATTAAATAGTTTTAACTGCCTTCACATTTTCCTAAAAGTGTAGTAGCGCCATTTTCCGATACTTAACTAAAGTGAAACAAATTGAAGTATTTGAAGTTGATGTTACTGCTAGCAGAGAAATACATTTTTGTCTTTTTTTAAGTTCTCGGTGTTAAACTACCTTTCTGGTTCTACCAAAGCAGTTCTGCATTTCCGAAAACTGATCTTTCCATCGGTTGAAAGGTCTTCCTAGATCTCATTTACCTTGCGGTTTGAAGTGATTATATTAGTTAAGAAACCTCATTTGTGAGCTGTTAATTCTATTAATTATCTGTTGCCCTAAGTGTCCAACTTTCGCTTCCACAAAGGAGAGCTGGTTTTGCTACCATATTGTGAAGTCTTAGTTGAATTTCGTTTCTCATTTGTTTTAGGTAATTCATTTTGAGTATGCCATTTAATTTATTATTTTCCAGGAATTGTTGATCGTCAAACTGTGATATTCGACAATCCAAATAATTGAAAGCTGTTACTTATTCTATTTGTTTATTATTTATTATTGTTTTTACTGCATTTCTATTAGGCATTGTTAGCCAGTGAATAAAGTAACCATCAAATGCATATTTGAATCTTTATATAACACGTTTGGGGTTACGTGTGCAAAGTTACATACAAATCAGAGAAGTAAATTAGCTTTTTAAGTAGAGGAAGTATTATATTCCTTACAAAATTTTGAAACCGAAATTTTACCTGAAATATGTTTTGAGACGACCTTAAGTATCACCTAAAAAATAAATCATGTTAGAAAAAGGTGTGTGTGTGTGTGTGTGTGTGTGTGTGCGCGCGCGCGCGCGTGCGTGCGTGCGTGCGTGCGCGCGCGTTTCTGGAATGGATTCTACATGGAAACGCGGATCGTGGACCGAACTCCTGTGTTAGAACATGCGCCATATTGCCCCAATGCTACTGTCAATTGTTTCAGAAGCTGTTGTCGTCAGGTCGAAGACAGGAAGTTCTGTCAGCTGTCATCCAGTAAGACGACACTGCTCATTACTTCCGGTGCAATACAATATGTTATTTACCTACACACGACTTTCCCTACCCAATCTTCTATAAAATATTCTTACAGTACACAAACTATTCCATACGAAATACATATTTTGGACTCACTGGGGAAAAAAAGCCTTTCTAGAAAACGATCTGTGTGTAACACAAATATTGAACATCTTCTGAAACGTAAATCGTGTCAAAAAGGTATCCCCAGAAACATGGTGGGTTAATGAGAAGTAGAATATGAATGTGTACGTATTTGATTTCTTGTACGTAAGAATGTGCCGCCACTGGAGCTCAATGCGTCACTCTGTCACAGCGGCTGGAAGGAGGTGATTTCAACCTCCCCTAACTTGCCTGCAGTTGAGCACCCCTGTGCTAGATGTTTGCAGCGAAGTTTTAAGAACAGTTTGTGTGAGATTTAACTTGGTAAAAGTTTCGAGGGGACAGAAAAATTACCGGAGAAGCTGCAATTAGTAAGTTGACAATGCAGCAAAATGCACATGTTAACTTATTATTTTTTTTTAATTTTATTTAAAAATAGCTGAAATACCCGGTTTTGCCCGTGGTTTGACGATTTATCCCTAAAACTTTCAGAGTTAGGTTGCACTTGTCCAATAGCCTTGTGTTTCTGTGGATACATTTAAAAATATTACTTAATTCACTGAAACAAACATTTAATTAACGCTGTTAAGATATTATAAGAAATAATAAGTATGCAAAAATACTGTAAAAACCACCAATACCACAGGAAGAAAAAGAGTAGAGAAAATCGCGTGAATGTAACTCGTATTTCTATTTTGATAATATAGAAAAGCGTAGGAATTGTTTTTAGAAGAGTGAGAAGAAAAATACAGTGAATGTGGTACGTAAAAGAAAAGGAAGTAGAGAAAACGTGTGAATGTAATAGGTTGCATTTCTGTTTCAAACATATAGAAAATTATATGAATTGTATGTAGAAGAGCGAGTAGAGAAGAATATGTGACTGTGTTACTTAAAAGAAGAGTAGAGGAAGCCGTGTGCATTTCTATTTCAATCATAGAAAATTGTAGGAAACATTTTTGAAGGGCAAGTAGAGGAAAATATGAATGTGTTGCGTAAAAGAAAAGTGAGTAGAGAAAACCATGCGAATGTAATACGTTGCCTAGTCAAATGGAGAGCTTAAAATCCTGTATGGAAAGAAAAATTTAGATTTGGCAATTTTCAGCGCATTCCAATAGGAGATAAAGAGCTGTTTGAAAGTTGGAGAGGTGTAAAAAGGCACGAGGAGTGGGGGGGTATGTTAATGCTAGAACTGTTGCGTTTTAGGCAGGTTATAGTTATGTAGGGTAAGCGGTAGACGTTATGTACGTGGTAATATAGTCATGTTTACACAAGATGTCAGCTCCACCCATTATCGCCCCTGCAAGTGACAGACTAGCTGGAGGTCACAGTTTGATTCCCGTGAAGCGCACGCCAGCTGACGGCTCCCAGCCTTCAAGCCAAGGACATACATACATACATGTACCTTACCAAGTATAGCATTCCACCCAAAAATTCGATACTAAGATTTCACTCGAAATACATGTTTTGAGGTCCCATGCAGTGGTGCTAAGCAATATACTCTTGGTGTTGTATCTTCTAAGACTATGCACTTCACCAAAACACAATTAGGTGTTAGAAGAATGGCGCAGTCAGCACAACGTAGAAGGAGCTAAATCCAACCTCCCCCTTTCACAAACTTTGGACATCGCTGCTATATGTGTATCAAACAGTATATGTTATATGTTGTAAATAATGGGAAATGTACCAAAACATATAAAATCTTGAATAGTTTCTGAGATAATGGGCCACAAATTTAGTAAATTTAACGTTTAATTTCCCCTTAAACTGGTAGAAAAATCACTAAATGGTATCTGGTATATGCGTTAACTGAGTACTGTTGCATATTGTTATGTGGCTTACATCATACAGCGGAGTTCCCTCCGCAGCAGATACCTTGTGCACAGTGCTGTAACGTTGCAATAGTTAAGCAGTGTTTTCTGTTTGTTTGCAGATCAGAGAGCTTGGACCAGAAGCTGAAGTGCGTACTAAGAGAAGTAGTATACACCCCATTGGGAGTGCAAAGCGTGATGCATTGTTGCCCCGTGTGCTACAGCAGAAGTACCAGCACACCACCTGGCGGCGGCGGAGGGAAACACTCGGCGCTACTTCCGCTCCCTTCACAAGATGGCCACCGCACTGTGTAGCTCCCATACACCATGGAAACATAGCAAACTGCGGACTGACAAAAAGATAGACAGATAAACCAATGAATGGGGATAATCGGGGGCAAACGTTTTTATTTATTGTAAGGAGGAGGAACGTGTGTTTTAAGGGGGGTTATTTTTGTTCACATTCCATTAAGGTACAAACGTGTGTTAGTGTTGGTTATCCGACAAGTGTGTTTGTTGTCTCATATTGAGACGATGCCTAGTGCCGACACTGTGTACCAGCCGCTGCTGCCCACCGCGCTGGTGGACGACCGCCTCCGCCGCTCCCAGAGGCGGCCCTGGTGCTGCTTCATGGTGAGGCAAGGGACGGTGAAGCGGTGTGTGGCCGCACTGCTGGCCCTCAGCGTCCTATCCATATTCTACTACACGCATTACCTCATCAGTTCTCCCTTCTCCAGGTGAGTTGCTCTTTCCTCTTTTTCTAGTTCTGTCTATATTGATAGAAATTTCATCAAGGAGTGCGGTGCATCCTCTGTAAAGTCATGCTTTCCTCCTATGTGAAAACAGGTGAATCTCGTCTCAACCTTAGAAGACAGTACACGTTAAATGGGCCGCAACGTTGCAACATGTACTATATGCATACCTTCTTTCATCCTCGAACCCCAAATCATGTAAGAACCGACGCAGAATGGCCCTTGAAAAATTTGATACGTGAGTGGAATATTTTTAAACAGTAAAGAATGAACAATTCGCCTCACTCCGCTTTGCACCCGATAACCTTAGCTGTTACTTTTACTGCCTTATTAATACTCATTTGACTTGAAAAAAAAAATAATCTAACAGATTCATAATTATTTGGCGTTACTTACTTGTAATAACACTTAACAGGTTCCATACAGTATAAACACACACACACACGCGCGCGCGCACACACACACACTTCTTTACGAACTAATGTTAACTTTTACTGCTGCCTTGTGTCTAACGCTTGACGCCTTTTATCTGAATGGGCGAATACCTTTTGTTTGCCTTACACGATGAAAGAAAGAGGTTACAGGCTTTTGGTTTGTTTTAAAAACTGTCTCTAACCCTCCTCAACATTTGCTCTCGCTTGGTTTCGGATGTAAACTTAATAATAAAAAAGTTTCCCACTGCGTAACTTTTGCACAGATGTAACATTTTCCGAAAACATTTAATTTAAACAATTGTAACACTTAACAGAGTAAACAGAGAATTCAAAATAGGAAGGTGGCGGCACTATAGTATACTCTAGCTAAGGAAAAAATATAAACGTAGTCTAGCAGTTAATCTATTAGTTAGTACGTGACGAGTATAGAAACAGCAAACATCGGAGTTTTACTGAAAAAGAAAAAAAAGAAAAAAAAAAACGTTTTCTGTAGAAATTTGGGTCTATAGAAGTGTATAATGGCCCTAAAAAGGATATAACCTATTAGACAGAAAAACTCTGCATAGAATGTGTTCCAACTTGAAATTTATAACAACTGAATATTTATACCATGCTATTAGGAACCTGGCAACAGCGCGAGGGTAGAAAAGAACGAGGCTAATGGCAACTTGTATGTGCTAGATAGAGACAGATATACCCCATTTAACTCCATGCTGTCATCTAAGGGCGAGACTACCTATAATACAAATATAGACATCTGTTGTAATATTTCAGTTTTCAGATTGGGGGAAAGCAAGAAATGGTTAATCATCTTGGGTATAACGACATTATTGTCGGAGACTGTGTTGTACTATATGGAGTGTAGAGTACATTTGTTATTGAATGATGGTTGCCTTTCCAGAGATTTCCACAAGGAGTATGGATCATCCAGAAATAAAAACCAAAGTTGGTATTTAAGTTTAATGTCTTTCAAGGATGCGACACGAAGATTTTGAAGAAAATAGTTCCACTCTAAACTACCCTTTAGATGGAAAATTTTTCGAAAATTTTAATTTTCTTGAAAATAGCTCTAACGATTTTGATTAAAATGTCATATGTTTGATATATTTTTATGGCAAATGAAATGTATATCTTGAATTTTCTGGCTATAGCCCCTGTAGTCGTATTTACTCTGGACGACTTTTGCATAACTGGTAAACCGTTAGAGATAGACCAAATCATACTATACAAAAAATGTAGATCTTGCTAAAATACACAATTTATGTCTCAATAAATTTTCTTGTAGGGTGAACCATTTCGGAGATATTCCTTGTTATGTGTGTGAGTTTCGGAAAACTCGGAATTTTCGTGAAATGGGTCATCGTTGTTCATTTTTTTATATGTTACGTGTACAAAGAGAACGGAATTTCAAAGCTTTAAAAGATTTGACTATCGCTCAAAGCCTACTGTATTCCAATATTCCCCTTGTACCTACAAGGAAATACCTAAGCAACAAGATAATTTGTATAAATGTTTATCTCAACTAACATGAAGAAGATATAGGAATAAGAGTTTGTAAGAATGGTTAGTACAAGAGTAGAGAAAGTCATGTGAGTGCAACACATCAGATTTTACTATACGTAGTAGATAGGTTAAAGGAAATGCGCTTGTTTCTGATATTTGATTGGATAATGCAGTGCAGTAAACAAACCATGCAACATTTTAGGAGAACTGGAGCAAGTTCTGTCTAATGTATGAGTCATTGTTGACTGGCCATGTGGGGGGGGGGGGGGCGGGGGGGGGTAGTAGCAGAATGGTGCCCTACATTGTAATCATAAAGCGATATATTGTTCTAATTTCCTGTGGCAAGTTTGATTCCATTTGTGTGGTTCTTTCTGGGGCAGACGTACCCGCGGTGCTGTCATTGAAATCACTTTGGCAGTGCCCCTTGGGGGAGGTGAAATGTCTGAATATTTGTATATTTCCCTATGATGTCTATGGCCCACATTCGAACTCTGACCAGTGCAGACAGCGGATCGTGTTACCCTGATGATGCCAAACGCAGTACTTGCCGAAACGTTGGTATCCACAATGCCTTCTAAACCACGGCCTGCAAGCCCGAAAGAACTTGCAATTGTTTATTTCTTTGTCTACTACATTTTAATCGACATAAGAATTTTGAGAAAGTATCTTATTGCTAATTTTCTTGTAGGTACAAGGGCAAAATGGGGATACAGTAGGCTTTAAGTGATAGTGAAATGTTTTAAGAGCTGGTTGCTATGCGATGCCTTTGAAATTCCGTTCTCTTTGCAAAGCCAAGGAATGACAAAAGGAATAACATGTTCCTATTTGAAAAAAAAAAAGTATTTGATAGCCTCTGTTCCATATGTCTATCGTCTATCGGACACACAAATAGGCTGTGTCTGACAAATGATAACTTACACACCAGACTATCACTAACGTGGGAGTTATTCTGCTCTCCAAATGCGCTGTCATTTCTTCCATTGCTGTACGTACAACGGAATGTGCTATGAAAGTATCTCCCAAATGTTTATCTTGATTAACGAGAATTAGACAGAGAAATGAGGTGCTGTGGAATATTTTGTTGGAGAGATAAAAATAAGCGATAGTGGATAGGGAAAGTCATATGAGTCTCCCCTAGCTCGTTATATTCCAGCAAGTTAAAATGCAGCCGCTGCTGATTATTTATTACTGCCGGAGCGCCTACTACCTTGGGCAGGAACGTGTCCATATTTGTTGAGGTTATGTTTCGATAGCTTGGTCAGATCGATCCTTATCGCATGTACCTACGCCAGAAGCCAAACAAGGCTCCCCTCTTAAATCGCCGTTGGATTTTACGTTGTTGGGGTAATCTAACCGCTTTGCTGGAAGCCATATTGTTCGTGAAACTTGATATCCACAGGCCAGCTTTGAGACACGCGCTGTGGTCCAAGTTATGTGGATAATAATGTTGCCTTGTTTGGGAGGCTTTGATACAAACTCGCGTGTCTTTTGTCTGCTCTTCCCAATATTTACTCAGAAGGAAGTTTAGAAGGCTGGTCTCGTAGCGCAGTTGATAGAGCACCCGGGTTCGATTCCCGGCAGGGGAGTAGGAATTTTTCTCCAGCCAGGATTATGCCTCATCCTTCCTTGAGTCTGGAAGTATAATGGCGGCGCCGTGGCTGAGTGGTTAGACCGCTCGCCTACCACCTAGCCGGGACCCGCATGTGGTATTCGTGGTGGACGAAGCGGCGTGTGGGCGGGTTTTCTCCGGTTTCCCCCGCCATTCATTCCACAAATTGTTCCATTGCCACCCTTCCAATCATCATATATTATCATCCTCTTCCTCACTATCCTCAGTGCAATGACACTGAGAACATTTGCAATAACTTTGCCGAAAGTGGTTCGTCTGGAATAAAAAAGTATACAATTGTTTTCATTTACAATATCAAGAAACTTAGCCCATATAGAATCAAATTTGTCTGTAGTGTTATTGCAGCATTCGCCTTGAAGCTGTGGGCAAGTGTATTAAACTTAATGAAAGACCATGAAAGTGAGTTATCTAGTACACACACACACACTTAGGGAAAAATTACGTCGTGTGCTTGAAGGAAATTCTGCATTCATTGTCTAAAATTGGTGGTGACATTCTTTGTGGCGAAGAAGCGAAAGTCGATGAAAATAAACCAAAACGTTCTGTTTATCATTACTCATATTTTAGGCAGTGTTGCCAACTCGGGAAATGAAAATGCAGCGAATTCTGTCTTTAAAAGCACTAGAACGAACAAGCACAGTATAATTGAATATCTCTCCCGTCATACAGAATATTTTGACAAAGTAGGAAACCTATTTCTATAAAAAGTGCATGAAGTTTGAAACCTGGAATCACAAACGTACCACATTTGATCACATTAATGTCAGTAATCTTCTGACTTAGGCCGTGCTATGGTTATAGTTTTAGTGAGTAGAAATTAGTACTTTGTTAATTTTATTAATTTGGAATAATGTGTTGGAAGGAATTTAGAGTAATCATTTTGAAATTTTATGGATTTCGGTATTTAAGTTTTATATTTGTAATTCGTGTATGTTTTAATTGGTGTAGTTAGTAGTAAAATGTTTTTCTAAATACTGGATACCAGTATTTGATAATACCTGTTACCGGTGTTATGTAGGATTGCTATTTTTGTATTAACTGGATACCAGTTAATTTTAATGCTAGATACCATTGTTCTTTGTATATTTATTTAGTGCTTGAATTGATATTGTACTTTGTTTTTGTTTTCTGTAATTATATAGTTTATTTTTTAATTCTTTATGTGAAAAATTGTTTTGTAGATTTGTATTTGTTGTAGTTTATAAAAGAGTTGGAAATTGGAAGCTACAATTATTATTACAATTAATATTGTAAGAAATTAGCTACCGGGATTGAAATTGTCAGATTTTATTGATTTGTTTTATTTATGGTTATAGTTATCGTAAGTTTATAAGCAATACACTGAGGAACGATCATTATGATTTCTATAAACTCTGATTAGCCGTTGCTTTTACTTGCTTACAGTATCAATTAACAACCTTTTATTTTCAAAAGCGCCAGATTAAGTGCTAATTGTTTGAGAAAAACACCATATTTTCGCCATTGCGCTAACTACGTATATCTGGCACCAGATAAATTTAAAAAGTACCAGATCTGGTGCGAAAAGCACTAAATTGGCAACCTTGATTTCACGTTTGTTGCGCCATTTGATGTAGAAAAAATTTGTCCGAGTATAAGGCTCTATTTGCTAACAACCGAAGATTGTAAAGGTAGAATGAGACTGATATCCGTAATTCATATTCCCTGATTCCGTCTTTACGACCCTTCTTGTTTCACCATATGAGACTCCATATCCTTATGAGTGCAGTTCTGCTGAAAATGAAGGTTAAGAAAAGTAGGAAATCTTTCATCTGTAACTATTAGAAGTAAATGCATTGTTTCGTGTTTCCTTTTAAGTTTCAACTTATATTTTCAGGATTTTCGGTGATGTTTTAGTAACTTTTACAGCACAAAAACATGCATATTTAAAGAGTTCTTAGGTTATAAAAATCCGAGGCTTAGTAATGGCGTACAAATGCACACTAGCGCCGGAAGTAAAATACAACCCAATTTGCCATGTTTCTTCAATATCTGAAGAAGAAGATGTAGGTTAAGGGCGCCCAACTGCATGGTCATCAGCGCCCTTAAAAAGCAATTCATAGCAAAAGCCAGATACAAACTTCAATCAAAAATAAAATTACTAGTAACAAAGAAAATATACACATAAATATAAAAAACAGTGGCAATAGCCAGATATAAAACAAGGTGATAAATATGTCAAAAAGCATAAATAAGAGATATGTAAAATTTCAAATCCTCAAACTGATATTACACTATGCTAAAAACTTAAAAACTATCAACCGCTGTATTATCGTCCGCTAAGACCTCTGCAAGTCTGGCAGGCAGCTGCAGAGAATCTCGAAAGTGCGCTAGAGAGGAACATTCTAGCAGCACGTGACGGACTGACTTCTTGAATACTGAATCTCTTGTTATCATCCACATGTTCATACAATCCGCTTTGAGTCAACGTTTCCTGAATTGTGGTATCTTATAAAAGCATGCTTCTAGTTATAGCTGCGGAGTTGGTAACATTGCCTTACTGGAAATCCGAGGTGACGATAGAAGTCGTTCTTTGTTATTAACCAGCTGAAATAGCCGGCGTTGCCCGTGATTTGACGATTTATCCTTAAAACGTTCTGAAGCTGCGTTCTTTTCTCTCGGTTGGACGTCTTTTCCCCACACTAGAACTAAGAGCCGTTTACCACAGGAAGATTCATCTGCAGAGGATTATCTCCCCACTTAGTCCCCCTAAAAAGGGCCCCGGAAGATCTAAACGAGGCGTGGGCAAAATCGGCTCAACTTGGCAACTCCACTGAAACACGTTCTTGCTTCACTCCACCTGCCATCCCTCCCATTCATTGCTATTCAGCTTCCGACACGCCTCGTTCAGTGGCGAGTGTCGCTGTTTCATGAAGAGTAATAGAGAGTATTTGTTGTAAGTTATAAAAACAGGAAAGTTTGCTGTGAAAGTATATTCATGTAGAGAAAACAGTGCGTTAGAAAATATACGATTTTCAATTTGCAAATATAAAGCTTTAGTGCCTTTTGAAATTGTAAATAAATACCTAAACTTTTACTTATGTTTCTGATCGAAGTGGCGTTTGTATTGTAAAGCTATACGTTGTACTTCTAATTCAATCATTTAGAAAATTGAATTTTACGTTGAAGGCCAGGCAGAGAAGAGCATGTGAATGTGTTACATTATGTATTGTTTGTAGAAGTGGGAGTAGAGAAAGAAATGTAGTTTTCGTAAAAGAAAGTGAGTAGAGAAACCTGTGTGAATGTAATACGGTGAGTGTTTCAAACATACACAATTGTATGTATTGTTTGTAGAAATGGCAGTAGAAAAGGAATTTCCCCATGTAAATTGTGTTTAGAGTGGAGGGATTTTTCTTGAAAATCTTTGCCTCACATTTTGAAACAATGGAACTCTCGTGTGAACCTTATTTATACGATAGTGGTTTTTCAAATATACTGTTCTTTCTCTCGCACCTTAAAACAAGCATCGTTTCATTTTATGCCACTTCGATTATCTGCGATTTTAATGTGCTGGAAAGAATTTGATGTCAATAAAATGCCTCTGGGACGAAAGTGTACTTCTTTTTTCTTTCTTTGTTTTTGAGGTTATCTTCATGGTGAGAGCACAGGTTTTATCATGACGATAAATGAACGCGGAAATGACCTCTTGAACGTGAAGCGATAACGTGTGATAATCATTCAAAGAACTGAGGGGGAGGGGGAGGGGGGGGGGGAGCGCAGCCAGTCAGCATGACCAGGATTCTAATCTTGGTTAGCTGCGTTTTAATGTGTGCGTAAATACAGGAAGTTTATTTTTTGTTATTCTGTACAAGAGTCATGTCATATCGGACGATGAATTCATGAAATTAGTGAAATGGTACTGAAATGAGACCGAGGTCCATAGACATTCATCTTATCAGGATACCGGAAAAGCTCGTATCCTCCCAAACAACACAAGTAGTTCCTCTTTGGCCACGGAATAACAAACGCAAAGCGTTTGTACTATCAGCTTTGCCAACCTGTGTTACACTCACATGACCTTCTCTACTCTTGTACTAACCATTCTTACAAACTCTTATTCCTATATCTTCTTCGTGTTAGTTGAGATAAACGTTTGTATAACATCTTATTGCTTATTTCCTTGTAGGTACAAGGGGAATATGGGAATACAGTAGGCTTTGTGCGATAGTCAAATGTTTTAAAGCTTTGAGATTCCGTTCTCTTTGTACACTTAACATATAAAAAATGAACAACGATGTTCCATTTGACGAAAGTTTTGTTTTCCGAAACTCACACACATAATAAGGAATATCCCCGAAGTGGTTCACTCTACAAAAAAATTTATTTCGACATAAATTGTGTATTTTAGCAAGATCTACATTTTTTGTATAGTATGATTTTGTTTATCTCTTACGGTTTACTAGTTATGCAAAAGTCGTCCAGAGTAAATACAACTACAGGGGCTATAGCCAGAAAATTCAAGATGTACAATTCATTTGTCATCAAAATATATTAAACATATGACATTTTAATCAAAATCTTTAGAGCCATTTTAAGAAAATTTTCGAAAAATGTTCCATGTAAAGGGTAGTTTAGGGTGGGACTATTTTCTTCAAAATCTTCGTGTCGTATCCTTGAAAGACATTAAACTTGAATAGCAACTTTAGTTTTTAACCGACTTTTCCTTTTTGAGTTATGCTGTCCACAGACACACACACACACACACACACACACACACACACACACACACACACACACACACACACACACACACACACACACACACAAGTACCTTTTTCTAAAAATGCTTTTTTTTTTTTATTCAGGGGGTCTCAAAACATATTTCCGGTGAAATCTCGACATCTTGAAAACTTTAAAAGATTGACTATCGCTCAAAGCCTAGTGTATTCTCATATCCCCCTTGTACCTACAAGGAAATAAGCAGTAAGATAATTTTTGCACATCAGATTTTTTTAAAGCTATGGATCATATATATATTTTTATAACGTCGGGCACTTTATACAGAAAAGGGGCGTTATGAATCCTCGCTTGTGACTTTTGAGCTTGAGAGGTTGGTATCACTGGGTGCTATAATGGCACCTGGAGTATCCACTGTGTTCCTCAAGGAGGCTCAGCGTGTCCTGATGGCTGAGAGGGGAAATCAGCCCTTAGCATTCACCTTGCAGAACTATAGCCCTCCACTTTCCTTCCTTCGTCACCAAATGAGACCAAGGGCCATACACTTCCCCACGGTATCATATGCCTACCTTCCTCTTTATCGCCAGCACGTTGGATCCAGTTTCTGTGTGATGGGCGACTGATGAACCTTCCTATACCACCTCGCGTGACGTCACGTCATGCGTGTATTGTTGTTTTTTAATATGTAAGGCGGAATTTTTGAAATTCGGTTCTTATAATGCTAACCCTTTTTTAAAAAAATTATCATATGTATAATGTAATGCAAACTAGCTACAACGCAAATTTCATTCATTTGCTCTAATAGCTTAGAAATTATGATCAAATTTATTTTTTGTCACGGGACTAAAGTCTCTCACTACAAAAGACTTTTAAATTTCGGTGTAATATTTTAATCCTAGGTTCAAAATTTCATGAGTGTTACTAGGAACCATTAATGTGATCCCACAGGGAGAAATGACGCACCCCAAGGACAGGGTGGCCTTGTACAGGAGTGTTGCCATGGAAGTCACACAAAACCTAACCTCTTTGATGGATCATCAGGCTGCAGTTTGTACGGGAATAAGTTCATACGCCTCCCTGCTGATGTCGACATCTGCAACTGTTCATTGGTTCTTAGGACTCCGTTCCAAGCTTTCACCCATTTGTCAATAGTTTCTTCATTTACACTTGGCCTTACGGACGCCCTTTCCTTTGATGACAGATACATCCTGTGTCACAGAATAGTTTGTATTGACGAGGGGGGTGCAGGATGTCCAAATTACCGTCTAAACGACTGACAATCTGCCACAACACTGTGTATTTGTGCAAATTCAAGCACAAACCAACCTCTAGAGGTTCGTAAAACAGCAATTGTTTCTTAAATCAGTGTACACGTGTCTTGCTAGATGGCAAATTAAAATCAAATGTACTACACCAAATTTCAAATTTCCCTCCTTCAAACGGGGATATGATAATTTAGTTGTGTTAATTATTGGTAAAATACAGCCTTATGAAATAGCCCAATAATTTGTTTGTGTCTCGTTTAGTTCTGGTTCCAACATTTTTTATGCTTACAAATATGTTTTTAGCCTAAAAAATTGTAATCTCTGTGATTGAAAATGAACAATATATGCTTAGATATATCTGACAATAAAACCTAGGGCACCTTTTATTTGTTATGTCTCTGTGAACATAACACATATGTAACCATTTCGGTGTATTGATTGTTTTTTCCCTTCGTCTAACAGTTTTCCCACAAACCAATTATATAGTTTACCACCTGATGTTTTTGCATGGTCGTAGCTGGGGAAACAAATGAATAACGCCTGTCGTATATGCTGCTATAGATCTCAATGCGTGACCCATTAGTCTAGGTAGCGCAAGGTGATTGGCCTTGCAAAAAGCATTGGAGCTCTGTTCCGGTACACCATTCTTTATCACGAGAACGTCATGCCTTCTGTGGTTGCCGTAGGTGGCTTCGTGCCGCTATGGCTGTCGTATCGCACTTTCTATGCATAAGTGGGGCCTTACAGTTGCAGGTTGCTCACTCTGTATGTGTTTCCAGTTTGATCCGGAGGGACTCGAGACCGGAGCCATCTATACGCTGTGCCATCCTGACGGGAGCCACCAGGGTGCCTGCGGTAGCGCACGACCACAGGTCGGCAGCGCGACTCAGGATAGACCCCAAGGTGTTGGTCTTCGTCGAAACAACGTATTCCCGTCTGGGACGGGAGATCGCAGAACTTCTAGTCTATAACAGAATCAAGTAAGTTTACAGTTACTGCCTTTTAAAACATTAGTCTACTAATGGCAATCGAGTGCTGCGAACGGTCCGAGTCAAGAAGGCTGGTGCTTTACCAAGTAACAACTGAACATCGTCCAAACTCCAGTGTTACATTTTAGTATATCACGTTACGGTTTTCTTGTGTGTCATACCAATTTACTTTTGTGTTTAACCAATTCAAACAGTAACTTTAAGTACTAAATGCCTGAAGCAGATCCAGAAAACTCCTGTAAATAGTAAAAGAAGAAGCCATGTGATTAGTCTTTTACTTCAGCCATTGGCCAACCTGGAAAGAACAATTGCAGAAACTACAACATGCTGACTTTTATGAAATAATTTTAAGTATGACTGTGTAAAAAACATGCAAAGTTTCGTTGCCATCTTGGACAATAACAGTGATTGAGAGCTCAAGATAAAGTGTGCAAGTAGTAACAGGCTTTTGTTTTTATGCTCTACGGAGTGCAGCAACTGTTTTTAATGTGCTGAGTAGCTTTAGTTTTTTAGTTGTATCAACTATATTTCTTATTCCACAGCAATTTCAACTTAAAAGCCCAGGCGTTCTTTGAAAGTATGATATTTTTACTTTTTCTACTACGTATAGTAAAGTAGAGGAAGTATTGTATTCCACTAAAAAATTCGATGTCCAAATTTCACCAGAAATATGTTTTGAGGCCCCCTGAACTCCCCCCCCAAAAAAAAAATTAGTAAAAGGTCTTTGTGTGTGTGTGTGTGTGTGTGTGTGTGTGTGTGTGTGTGTGTGTGTGTGTGTGTGTGTGTGTGTGTGTGCGCGCGCACGTGTGTCCTTGCGTGCGTGGGTGTGTGTGTCAGTTTGTGGACAGCATAACTCAAAAAATGAAAAGTCAGTTAAAAACCAAAGTTGTTATTTAAGTTTAATGTCTTTCAAGAATGCTACACAAAGGTTTTGAAGAAAACTCTTCCACCCTAAACTACCCTTTACATGGAAAATTGTTCAAAAGTTTTGATTTTCTCAAAAATGGCTTTAACGATTTTGATTAAAACGCCATATGTTTGAGATATTTTTATGGCAAGTGAAATGTATATCTTGAATTTTCTGGCTATAGCCTATGTAGTGCTGTTTACTCTGAATGACTTTTTCATAACTGGTAAACCGTAAGAGATAGACCAAATCTTACTATACAAAAAATGTAGATCTTGTTAAAACACAAAATTTATGTCTCAATAAATTCTTTTGTGGAGTGAACCATTTCAGAGATATTCCTTGTTATTTGTGAGAGTTTTGGAGAAATTATACTTCTGTGAAATGGAACATTGTTATTAATTTTTTTATATGTCAACCGTGCATAGAGAATGGAATTTGAAAGCTTTAAAAGATTTGACTATCGCTCTGTACTCCCATTGTACCTACAAGAAAATAAACAATAACATAATTTATGCAAATGTTTATCAAACTAACACAAAGAAGATATAGGAATAAGAGTTTGTAAGAATGGTTAGTACAAGAGTAGAGAAAGTCATGTGAGTGCAACACATCAGATTTTTTAACCTCAATGTGTATTCAAGTAGAAGGATTTTTAGTAATTTATAAAATGAAATTATGACTGACAAAATTTAATGGCTCGATACAACATCCAATCAGAGGCTTGCTATGTCTTGCTGTGTTGTATAGTTAAATAGACTATGAAATCATGCTGTAAAGCTGGTGATATAAATGTCATTTGCACCCACAACATTTCTTTGCACAACAGGAAAGAGTATAGTGATAGTCAGGTGTCAGTTGCCATTAAATTTTGTGTCTACCATAGAAGTGTTTTATAGCCCTTGGTCTGTTAAAATGAATCTGTGTTTTTAATGGTGAAAGAACTATGATAAAATGATTGAGTGGTTTTTGGAATTACTCTACATACTACATACATTACTATACATGCAAATTTTCTCTTTTTATATTTGTATAGAAATATAGATATAGGTTTACAGCTATGAATTGTTTTGTATTGAAACAGCTGACCCCGTGTGTGGTGTCAGTATGATATAGGTACACAATTCTGAGGCTGAATGTTGTTATTGAGGGGATGAAGATAATGAACTATGCCTGTGTGAGGGGGAACCTAAACACAAAGAGCCAACAATTATGTACATGCAACGCTAATCAGATAATGGAGGATGCTAATAGTGTTTGGCTTTTATCACCCACAGTGCTGCCAACTTTCTTTACATTGTCTGCTTCCGACACATTGCAACAAGGCAAACATTCTGCTAGAAAAACCTGATGTGTTGCATTCACATGACTTTCTCTACCCAATAATGTGTTTTACTAACTATTCTTCCAAAGGTTATTATTTCTCCACCACCTATCTTTGGTAGGTAAGAGAAAGTATCGTCAAGTTTTCACCAAAAATACATGTTTTGAAGAACCTAAAGCTTTCTGCTGTTGTATTTCCCAATATGAAATATGTGAATGAATTAAGGAGTAGTAAATCATTTTGGCAGTAACTTTAGTTAGTTATTTTATTAAATTTATGAGAACTAATTTACAGGAGGTAACAAAGAACTACAACAACAAAAAACAAGAAAGTAGTATAAATTTGGCCTTTTAAAATTTGTGCTGCTTGTAAATGATACACCCAGAGATTCTAGGAATTTTATTATTTTGCAAAAATTAAAAATCTACACATACTCAGACTTTTGGTCCTTTCCTTAGCACTGGTAGCACTGCTGCTTATCAACTGGGAGATCCAGGTTCAATTCCTGGTACTGACAGAATTTTCTTCCACTGGGAGACCTGGTCTGGGGTGCACTCAGCCTTGTTAAATCCCTAAGGGGCCAATTGAGGAGTTACGTGATTGGGAAGTAGCGGTCGCTTGTTGCAAAGACTGCATATACTGGCCAGGAGAGACCAGGGCTCTGATCACAACCGACCCTCGAATATTGCACTCCATTCATGACACCTGTGATGGGTAGAAGTGGGGGATACAGTGCTAGGTCTTGGCGTGAAAAGGGCTGTTGTGTTGGGGTTAGCTTTGGTTAATTATGCTCAGAAGTTAAAGAGGAAATTCTAAT
This sequence comes from Tenodera sinensis, assembly GCA_030765045.1. Lineage (NCBI taxonomy): Eukaryota > Metazoa > Arthropoda > Insecta > Mantodea > Mantidae > Tenodera > Tenodera sinensis. The sequence goes on along the minus strand of CM060972.1, from coordinate 106,285,857 downwards.
TAATAAGTCCAAAAAAAAAAATAAAAATGATAAAGTCTCTTATTACATTTTTTATGTATATATGCATAAAATGAAGGATATTGCAATGCACTACTTTGTAAGCAGTTTGATGTAAGCCAGTTGTTTTGTGTTTACAGATACAAGGTGGAGGTTTCGGGTAAATCGTTGCCAGGTCTGACAAACCTCGACAAAGGGAAATATGGTGTGATAGTGTTTGAGAACCTTAACAAGTACCTGCAGATGGACAAATGGAACCGTGAGCTTCTCGACAAGTATTGTCGGGAGTACAGTGTTGGTATCGTTGGCTTCAATCCACCGAGTGAAGAGACCCTTGTTGGGGCACAGCTCCGAGGCTTCCCACTCTTCATTCATACCAACCTGAGGTTAAAAGTAAGTGCTGCTGGTGTAGAATAAATTAACAAGTTTGAAAATGTGCCAGTTTTTACAAAAGAATCATAGGATGTGTGGCCTAAAGAGGAATGTAAATTGGAATATAGCAGATGGAAGGGGATAATGTTGTCCTTAAAACCAGAGATAGATCTTTATGAGTACATAGAAGAAGTTTATGAACACTTTATTTTCTCTGCTACTGTACTTTCCTATAGCAAGCAGAGAAAACATTGTATTCCACTCAAAAACTCAGTATTTTAAATGTCTTGAGCCGCTCTAAATAAAAACAGTTTTAGAAAAGGGCCCTTGTGTTTGCAGCAGTTGTAATAGGTTCATATGTAAGTTATATCTATACAAATTGTATCTTCTTCTAAAACTGGGACAGTTTTTCTGTATTGTTGAATCTGCCAAAGATACAATGCTCCTATCCATGCCTCTCCAAGGTAGGTCATGGGTATTTACAATGTGGTTTTGTTTTCCTTTTGTTTTTTGTACCTTTGCTTATCACAAACACAAACATTGCTCAATGAAACTAATTGTTGTTTCACACATTAGCCGTATGCAGGACAAGGTTTGAAAGAGTAGAGTGTCCTATACACGGCTGTTGTGTGGAAGAACATTAATTACATTGATTGACCTTATAGTTGGTTAAACTAGAAGCCCAGGACTCAAGTACTTACAATATGGTGAGTACTTCTTATATATATATATAAGGGTGATTCAAATATAAACGGTACTTTTGTCAGAATACTGCACAAGCAGATCCTAGGGGGATGGCGGAGTGGGGGGTTAAAGATGAGTTTGTTAGGGATGAGAAACCAGCTTGGTTAGCTGCTTTGCTAAGTTTTGGCGTCAGTACAGCCATGGGTGAACAACAGGTTGCTTCGTCTGTTGCGTAACGCATTATTATAAAGTTTCTAACCAATGAAAGGGTTAAGCCCTCAGAAATTTTAACTCGTTTGAAGCCACAGTTTGGAGTTACTACACTATCCTAGAATTGAGTGTTTGTTTGGCCAGGCAATTCTAGGGCGGCCGAGGAATACTGGAAAAAGAAGGTAGTGCTTGACGCCCAAGATTAAGTCTTACGGATGACAACATTTGTACTGTTCAAGAGCTTACAGAAGGTGACCGCCACTGCACTGTTAAAAAAATTCCATCAGAAGTGGGTGTCAACATTGAGAATGCTCATACCATTATCAGTGAACATCTTGGATTTAGAAAAATTAGTTCTCGAAGGCTTCCGTAGTTGTTAACCCAGCAGCAAAAACAAGTCAGGTTGGAGATCTGTGAGAGACTTCTGAACTGATTCCGGCAAGAACTGGAGAATTTTTTGAAGTACCTTGTTGCATGTTCCGCCTCCCAGCTGGAAAATTTCCCACATGTCTGTTTTTCGACTGCAGAGGAGTTTTACTCGTTGATTTTCTTCACAATTGATGTAAAGTGAATGTGACTTACTATTGCCAATTGTAAAGGTCAACAAAAGCCGCCTACCGGAACAAAAGGCATTGAATGTGCATCAGAGATGTCATCCTTCTCTAAGAGAACACTAAGCCTCACACCGCCAATTTGACAAAGGTCACATTAGAGGACATGCACTAGAAAATCCTTGACCGCCCTCCCTACAGTCCAGACTTGTCCTCCCCAGACTATTTTCTGTTTGCACCTATGAAAGAATTGCTTGGAGGGAAAAGATTTTAAAACAGGGGAGTATGTGCACAGTTAGTTGATGACACACACCCTCAAAACTTTTTTTGAGCAAGGAATATTCGAGCTTCCAAATTGTTGGCAAAAGTGTGTAAAATATGAAGGAACTTTTGTAGAGAAATAGTGAAGGTGTTACTTGTGCATTGGTTTAAGCAGTAAATATATAAAAAAATAAGTACTGTTTATATTTGAATGAACTTAATATATATTTTAAGATTTGACTTCAAGCCTAAATGACCTCATTGTTGATAGGTCCTTAAACTCCACTCACTTGCTCACTCTACATAGTCTCCTTTTAGCTCAATACACTTTTCCCAGCAATAGCTTTGATACCCTCTTTATAGTGAGAACCGTCGTACTCTGCAAATTATCGGAAACAGAAAATAATCAGAGGGGCTAAATCTGGAAAATAGGGTGCATAAGGAAGCAATTCCAACTTTAACTCATTGATTTTGGGCATGGAAATCCTGGATTAATCACTCAAACACTGCAACAAGTATGCATAATACTCGCCATGGATTGCTTTTTGTTTTTGGATATAATCCATGAAAATTATCCCATGTGTATCCAAAAAAATGATACGATGACCTTGACTGCAGATGGAACTTTCTTCACCTTCTTTGGAAGGACAATTATGTTTTATACTTTATTTGTAAGATTTTATATTTAGAATGAAATTGTATTTTGATAGGATGCAGCTTTGAATGCAGCTTCTCCAATACTGAGACTGACTCGAGCAGGAGAGACGGCATGGGGCCCACTCCCTGGAGAGGACTGGACCATATTCTCACCTAACCATTCAACGTATGAGCCCTTGGCCTGGGCCATGCGAATAGCAGATTATCCCACCGAGGAGTCCGGAAAAACTCCTCTTCCTACCGTCATTCAGGTAAGTGAGGGCAGGGCATTTCTATTTCTGAATCATGTTGCACTTCTTATCTTATAAATGAGATTTGCACAGAGGTTTTTGCATGGAAAGTTGTTAAGGCTTCCTGAAATTTCTTTCTAAATCCTGTTTCTCATTTCCAGGGCAGGGATTCTAATGACATTATAGCCATAGTTAATATGTGCATAAATCCCTATCATGAGTCTGACATTATGAAAATGTATTATTACATCAGTTTTCCTCTTTGCACTGGGTATACTGTCTCCCCACCAGAAGAAGGCAAGCTAGAGGAATGTGCTACATAAACATTTGCTACCATTTGTATCATATATATGCAAGCTGGTGATTCACATAGCAGTGTTGCCAATTAGTGCTAGACAAAAGTTGCCAAATCTTAAATTAAAAGTTGCTGAAAAGGTATTTGTATAATACGTAATAATTTTAAAGGAAAATTCACCTCCAGTATCTTAGCAGCAAATGACATTGAGGGTTGTACAGGGTACCCTCATATTGTACCAATTTTACACCGGACACTTTGCGGGATATCAAGCGAGTAACATGTATAAGAGGTGGAATCAGGACTGAAAAATTCAATGCCATAGCCAGGATTTGAACCATGGATCTCCACACTAAGTTTGTTGGCACAAATAAATGAGTAACACGTATTTTGTAAAATCCTAACAACATTTCTGCAATACAGCATATCCAGCTGCCGCAGCTGTAGCATTTAATTTTGACAATGTTCAACTGACTTTGTACCTCAACATTGCAATGTGGAAGAGAGGGAATATCTACCTGTTCGTTAAACGTATTTGATGCCACCGTATCTTTGTAACAGTCTACTTGTAGTATCCAGAACTGTACTGTGCTGGAAATGTTTTCACATTTTGTAACATATAAGTTATGCTACTGATTCTCTATTTCACCTTTTGAGAAGGAATTCAGTTGCAATCTTTGAGAAAAGCATATTTACGGTGTATCCATGTTATTTGATATTTTAAACCCAATTATTCCTCAGCTAGCAAATGTATCACACCAAAAATTTGAATCCTCCAAAATTGTCTGTAAATGTTATTTAAAATTGTCAGAAAAGTCACTAGTTGCTAATCTAGAAATTCTGTCGCTATATGACTTCTTCAAAAGACTCTAGATCTAGCGACAAGTCTGATCACATACAGACATTTTGCAGCAAGCCCCCTCTCATACCTCAGACCCTGGTCACCTTCTTCTGGTGGGTAGACTGTGCTTCCAGTAAGTAGAGCATTCAACCAAAACATTTGGTGTCCAGATTTCATTGGAAATGTTTGTCCCTGAACCCAGAAAAGCAGTTTTAGAAACGTGTCCATGTCTGTCTGTCTAAACAGCATAACTCAAACAAAAAGTCAGTTAAATACCAAAGTTGGTATCTTAAGTCCAGGATCTTCCAAGGATGTGACACGAAGGTTTTCAAGAAAATGTCACCAAACTCACAATACCCTTTACATGGAATATTTGGATCTTGCCAAAAAGGGTTCTAGTAATTTTGACTATAATACCATATGTTTAAGATATTTTCATCACAAATGAAATGTATGCCTTGAATTTTCTGGGAATAGCCTGTGAAGTCCTATTCATTCTAAATGACTGTTGTATAGCTGGTAAACCGTAAGAGAGATTTATTCTTTTCTTCAATGTTAGTTTGTATTTTGCAAGTCAAACTTGGATCACAGCTGTACGTTACAGGTGTATGTGCAGCTAATTTCTGTAAATATTGTGTTTTACCAATGTACGAAAGGATGTCAAAAAATAACTGGAATTATTTTTTTCACATTTTAATGTGCTCATGCTTGAGATTGGTATTGGCAGTACTGGAGATGTGTGATCTTGAGTGACATAGTGCCATGTGCATCATTTGCCTAGTGCTACGGACTTGGAGGGAAGCAGAGAAAGTGTACGGACCTGTTTACTGTAACTAACATGGATCTCAAGTTTTAGCAGCATGCGTCAATTAGATTTTGCATTCTTCTTGACAAAACTCCATCACAAACATTGGAAATGCTGCAGCAAGGCTACAAAGAGCAAGCCATGGGGAAATCACAAGTTTTTGAGTGGCATAAACAATTTTGGGAGGATAAAAATGACCTTAAAATACAAAATGATTATCCGGGCTTATGATCTGTGGTTTAGTGGAAAATCTCCTTCCAGACGTTTTGTTCAAAGCTATATTGAACATCCTCAGTGGTATGACCATAGCACTCTGCTACTCTTGGCGATGAGTGATACGGAGCCGTTTGGTTTCACAGATGTTATATGCTTAGCATGTGAAAGCCCGGATAATCATTTTATATTTTATGACACCAGCCGTGAAAGTTTATGCAAAAATTACCTTGATGATGCTCCATGCCCTGGAAGGTCCTCAGCTTCGAAGACTGAAACCAATGTCAACACAATTGATGTCATGTTGCAGGAAGAAAGACGTTTATCATTAACAAAGATTGCAGAGATTGTGAGTATATACTACGAATCACCTGAGGACACTGCATGAAATTTTCTGGGATATAGAAAAGTTGCAACAAAGTGGGTGCCTCATGTGATCAGTGACAAACAGAAGGCTAACGATATGATGGTGCATCATTGTGCCATCAAGGCTCAAGAAACAATCACTAAATTAGGCATTGAGGTGATGCCACGTCCACCTTATTCGCTGGACCTAGCGCCGTGTGACTTCCACCTATTGAAAAAAGAGATTAAGGGTCATTATTTTCAGTGATCAAGAGCTAAACAATAAGATTTCAGATGTACTCAGTAGAGTATCAAAAAGGGACTTCAAGGAGTGTTTGCAACATGGGGCTGAACAGTGGAATTGTTGCATTGTGACTGAGGGACATTACTTTGAAGATTGTAATGGAATTTGAATAAAAGTGAGCAGCATTTTCCAGTAAAAAAATAATTGTGGTTATTTTTGACACCCCCTCGTATAACAGTAACATTGAATAAAACATGAGTGAAGTTTGAAGTAGGCAGTATAAATAATAGCAGAGCAGTGTGTAAAATATGCATAAAAAGATTTTTGCGCTGTTGTAAGTAACTCAATATTACAAATTCAGAAAAGTACACTGAGTGAAGTTCACAGAACTTCTATTAAAACAACAATGTAGGAGTTTCCTGTCACTGTCAAAACATAAAGCCGCAACATTTAAAAATAACAAGTGAAAACAAAATTGGATACATGGACTTATACACAGAAAACTACTAAGGAGAATATAATAAATTAACCAAGTATCACTTTTACAGCTTTTTATAAAGTGAATATCAAGTATCGGTGCTGAAAAATCAGTATTGGTATTACCATCTAGAAATAGTAGTATCATCCCATTACTAATAGAAATAATGTTTCACAATGAACGTTCTCTGTTCTTTTGTGAGAACCATAATTGCAGAAACCAATGCAGTGTATCAGACTATTATAGACAATAAATAAATACTTTGTTGCTATGGAAACTCGGACAACAAATAATAATTTCAGTGTCATGTTTTATTTTCCATGTACTGAATCTAAATGTTCTTATGCCCAACATGATTGCCAAATTATGTAATATATGAAAGTTATACTTTCTTCTCTCTGCTTTGTACACTTGTTAAGTGCATGTATTCACCAATGTAAATACGGGGCACAGGACCACGGGATGTATGATGGTATCCAGCGAGTTTTGTTTGGTGGTGGACTGAGGTTCTGGCTGCACAAGCTGCTCTTCCTAGACTCCCTGTCGTACTTGAGCCACGGACAACTCAGCATATCCCTGCAGAGGTACATCCTGGTCGATATCGACGACATCTTTGTGGGCGAGAGAAGCACTCGTCTTAAGAAGGATGATGTTATGGTAAACTGTTTCTTAATTCTCTGTATGCACAGCTTGGCTTGTAGTTGTTGGTATATTTATAGCACGACATTTGTCTAGCACTCTTCAAAAGGTTTCTAAATAAGTAATAGAATTTAACATGTAAAATGATTTACACAGATTTGCTAATGCAAAACTAAAGGTTAAATCACAGTCCTACCAGGTTTTGTTTTGTAGTGTTTAACGCCCGCCTTTACTACATACGGCACCGCATGCGGTGACTCTGATGATACATGGAATGAAGATGGAGCACCGTTGGAATGAGATGGTGGGGGAACCCGGAGGAAACCTGCCCCAGTGCTGCTTCGTACACCACAAGTCCCACATGCGGTTGCCTGGGATCGAACCCCAGTCACTTTGGTGAGAAGCGAATGGTCTAACCACTCGGCTATGGCCAGGTTGGTCTCTATTTGTATTATTATTTTGTCTGCCACCTACCTTTGTAGGTAAGAAGAAAAATTGCATTCCACTCAAAAATTTCATGGGAGAATTCACCAGAAATACATGTTTTAAGGACCCCTGAATATAAAAAATGTAGAAAAAGGCAAATGAGTATGTGTCTGTGAACAGTGTTACTTTAAGAAGAAATGTTCTATAACTACCAAACTTGGTATTTAAATCCAATATCTTCCAAAGATGCAACAAAACAATTTTCAAGAAAATTCCCCCCAACAGAAATTACTCTTTACATGGAAAAAATTTTTATGTGAAGGTCGCCCAAAAAGTAAAGAACAATTGCACATCATGCATGCAGGTGTGTGTGCATTTGGATAAACATGAAGTGCATGGGAGAAGCGTTTGTTTGAATATTTTATACAAGAATTGAGAAAGTCAACCTCTGTGGGTGGGGGTAGCTTTTCTGCCTCACATTTAAGAGGTTCTGAGTTTGAATCTTGATTAGAAACAGTTAATATCGCATTATTTGATACCATTGTTCCTCAAATTTATAAATTCAGGTATATAATATACAGAATTGTTAAATTTAATTTTGTGTAATGAATATAAAACAAGATTTAAAATTCCTGAATTCATATTTGGAAGTTGCAATCAGGTGCCCCATTTGAACCTTTTGCACAAAGGTCACTGAGAACCTAGCTGTGCTACTGACCTCTATTAACATGAAATAGATAGAAAATTGCACTTTTAGAAGGAAAGTTGGTAAAAGCGGTTAAGATTGTATGTCTGCTAAAACATTCAACACTACTTATTGCACACATGTAGTGTTATGTTGCACTCATTTAATGCACAGCTTGTAGTAATACAGGTTGTTGGTCATATAACTAGGAAGAGTAAATACCAAACCCTATACATTACTAATGAAAACATTGTGTAGCATAGATGTGTATTGAAACGATCACACATAACACCAATCCATAATCAAGGATTGGATTGTCAAGAGATATTTCAAGAAGCATTGTGTGAGAGAATTCTTTATGTGCGATTAAGTGGGTTAATATTTTACGAGAAAAGCTGAGATAGCTTAATAAGTCAAGAGATGGTGTATTGAGTTTAGCATACGCAAAGATTGCAAAGAATATCCAACAATGTTAAACCAAATAGCTTCAGAAATTTACCAGAGTTATATCTGTTAAGAGTGAAATGATTTGTTATAATATTGTTGCTTCATTGTAATAAAGTTAATTTCGCCAGAAACTTGAGTATTGATTAATAATAAATAAGCTCTTGTATTCTGTTATCTGCTAACCCATCAAAGCCCTAGAGCTACGAGTCCCATCACCAACACATTGATAATAAAACTGCCACAACGTCATACAGTGAAATGTACAAGTGGAGTATGGACAGTGATCCTCAGTTGTTACTTAGGCAAAGCACGACTCCTGACTCGGACTGTTCATGGCACTATATTCCAGGCTTAAAATAAAATGTGCAAGTAGTACAGGCATCATCCCAAGATTTTCCTCCAAATAATAAAACTGTGTCATCAGCATACGAGAATAATTGGAATCACAAATAAATAAGGAACATGTTGACTTAAATATAGGCAGTAGAATGAAGTGTGTAAGCAAATAATCAAATAAAAGCCTTGCGATAATATATTAAGAGTTTGTTGTTTGTTGTACGTAGTTTTTAGATGTAATGCAGTGTATTGAAGGAAATGTTTCATGACTATTTTGCAGGCTCTGCTGGCAACTCAGCAACGTATTCAACAGTTGGTCCCAAACTTCAGGTTCAACCTCGGTTTTTCAGGGAAATATTTCCATCATGGAACACCAGAGGAAAATCAGGGGGATGACATGCTCTTAGGTATGTGTCATACTAGTTACAAATAACTGAGAATGGAAACCAGGACGAGAATGACAAAGTTAAAATATTGTTATAATGTGAGACTCACAAATAATGGCAAGCTTTATCAAGTCCTGGGAATGAGAAAGACGATTTGGTCTTATTTAACTTGGTCATTTTCATTCCCTGAGGTGGCCCGAATGATGCCTAACTGGTACTTGTCAATATTAAAAGTGAAATGATTGCAATTTCAGAGCATGCTGGGAGTTTCATGTGGTTCAGTCATATGTGGAACCATCAGCAGCCACATCTGTATGACAACCTAACACAACTGCAGATGGATATGACTCTAAACAGGGAATTTGCTAAAGTAAGTATTACATGCAGGGTTGTAGCGCCAATGGATATGGGTGATGTGTTGCATACCCTGCTAGTTTTCCTTAGTTAACTTTTCCTATTCTCTATATATTAACCTAGTTGGCATGTTGAGGAGTATATTTTGAACAACAGTCTGCTATGAATGTTGTTAGCGTATCACACCAAGCATTGAAACAGAGCAGCTGGTGGTTCTGCTTATTTTACACCAGTCACATCAAATGATGTGTGGATGCACTGGATGTGACACAGAGAAGTGCATCTCACTTGTTAATAAGCTTTAAAGCTAAGTTTTTCAGTATTTTGTTTGGCACTGAAGGTTGATTTCATGTTTTTAATTTCTGTACGTATCAGAGTACAACAAGCAGCATTTTGAACAATAATGTGTGTGAACGTGTAAGAGAAAAATATGCCAGGAAACTGAAGGCAGGGTATGCACACTGCTCATGTGCTTCCACCTGGTTCACTACGAGGAAAACGTGTTGTACAGAGCACGCTGCATTTCCTGGGAACCTACTTCACCAAATATGGACGACTGATATGTACATTATTCCTTACGTGTATCATGTCTGATGTGAATTTGAACAAAATGTGCTAATAATAATTGTAGAATTTAGCAATTTCATCTATGCATATCTTTAACATGAGTTCAAAGTGCATACCCAAGTACACCAGCATGCTACGCCACTGATTACATAGTTATTCCATTCTTTCAACAGTTTGCAAATGGTTAGTTAAATTTAAATATTTGGTTGTATAAACAGTGCCGCCGGTGTGCCAGAATTTCATCCTGCTCATGTGCTTCCACCTGGTTCACTACGAGGAAAACGTGTTGTACAGAGCACGCTGCATTTCCTGGGAACCTACTGCACCAAATATGGACGACTGATATGTACATTATTCCTTACGTGTATCATGTCTGATGTGAATTTGAACAAAATCTGCTAATAATAATTGTAGAATTTAGCAATTTCATCTATGCATATCTTTAACATGAGTTCAAAGTGCATACCCAAGTACACCAGCATGCTACGCCACTGATTACATAGTTATTCCATTCTTTCAACAGTTTGCAAATGGTTAGTTAAATTTAAATATTTGGTTGTATAAACAGTGCCGCCGGTGTGCCAGAATTTCATCCTGCAGGAGTTCCTTTACATGCCAATAAATCCATTGATATGGGAATGTCACTTTTAAGCATACGTAAAAACTATTGGTCTGAGCTGAGTTTGAACCCGTGACCTTGAGAGGTTGGTTGGTGTTACTTGGGAGATTTAGCAGTGTGTAGATTGATGGCATTGTTATTGTGTTTACTACATTCCCTGTACACCTGTTGGGCAGAGCATGCAAGTTCCTCCGTTGGGTGCAGAAACCAAATATAATACTATCTGTCCTGAGTAGTTGAGCTGTTGACAACAAAGCAATTTGATCTCTTCCATTCCAGTATTTAGATAAAAGGGTTATGTTACTGAGTAGAGAGACCCGGCATATCAACCTTATTTGCTTGGTATCTGTTTACTAGAACAGTGAAATAGTAGTAACTTGGTATACAGTATGTATAGAACACAAATATAGCACTCTGGAGCAGGGTGTATCTAGATATGAAAGGTTAGGTGATCAATTATACACAACTGTAATTACACAGGTACATATTGGAAAAGATAACCTTAATGGTGGTAAATATATGGCATTGTTGTTTTTTTATGCTAGCCAACTTCCTGTTAGCATTTTTAAACAGACAAGCCATGTGTGAGCAGTGTTTGAGAGGTAGAATATAAAAAAAATTTAAAAAAATAACAATTACCATCTTAAGGTTATTCAATCCTGGGACATAAAGTACTGAGACAGGAATTGTATATCAAAATGAATTAGGGTAAAAATTTACACCAGTATTTAATATGCCAGTTGTTTAAACATAATATCTGTAAATCTCATATATGTAATATAATTACCAAAATTATATTTCTCGGTTTATGTCTCAAAGTTATCAAAATCAAAAGGAAATAAGCCTGAGGTCGATCATAACCCCTTATGATCGATAACAATAGGTAACCATTTTCACTGGATTACTTTGTATATAATTTGCTCTTTCAATAATACGTGGACTGTTGATGTTTCAGGAGCATGGGATACCCATAGACTCTGGGTACTCAATAGCTCCCCATCACTCAGGAGTATATCCAGTCCACGAGCTCCTGTATGAGGCATGGAAAAAGGTGTGGAATGTACGGGTTACCTCTACCGAGGAATATCCCCACTTGAGGCCAGCGAGGTTACGAAGGGGTTTCATACACAGGAATATCATGGTACAGTAAATTATTTATACTTCTACTATCATGTCATTTTTAATATCTTACTCTGGTAAAAATTAGAACATAACTTTTAACTCTGCTGTGGACACATGCAACTTAATGCTGTTGAAAGTTGTATGGATTTGCTAGATTTCATTTGGTTTTGTAGCAGTAAGTACATTAGAGGATGTAACCTGTTTTGTTGTAATTTTGAAAAGTCTAAGATAAGTTGTTAAATGTTAGGTTTAGATTTATTGTCAGTAGACTTATGTACAGTTTCTGACTGTTTCAGGTGCTACCAAGACAAACCTGTGGTCTATTCACGCACACAATAATGATTGAACGATACCCTGGTGGTCGTGAGAAGCTGGATGAAGCTATACAGGGTGGCGAACTGTTCCAGACCATAGTCTATAACCCTGTAAGTCAACAGAAATATTAATAGTTAATCAACCTGGCTGGAAGTGATACACAGTGAAGCAAAATAATGTAACTTTGAGTCAAAATTTTGAGCTTCACTAACTGTTACTTAAGTAGTAAATATGTTTCACAGACTTTATCTGTATCATTGGCTGCCTTCGATTGCTGGAATGATTTGAAGTGTTCACCCTACAGTCTTGTGAATTTTACTAGGGCTGTTCAATAAAGAATGATCATAATTTTTTTTGACAACATATCTTTACTCATCCTCATAATTTTGATGGTCCTTCTCAAAATAGTCTCCCATGAATGCAATGCACTTGTCCCAGTGTTTCTGCCAGTCTTCAAGGACATGCTGGAAACCATTTTTTGAGAGGTCCTTCAAAATTGTCTCTGCAGCCTTCACCACTGCTTCTGATTATGGACAATGTCTCCCACATAGGCGTTTCTTCAAGTCAGGGAATAGAAAAAAGTCACGTGGGGCTAAATCCGGACTATAGGGAGGTGAGGGATGCACTTCACATTGATTTTTGCAGGATATTCAGCAACAACATTGGTAATATGCAGCCGTGCATTATCGTGGTGCAGCATCCAGTCTGCTTCACGGAAATGTGGTCTTTTGCGCCTGATATGGATTTGCAATGTTATTAATTGCTTAATTGCAGAAAGTCACTGTCATTCAAGAAGTTGAAAAGGGTTTGAAGAAAAAATCTGAGTTGCTAAGGAATGTGGGATACAACTGAACACTTTGTCAACTTATCTGAAGAATAAAGAGAAAATTTTAAGCAGTGCCTCGAGTGAAAATGGAAATAGTCAAAAAAAAGTATGAGACAACCAGAAAATCCTGATGTTGATGAGTGTGGTTAAAGTAATTTAGGCAAGCATGCGACAAAACCATTCCTTTAAGTGGTCACCTTGTTCACCTGGCAGCAGAAGAATTTTCTGCAAGTTTAGGTGGAAATTAATTTAAGGCTAGTTACTGGTTGGGGTATGTGTACCTGTATTGTTAAAATGTCAACGTTCGACTAACTTTTGTAATTTGAATTTTTGGATATTTTGAATTTTGTTCTTGTCTCTTTAGCTTTGAATTATCAAAGTTCCACTGTAGTTTACTTAGCTTATTAGCATACAGTTGTTGAGAAAGTATTTCCTTCAGCAACAGGCCTGAAATAAATTAGTCCACTCACTCAATCACTCACTCATTCACTCACTCAATCACTCACTCACTCATTCACTCACTCAGTCACTCACCCTCTCATTCCCTCAGTCACTCACCCTCTCACTCGCTCACTCACTCCTTCACTTAGTCACTCACATCTTCACCCACACACTCACTCACTCACTCACTCCTTCACTCACTCCTTCACTCCTTCACTGACTCCTTCACTCACTCACACACTCACCCAGTCACTCACTCCCTCACTCACTCCCTCACTCACTCACTTGCTCACTTAGTCACTCACTTGCTCACTTACTTGCTAGCTCACACTCTCAGTCACTCACTTGTTCACTCACTTGCTCATTCATTCATTCACTTATATTTTGTTAAAATTCCAAATGATGCTGTTTGTTGCAGGTTTCTGGCTCTAATGCACAATTCTTGTTATTTTACAGATCAGCATATTTATGACGCATATGTCCAACTATGGAAATGATCGCTTGGCTCTGTATACGTTTGAATCTGTCATCAAGTTCTTGCAGTGCTGGACAAACTTGCGACTTGCTACTGCTCCACCCTTGCAGCTTGGGGAGAAATACTTCCAGCTTTTTCCTGAAGAGGGAGATCCTGTTTGGGGGGTGAGTCACTAGTTACATGTTACTTGTGCAGTGTGGTAGACAACAAACCAACAAGACTTTGTGATTTGTCTGAACAGGTTAATGTCCCTTATAACACCAACGTCCCTCACACCGTCTAGCAGGAGGGAAAAAAACATAACATTTAAGATTAACCTAAAAAACGTACAACTTACAGGATCTGGCAACTCTATTCTATGGTTATAGTGATCAATCTCCAAAATTACTGGGGAATTGCCTTTGTCAACTTTTATATACTACATTGACTTCTTGTTTAGTTTTCTTATTGTCGTAGTGTAGTTTTTATTCTGTTTTGGATGTAGCTGTTTTGTTATATCTAGCATTCAGTCTTCAGTTTTTGGGTATGTGTGACTATTTCTATGTTGGCGATAAAGTCATCTTTATTCTGTGAATAGTTAATAAAACCTTTTTGGAGTAGCCTCATTTCCTCGGTTGTAAAATTCTGCTGTGATAGGTTAATCACAATGAGTATTTCTTTATTGCCCTAGTTTCAGTAATCAAAAAACTGGGGAACCGACATAAGTCTTGAACTAAACTATTAAAACACACAACAGGAAAGAATGAATTGTCAATACTGAAGCAGATTCGCATCTAGAAAAATAGGACAGTGTGTTTAATTTTAATATTTCTCAGAGCAACTGGTAGAACTTCCTAGAACAACCACCAAACCAACCTATGGATCAGCTTCATCATCCCAGATTAGTTGATAACTGCAGAATATTCAAAAACTTATTTCATTTTTTATTTGTGTTAAGTTAATACACACTTAAATATGACAGATACTCAGTCCAGGCTCTTAGCCTGTGCTCCAGATCTTCCTTCCCTCCACAAATAGGACACTGACTCTGCAGGATGTTCTTTCTTAGTTCTCTTAACCTCCAAACACCAGTTCTTATCCATGCTGTTGCCTCCCTTTGTTCATTATTTACCTTAACATATGTCTCTCCTGAATATTAAAAATAGAAGCACTAATAACAGTGAAGTATTCTTCATGTTTGAGGTATTTTGAGTCACCCAATGGCTGATGATGGGGCCGAACGGTCTTGAAAACGTTTCTAGTTTTTAAAACAATATAAGTGAAGGTGAGTGTAAAAAAGTGACTCAAAATGACCTCAAATATGTCTCTGTTTCCCGTGTTTTCATCATTGATTTGTAATCTACCAGAGAACAGTCTTTAAATATCTATGTCTTCAAGCCTCTTCCTTATTATTTTCCAGGATTTGTTATGATTATTCCTCCCTCTCCTCCAGTAATCCCCCATCCCATTTACTTCCAGGTTCTTTCGGATACTACTTGTCCATCCAGATTCCCTAAGACTCTTTTCCTGGTATTCTACACACTGCCTTAACAAATTTTTTTTATCTAAATTCAAGGTCCTATATAAAAATTTCAGAGCTCTTTCTATAATCATACCCTTTCTCGACATCCTTCCCATCTCCATCTGCACTACTTCTCTTGCCACCGCACTTGGAAGACCCAATACCCTGCAAAACATCCAATGAATGTATCTATGGGTTCAAAAGCTTATTAATATAAACACTCATTGCTAAAATAATAACATAGAGCTTTTTTGGTGACAGAATCCGTGTGATGACTCCAGACACCAGAAGATCTGGTCTCACAATAAGACATGTGAACAGCTGCCAAGGTTCCTTGTGATTGGACCACAGAAGACTGGTACTACTGCACTCTATACGTTCTTATCCATGCATCCAGACATAAGCAGTAACTTCCCTAGTCCTGATACCTTCGAGGAAATACAGTTCTTCAACGGCAAGAACTACTACAGAGGTCTCGACTGGTAAGTGTCTTGTCTCATTCTCTTATCTTCTCTTGGATTTCTACAGGCTATTGCTTTACAACCACTGGTAAGGGTAATGATAACTAGAACAATAAAGTTTTAACACATGTATCCAAATGGTATTGTTCACAACCGATGAGTTTTTTAAAAGGAACTCAAGTGATGAAGAAAGGTGCAAACTTGATTTTAAAAAGTGCCAAGAGTTAACTGCTACAGCATGTGGAATAAATCAATCCATTTCTGCTATTTATGTAGTTTAACTGATTAACCAAATTTTACTTAAGTTTAGATCTACAGTTCCACTTAATAGCACACTCTGTAAAACGGTATTCTTATGCTGCAGGCATGCTACTATGTAGTTCTCTTTCACACACAAGCACACGATAAGGCTATGCTACAGCGCGCTCCTATTTATGCCTCTGAAATGCAACATTGTATTTCTTTCATAAACTTATATTTCCGAAATATGTATAGGTTATCTACCAACTACACAACTGCATGAGCTTATGATTTCATAGTTATTTCAGGTTATGTGATTCATGAATTAATTTGTTTCATCCTAATATGAAATGGCACATGTGCAAGTTGCCCAAATTTGCCATTTTGAACGAGAATAGAGTTTCCCACCTTATTGGTCATCTATGTACATGTATTGCTGGAAGTTATCGTCATTCTGATGTGATATGCATTGCCAACTACACAATTCCAATGTCCTGCAATGTATGTGCCACTACTGCTGGCTACTTTCATTTCTCACGCATTAGTGCCCTGCGTTAAATGGTCCCTAAGCCCGTATATGGCAACTTTACCCATAATTTTATTAAGTTCTTGTATATTACACATTATCCCTTGGTTAAAATTTAAGAAGCTAACATTCGTGTACTGAAATCAAATGGTGAATAAATGATATATGGTAATGAAACAAATTCATCTAACAATTGTAGGCGTTTGTTTTAAATGGGAAGTGTATTTGTTTTGTTGCAGGTACATGAGTTTCTTCCCAGTGCCCAAGAATGCAACTGCTCGCTACCTGTTTGAGAAGAGTGCTACATATTTTGATGGAGATCTAGTCCCAAAGCGTGCACATGCGTTACTGCCCCATGCCAAACTAGTAAGTAATAAGAGATGTGTGTTTGTGTTTTGTTTTTCTGATCTATTGATCTTTAAAAGTAAACTAATCTTCAAATATGAAATAATATCATAAATAAACAAATCGATCTATACAATTCAATTATGTTTTCCTTATATCAATAGAATTTGCATACTGAACATATTCTTTAAAATAATTTTTTGCAATTTTTGTTTTAGTTGGTGGCCATTTACCTCTTCTTTTAAGTATTTTTCTTTGCTCTTCTAGATTTCTTCTTCTTCTTTTTGTTCTTCAACTTCCATGTTCTACCACTATTGTGACATCAGGGGTTTACCTCGGATCCATTTTGTAAACTCAATTCTGTGCTCTGCTAGTCTATTGAACTAGTTTTACTTGCTCCACTTGTAAGTAGAGGAAGTATTGTATTCCACCCAAAAATTTGATGTTGAAATTTCACCGGAAGTATGTTTTCAGGCCCCCTGAATCCAAAAAAAAAGCATTTTTAGAAAAGGTCTGTGTGTGTGTGGGTGTGGGTGCACGCATGTGTGTGCGTGTGTGCACGCGTGCGTTGCTAGTGTGCGTGTGTGACTATGTACATATTGTGCAGCATGGGATACACCGGATGATTTGCCAACATATGAATATGCCACGTACAACTGACCATGAGAAAAGCATGCATTTTCTAAGTTGAGACCACAAACAGTCATGGATTTGCCTTGTGATTTGTTAATTGTCATGGCGAAGGCAAGACGAATCGGGAACTGAATTCGTTTAAACTCAAAGGGCATATCCATTGGGATCATTGGAATCCTCAAAATGAGAACTAAATCATCTTTAAATTTTCCTTTGAATATCGTCGCCTGAATCACAGTTTTCTTATCACCAAGTGCGTTCCATTGCATAGTTTTGATTAGTTTAGATTTCGAAGCATGATGACTACTGAGCAGCCTGCTTTCAGTTGTAAACTGTGCGGCACCTGGTAAACCAGGCACATCCAAGGAGTTTAAAGATTCAGTTGGATAATGTGGCTTTGTCTTCATTTGTTACACAGTCAATAGATTTGAATGAATGCAGAGTACCAACGATTTGATTCTGAATTATAAAGTTTAAGTCAAAATTGCCCACTTACTTAACCATTCGTTATTTTTGTGATTATCAGTGATGTTCGGGAATATTTTGCTGATTTTTAATGAAGTCATTTGTTCATTTGTTATTTGTTCTATATTTAAGTAGCTTGATATATTTTCCTTAGTTTGCACAAAATAAATTTCTAAATGCACACATAAATATTTGACAAGCAATATATATGTCAATCCTTTTTCATTACTTACATTATTCTACATTTTTAAAATCTAAAATATGCCATTATCCGAATATTGTGGATATATCTTGTCGATTTGAAACTTTTATTTAAATACATTCTTTAATTTGAGGGAAGAGTGTACCATATCGACGGGATGAACTTTAAATGTTTGACAGTTACGAAACCCATGAACATTTTGTAGCAAAAGTGTTTTTTCTTTTTTTCCGTCAATTTTTCAATGTTTTTAATAGTTACTCTGCCATTCTGGACGGAGACAAATACAACAAATCAAAAACCATGAAAATCGGCCCAGCCGTTCTCAAGTTATAAGTGTTCGAACAAACCCGACTTTGTTTTATATATTAAGATTGTGTTCGCATAATCAATGATTATTTTGTGTAAATATCACATTAGAAATGTTAAAAATATAAATTAGCATTGTTTTCTTGGTATGTCTGAGATTACTATAATACGTGAAATATGACATCATCAGACGACATCATGAGAAAGTGTCGTTAAGCGAGACAATGTCCAATTCAGTTGCCATAGCAATGCATGAATATTCAGTAATCTTGGTTTGATGAGATCAAGGAAGTTAGACGCCATTTCATGACATTGAAAATTAAATGATTTAATACTCTCGGACTGAAGCGTCTATATGTGAAAGACGTTATTTGTAATACTCCGAGAAATTGAAGTATACATCGCATTATATAATACAATACTTTTAGATTGATGTGTTATAAGAAGTTTGACCCCATGTTTAGTGAGATTCTGGTAAATCATATTGTAACAAAACGTGCGAAACTGCAAAAGTCGGTTTACTTTTCTAACACTTTATTTCGTCTATATTTACTACAAATGCACAATTTCCTTCTTGTTACTAATACAGTTTATAGTATTCTCTACTATTACAATTCACAATTGTTCTTTCAATAATCTTTCTCAGTCTTTCACTGTCTCTTATATCTTTACTATTACGATACAATCACTCGATGATACATACTCACTGACAGGCTGGCCGACGCACATTCATAACTAAAACTAACTGTACACGACGGCTTAAACAAGTATCACTCACTCAACTCTAAAACTGACACCAACTAACTCTAACTCTAAAACTGACTCACTGTCCTATTTATACTGGTTTGAGTTCTTTCCATTGCATGTGTGCATGACTCAGCAAAGAAGTAGTCGGAAGTTTCTGGTGTTATCGCTGTTTGATCACATATACAGTCGCCAGTTGTTCTGTAGCCCTGGACCTCCTCCATGCCTTGCTGTCATTATTATGGTCACGCACATACACAGCCGCTCGTCATATCCAAGGTCACCTGACCTGCTCTTACCCATATATTGTTGAACGACCCAATGTCACAATATGATATACAATTTCAGACATGCCAAAACGTACAAAACAGTGAAAGAAAAGTATTGAGATTGTATTACGACTCAGTAATTATGTTACTTTACGAAGGTACAAATAAATATTTCAACAAGTTTAAAATGGAGTTCAATAATATGTCTTACTCTGTACCACTCCCTGAGAAAGCATAAGACTCTTCTTAGCCATGATAGAATTGCTACAAAAAACTGCACCAGTACCTTTCAATTATGATTGGTCTGATATATAAGAAATAGATAATTTAGTGAAGTATTTTCTCTGCTACAGGTGACAATACTGATCTCTCCTGCACGAAGGGCCTATAGCTGGTATCAACATACACGAGCGCATGGGGACCAAGTGGCCCTCAACTATTCCTTCCATCAAGTAATTACAGCCAGCGACACAGCTCCCAAGCCTCTCCGAGAACTGAGGAATAGGTGAATAGTTGTAGTTATTCTCTTTGGGGAAAACAGCCAAATATTTTGAAGCATTAAGTACTCAAAACAAAATTTGCAGATACAGCGCTACAAATCAACTCAACTGTTAATTTCATTATTAGTGATGTCACTGCAAGCAAGTCTTCACCACAGTATAATCAATAATTTGTGTTTATTCCAATACACAAATTATTTATCCCAATTAGTTTTTGCCAATCTATTTACACCTTAAAAACTGCTGAGCAAATACACTTTGGCTCCACTTGTTTCAGTTTTCACAGTTTTGCTGTTTCATATTTGCAGTCTTATCACGTAATTTTTTTGTTTCAGGTGCTTAAACCCTGGCAAGTATTCGCAGCATCTTGAGCGATGGTTGTCGTATTATCCCCCTCAGCAGCTGCATATCATTGACGGGGATCAGCTGCGATCCAACCCAGTGGAGACAATGAATGAGTTGCAGCGATTCCTCAAGATACAGCCACCATTTGATTATTCCAAGCATCTCAGGTATTTCTGTTTCTTACTTTCTCTGCTGTTTACATAAATGCAAAAATATATACCTACAACAAATATACAAATGTATAATGAAAGTTTATATACGAGAGATAAACAGAAGAATAAGCTTGTGTAAGAATAATGTGTAGACATGTGAGTAGAGAAACTCATGCAAATGTAACATATCAGATGTTTTTTGAGACCAGTCTCTATCTGGGCAAGTTGTGAGTGTACTCTCTATTCTGGGTTCTCTAAACTCAAAATGCAAATGAAAGTTTATCTTTGTTATACAGATCAAACAAGTTAAATAATTGTGTCAGATTGGACTATTTTTTGCATATATTTGCATAAGCTAGTAACTGATGTGAATCTAAATTACTGTAAAATTGAGTAAAATATAAGTGATCTTAAATGTTTCAACACTGACTCAATTTTACAATAATTTGGACTTAGCTAATTTTAAAACAGAACACTAGCTGCTCTGTACTGACCATGTTATTGCTACACCTGACTGAGCCCTCCAGTCCCGTACTTACAGTGTCATTTAGCTAGGCAACATATCACTTTATTTCCGTTAAAACTAAATCACAATTCACAACTCATAAACTTGCAAGTTACAACTGTTCATTCATCAGTAGTTGATGTGCTAGGGTGTCCAGGGCAGTGGTTGTCTTCAACATGTCGACCCTCTTGGAAGCATCTATACCACTCATAAACTCTTGTCTTACTCAAAGCAGATTCCCCAAAAGCCACAGTCAACATTTCAAATGTGCTGAACTTTATTCCAATTTTAAAGCAACATTTAATGCAAATATTTTGATCCATCTTTTTCTAGAGCAAAAACTCTCCGAAATGCACCAAACACTTCCAAACACATATAACCTTTTTGACTGTCAACAATAAACTAAATATTCAAAACAGTTGAAAATGCAAACATATGTCAGGGACATGTGTACCAACAAGATAAAAAAATGTTTTGAAAATCAGATTCATAAAGCAGCAAAATTTAAAAATTTCCATTACTTTTTATCACACCTCGTACTTTGGTCAGATCCTGAACCTGCAATTTGATGTGATCCCTCTAGTTACCAATTTCTATTGATTGTTTAATGCTGATGTTTGGAAAGGATATTATTTTCCTTTGTAAAGATCCCTGTGCTAAGCCTAAACGTCCCTGTGTTATAAGATGAATGGTCATTTAACCTCTTGAGCGATGGCCATTTAAATGTCCGCGAGCCGAGAACTGCTAGCATTTAAATTCTTAAATGCGCTTCGTATATACACAGCTGTATTTTGTGTAAATATTAAGTTATTTTAATGAAACAAAAACTGGTATAAAACTCGTTATTTGCAGTATAAATGTACGTCATCAGCAAAGTTGAGTTGTATTTACAAAACGTTGAAATGGCACAATTTTGCTTCACTGTGGTGAAAAGTCAACTTTGCTCTTTCGAATGCATCTAATATTCGTTCTCGGAGAGATTCAGTAAAGAAACACCCATTGTATGTGTGGCTAATGCGTCAGCATCCTGTGTAATAAATCGCTACTGCATGCGTGGCTTATTGAGTCACCAGAATAGATCAACATTACAACTTTTGCTTACGCGAGTTTCGTAACTGAGTAGAGTCCGTGTCTTTCTTTGTTGAAATACATACGTATTCTTTCCTGCTTGTAGCTGAAGGGAGAAGTGGTATAAAAAGGTGTTTTTGCACCAACTGGATATAACCATATACAATTGTTTGGGGATTTGGACAGCTCTCTAAACCCACACAGGACAATGACCGACCTTGACTACTGACTATAAATAACTCGCAGCCTAATTGAACAATACCACGTTGGGGGTTGAAAATCCAAAACCCCTGCACCCCTCAGACTTCAAGGAAAACATTATCCTAAAAGGATACCACCAACAGCAAAGAAGTCCCGCCCATTTCGAAAGTGTTTCGTGTGCCGCAAGAAGGGAATTCGCGAATGTGGAGATGTACCTACCCTTGTGTGTTTATCCCTGTTTTGAGGTAAATCACTGCAGAACGAACATATTAAGGTAAGCCAATAAAGTATATAGACCTTACTAAAATGTTTCATAAAGGGAAAATTATAATAAGTTGAGTTGCATAAGGGATAAATAAGGGTTAAATGCTTAAACGCACAGGACGCCCACATCGCTCATCCGCCATTTTAAATGGACGTGATATCACGTCCATATCCCTCAAGAGGTTAAATTTGTGTGTTTAACTCTGTCCATGAGGACAAAATGTTCAGGGCAGTTTGCCAGGATATACTATCTGGAAATATTAGGGATCCCGCTGCTACCACCAGATCTCTACTCATTCCTTCCTCTCAGAGGTTCACTAGAAACAATAGGCCAACTGCTGGTTACAATACTGAAATTTTCCTCTTATCAACAGAAATAAATTGCAATGTAAATAATTGTGTAATGATTAGTTATGTGTTATAAGTATTGTTTAGCCTATCAACATATTTTTTTAGAACTGAATTGTCTAATTGCTTCTTATTGCAACCATTTTATTTTAGTATTTCATGGACAAGTTTTGTATTTAAGCTAATGTATATGTGGAACTTTAATTTACTTTTGTTAATTTTCGCATTGTGTAATCCTAGCCATGATGCATGCAATATTGTGTTAATGAAGGCCTTTCCTAACAATTGCAGAAAGAAAAGTGTGGCAGGTTCGTGTTTTGTTGCAGGTATGACCCAAAAAAGGGTTTCTTTTGCCAAGTAATAAATGGGGACCACACAAAGTGTTTGGGGCGGAGCAAAGGACGGCAGTATCCACCAATGGAAGACAAGTCCTATAAATTGCTACAGGTAAAGTATAACAAACTACTAGAATATAAATATAGAGCTCTCAATTTTGTGTCTTTCCAAGACTCTCGGTGACTTTTATTGATATAGGAGGTACAGCTTATTGAGATACCCCAAAAAACAACCTTAGAGTTTTCCCCCCATTATGGTGCAGTCTGGTCATATTTGGTGATATTCCATCCGTTAGGTTGCATTAGTGCCACCAACTGTTTGTAACATATAACCATGGTAAAGCTACGGCCATAGCTGGTGTTATTGCATCTGTTATATTGCTACAGAAGCCCTTGTTTATGAACGTGGTACAGAGAGGCCAACCGATAGATTTTAAAACAAGATTCTGTTTAGACGCTATATTAATTAATTAATCAGTGGACGTACTCCTTGTGTTTGTGTGATTTTGTTTTGCATTCTTTTAGAACAGTATATGCAGTTATAGTTACTGTTGTTATTTTTGTGTTCGCTACACAGTAGTGTATCTTGTACATATTATGGTATTTAGCGATCGGAAGTGATTTTATCCAAAAGTGTTATTGCAGAACAAGATTTGCCGAAGATGAGTAGGTTCTTCATGTGTTGTGTGATAACAAAGTTCAGGCATTATTATCGTTTGAAAGTATGATACTTTAACCTTGTTATATTTGAGGTTAGAAATGCCTTTATTGTATACATTGGCAGGACTGCTTTTTGGGATACTTTTGTCTGCTGTTTAGTGTAATATCGGCCATGTTGAACTCTTGGGAACTGGTGATAAACTGTGTCCACTATATTATCAGTCACTGGCTTGTAAAGGCTAAGAAAATTAAAATACTTAAGTTATAAATATTCTTACATTTGAAATACAAATTCCAATTGTATTTGATTTAACAACTCTGTGAAGCTCAATATTAATTGCTATAATAAGCTTTTTTAGTTAAATAAACACAAGGAGATGCAATTGCATTTTTAGACAGTAATATAATTAAGAATAATGGTAAATTAAAATTTGGGATACATAGAAAACACATGCACAGTTACAACTACATAAAGTCTAATAGTTTGAATCCAAAAGCACGTCAACATGCAGGATAACGAGGGTCAGTCAATAACTAATGCTTCCTGTTTTTTTTTCTCTTTTAATTGTAAGAAAATTAAGCTTCGATTACACAGCATGAAAGCCACAACATTGAGGATTAAATTGTCACTTTTCAAGGTAATCCACATTCTTTTTGCACAGTTTTAGTCCACCTTATGAGGAGGGCGTGTATTCCTGTGTGGTAAAACGTACAGTCTTGCTTCCAAAGCCTTTGACGAACAGATTTTTTCATGGCGTCTGCATTTGGAAAATGAATCCCACAGTGAGCTTTCTTCAGTAGTCCAAACAGATGGAAGTTCAATGGTGTTAGGTCAGCGCTGTATGGGGGACGAGGCAAGACTTCCCTTCCAATTTTTACAGTCTCTTCAGTGATGTGATGACTGGTGTTTAGCTTTGCATTGTTATGCAAAAGCAGAACATCTGGTATGGTTTTTGTTGGGCAAACTCGCTGAAGATGTACTTTAAGCTCTTTGAGGGTGCTGACGTATTATAAAGAATTTATTGTGCATCTCTGCACCAAAAAAATCAATTCATATGTTGTTATTCAGCAGTCAGTTCAAATGATGTCATCCACTCACTCAGTGTTGCATGGAGTCACTGCAGTCATGGGTCTGCCATTCTGCTGTTGGCCCTTCAGCTTCGTTACAGTGACAAACCCATCTTCTCACCGTGCTGACATGCACTGTTGCATCATCATATGCCTTTGTGAGCCTTTCTTGAATGTGAATGGGCGTTTAACCTTTCACATTCAAGAATTCAATGAGAGAACACTAGCGATGTCAGCCATTTTACAACAGGAAGCAGTGCTGCCACCAGTTAATGTAGGAAACTGCTATTGCAGTGGAGTGGAGAAGGTCTGAGGAAGTGCACCAAATTCAAATTGTTCATATAACTTACAGTGCAGGAGAAAAAAAAGGTGGTATTACTTGTTGACTGACACTTGTAAATAGCCTTTTGTAGAGATTAACAAAATTGCCATTAGAAAAAACAGAATAGTCAGGAGAACTCAAACACATACTAGAAATACCTGAGAATAATGCAAAGAACTAGTATACAAAAGACTGCAAAACCAAATTGCATAGAAGTTCATTTCTAAATCAGAAAAAGACAAGAAGAAATTTATAAAATTCACTTACTGCTATGGGCAACTAAAAAAATTCCAAAAGATGTTCAACTATTACAATACAGTTTTGGCACCTCCGACGAAATACAGCAAAAAAAACCTCATTCCATTCAGGAAAATAGACAAAGTTCCAGTAAGTAAAGGACCAGGAATATACAGAATAGATGACAATAACTGTGACAAAGTCTACATTGCCAGAACAAAAAGAAACTTAAGCACTAGGCTCAAAAAACAGTTTAGTTATTTAGTAAACAAAGAGATTGAAAAATATGCAGTTTCAGCCCATTTCTGGAAAACAGACCATGAAATCCAACTTAATATCTATCTTTTAAAATATGTAAAAAGACCTCCAAAGAAAGTCTCTCTGCACCTCCTGTCTATGTCTAATTATATATTGTTATATGAAGCCATGGCCATTTCATTAGCTGTTTCAGGCCACGGTGCAAGGGTATGCCGTCTAAAGCAACCACTGAAATGTTCACAACTTCGCACATAGACTGGAGGGGCAGAGAGATTTTCTTTGGTGGTCTTTGTACAACAGGCAAGAGATCTTGACACTTGGGAAAAAATTTAAATGGAGAAGTCCAAATGCGTGTAATGAATTTTGATCTTCCATTTGAAGAAAACACACTCATGAGGTTCATACATTCTACACCAGAGGGAAAAGTCAGTGGTGGAGGATCAGCCATTTGCATCTGATAGTCAAGAGCTGCCGAGGGTATAAGAAACTTCCGTTGAAACTTGTCCTGTGTAAATCACAGTTTTTGTGAAGCAAATTTATGTTTAACTAAAGTTTATTATAGCAATTTTCCAATTCTATTATTTTAAGTCTTAAAAAACCTAAACATATAAATTATTGGTATTAGATATTCAACTTTAACTAGATGACATGTGTGAATATTCACAGGAACTTGATAAATATTGAAATGGACCATAAATTGTCATTCACCCCCAGTCCAATTCAAATATAAAAGGTTTTAGTGAACACATGTACGTTTTACAAGCATACCTATCTATGAAGAGACTTTATGGATATGTACAAACTATACCCAAAACATGTTAACTGATATATGTGCTAAGGCTTTCACAGCCAGCCGGCGTTAATCTAATAGATAGTAGTTTTCGGATTAGTAGGCCGTGGTCCAGTCAATGAATTATCGGACGTTTCATCCAAGACTGTATTGGGCATCTTCAGAGAGTAACTCATGGCTGGTTAACAACTAGAGGGCCATTGATGGAACACCCGGCTTATATATAGGTGAGAGGGACCGCCACTCATCTCCTATTGGTTGTTCGTACGCCAATCACTACTATGTGACTGTGGGAACTGCCACATGATTGATTCTGTTGGCGTTCTGGGGCTTCAGTTTTGTATTGTCTAGCACCGGCACCCAGGCTGAGTGTATACGTATTGTTTCTTCTTTTCTATTGAAATTATTTGTATGTTTATGGATCTCAATGGCTTCTCCATCAATCGCCCTCTAGTTGTTAACCAGCCAGGAGTCACTCTCTGAAGATGCCCAAAGCAGTATTGGGCGAAACGTAAGATAATTCATTGACTGGACCACAGCCTACAAACCCGAAAACTACTATCTATTGGATGTTAGCTGATGTTTGGTGTTTCAGAGTTCCAGCTTACTGGTCATATATTGAAACATTTGTGTGTCAGGTGTCTCAGAAAAACACCAACTCTTAGTATGTTGTACAGCAGGATGACAAAGTGATCATTTTATAAAAAAGAAGCCATGTATGGAGAAACAGGGTTTTGGGTTGAAGATGTTGAAGTTTGCAAGCAGTGGGATATCTTAATTTGTTCAGTTTCTAAAGATCATTAAAACCCAAGACACAAGACACTTACAGTTGTAAGTCGCCCATGGGGTATTTATCTCAGATGTGAGTTTCTCTTTGTGGTCTAGCAGGAAAATACGAATTGGTTGGGCAATTTAATGTTATACTGGCAAGTTGGCCATGGTAGCTGAGTGGTTAGAGCAGCCATGTGTGAAGAGGAAGATCCATGGTTCAAATCCTAGCTATGGCATTGAATTTTTCAGTCCTGATTCTCTCTCTCTGATACTAAGCATTGTTGTTGTTTTTTTTTTAAACACTCAGTGTATGTAATATGTGTCAGTGAATAATTAAAATGTTGGTGTTATTGCAGAGGTACTACCTGTCTCACAACACAGCATTGGCGAAGCTGTTACGGAGACTCGGATATCGCACGGTGCCACAATGGCTTAAAGATGATCTCAGTGATACAGTGACGGCCTGATCATCGCCTTGCGAGGCACAGCCTCAGTGGTGAATGTATGTGTGAGCGTGTGTGTCTGTGTGTGTGCGCGAGTGTGTGGTATAGACCCAAAAGACTGAACTGGTAATCCAGCATTGCTTCAGTGTTACCACTCCTTCAATATGTGTATGACTCATATCGTGCTAAGAAAGGTGGCTTTATACTCCATGACTTCCACTGCACTGATAATGCTACACTTGAATTATATACATGCACTTGTCCAGGTATGTTTCTCTTACCTAGAATTAAATGGGTGCTAGCTTAAAACTTACTGACTTGTACTGTTTTAACAATAACAAGTGTAAAGTTCTCAAACTTTCTCAGTGTTCATTCTGTAGGAGTACTTCAGAGGGTTGCAACAGAAGCTGATGTCCAAGCTATCATATCTCTCCGGCCTTCTTCAGTGCTCTGATTAATTTGGGCAGATATCACTCCTTATAGCAGGAGAGCAAAAACATCTGAACGAGCTACTCAGTGTTTTGCCTGTCCGCATCCTTGGCACTCATTGCTGTCTGCTGCTATCAAAGAAAGGCATAGATGAAACCATAGAACATTTTTAAAACTACTTTTAAAGGCTTTACGAACCTTATGAAAGGAGATGCTTAAACTGGCCACTGTTGTTGTCTATACATTTTTGCCACCCATTTAGGAAACTATCCATCACTCGCCGTAGTTCACGTTGAGAAATGTTGGCAATTTCCTGATGGATATTTTGTTTTAATTCTTCCAGGGTGTGTGGGTTTGTCTTGTACACTTTGTTTTAAGTTACCCCAGAGATAGAAATCGTAGGGGTTAGGTCAGGGGACCACAAATTTCTACTAATAATTGATCCTGAAACACACTTTCAATTGTTCTCATTGAAAGACTAGTTGTAAGAGCTGTTGCAGTCTTGTTAAAAAAAAGGCTAAATCATGCTCCTGTCAGTTAATTCTCTAAAAATAGGGGCAATATTGTATTCACAAAGGTATGAGCGTCAACTTTTGACTTAAAAAAAATTGGCTCTACTACTCAGAACCTAATACCCTTCATGGCGAAAAAATAAGTGTATAGTGCGCCATTAGTGGGGAAAGGTTTCTCAGAGCTCCAATAAGCAATTTCTATCTCTGGGGTAACTTAAAGCATAAAGTATACAAGAAAAACGCACACAGTCTGGAAGAATTAAAACAAAGTATTCACCAGGAAATTGCCAGCATTTCTCAACGTGAACTACGGCAAGCGATGGATAGTTTCCTAAAGAGGTGACAAAAATGTATGGACAATGACGGTGGCCATTTTCAGCATCTTCTTTCATAAAGTTGGTCAGTAAAGCCCCTAAAAGTAGTTTTAAAAATTTTGTATGGTTTTATCTGTGCATTTGCATGATAGCAGCAGACGGCAATGAGTGACGAGGATGTGGACAGGCAAACCACTGCACAGCCGTTTGGAACTTTTTTGCTCTGCCGTTAGTTACAGAGTAAAACCAGATATATTTGGGTGCTGCTCCAATCAGATCCAGCTACTGTGTCACCTAGCCTTCATCCTTGTGATTGGTCCAGATAGTTGAGAGAGCAGAGCCATTTTCGTGCTGGTCTGTGCTATGAAATGGCTATTCTGCTACTCCAAACATTTGTTTTACCTAGCCATTTTGAAGAAGCTTCTTTGGCACCATTTGGCTCACTTGTTTGGTTCAGATCAGTTTTCTGTGACCAATCACCACCATCTTGAACACCAACTTCCTTTTGACTTGGTTGAAATCTCATGAAATACTCCTACAAAACAAGGGATGTTGTTTTGCAAGTAAGAACCTTCTGCAATTAAATAAGAACAATTAAGGCAAGTTTCTTGTGTACAGTGATCACCAACCTCTGCTGCAGGTTACTTTGGAGTTTTTCATTGTAACAACAAAACTTTCGTACATGATGTTACTAACATTTTCAGGCATAATAGGGCCCTTGAAGTGGGTGGCTTTATTGTCTCCAGAAATCTTTGTAGGACTGTTTTAGTAGTTTTGTTTTTGGTAATGTTTGCAGGCAAACATTCCCATTTATTGTGCAACTGACAGTCAGCTTTTGTTTGTCTGTTGAGATCAAAAGATATGCAAAATGAAGTGTTGTATTCATCTCTGCTAATGAGTTTCTTGACATGTGAATGTTAACTTGTTAAGTAACACAATTATTACTCTATACAAAGTAGCTTAAACTATAACCCTTGAATCCGGCTATTTCTCCAATTTTGTCTTTCAACTGACATTTATCAAATTTCTTTATACCAATACTCTTATTTATTTATTATCTTTAGTTAATTACTATTGTTATTCTTAGTAACAGGTACTTTGTTCACTTTCAAAGTATAAATTACTCATCTCGTAAAACATATGACTGCCAAAGTCAAATGACGATCTGCATACACCACCATCATCAAATGAGTTTCTGTATCAAAGAAGAGGAAATATTGTATTCCTCCCAACAATTCAATATCGAGATTTCACTAGAAATACATGTTTTGAGGCTCCCTGAATCCAAAAAGAGCATTCTTAGAAAAAGGTGTGTGTACGTGCATGCATGCATGTGTACGGTGGTCTGGGTTCGATCCCAGGCAACTGGATGTGGGATTTGTGTTGCACGAAGTGGTGCTAGGGCAGGTTTCCTCAGTCCTCCAGTTTCTCCCACCATCTCATTCCACTGGTGCTCCATCTTCATTCCATGCATCATTAGTGTCATACTAATGCTGGTGTCTACATTGAAATATGAAATGGCCAGGACCATAGCACATAACAGAATTTCTGCATCGATTTAGCTCAAAATTTTGACAGGATATACAACCCACTTCAAAGATTGTTTTTATCTATTTCTTGCATTAGTAACATACCTGCGACCGCAAGAAAACAGCTTTTTCAATCGTCATTACCACTACTTGCCAGTAGGTGGCATTGTTAACAATAATCATCTTTATCTTCTGGGATGGTGCCGATGAGTATCATTTCAATGTGAAAATGGTTAATCCAGTTAATGGTGCAGGAATTGATAAAAAGTGCAGTACAATGAACTTTTACACATACCGCTTAATGATTTGGAGGAACGGGGACAATTATATTTTAAAATAGCATCAGTTATTTCACCAGTACATTGTAAATATGTCTATCAACTTAATAAGTTTATATAATCCAGCATTCAAAGTAAGGAAATTATATATAAATCGATAGACACCGTTGTGGAAGCAGATGAAGTAGTTAATTACCCACCAGAGTTTTTGAACTCTCTTGATCTGCCAGGAATGCCACTACACACATTAAAATTGAAAATAGGTGTGCCAATTATGTTGCGTAATGTTAACCAGCCAAAACTCTGTAACGGCACGAGGCTCGCAGTTAAGAAATTTATGAACAACATACTGGAAGCAACGATATTAACTGGGCATTTCAAAGGCGAAGATGTCCTCATTCCTGATCCCAACCAATACACCATTTAAATTTAAAAGATTACAATTCCCAATTTGATTGGCATTTGCAATAAAATCAATAAAGCTCAAGGTCAATGTTTAGAATTGTGGGGCTTAAAGGTGCAGATTGCTTCTCACATGGACAATTGCATGTTGCGTGTTCCCATGTTGGCAAACCAGATAGCCTTTATATCTATGTAAACAATGGAAAAACAAAAAAATATTGTATACCCACAAGTATTGCAAAATTAAACCTTTTTGAAATGTATGCTCATTTCTCATCCATGCGATCATAATGTGCCACAGCAAAGCGTGGCAGGGTACAGCTATTATGAAATAAAAAAAATATTTATTTTAAAATTTGCTTATCTGCCATGTATTTTTTTAACTAGTGTCATGGGCACAAGAGTGATATCCTTGAAATTGAAAATATCCATTTTTCTTGGCAATCCCTTGCAGGCAAGGTTGAATATTTGGAGATGTTATACTAAAACCTAAGTATATTTATTAATAAGGGTAAAAACTGAGTCGATCAATAACACTAAACAAGGGCCACTTTTAAAATTTTCTGGAGAGTTGATAATGGAGGAAGCTAGCCTTTGAAGCAGTTCTAGAAAATTAAAAAAATGAGCATTATTTTGTGTTATTGACTCACTGTTTACTTTAAATATTAAAAATAGAAGCAATAATAACAGCGAAGTATTTATGTTTGACTTCGATTTTTGAGTCAGCTTATTTACACTAACCTTCACTTTAAAATTTTGGAAAAAGCTGGAACATTTCAAGGTCATTTGGTCTAATCCTCAGCTGTTAGCTTCAGTCATCCAATGGCTGAATGATCTTGAAAATGTTCCAGTTTTTACAAAATTTTAAAGTGAAGGTTAGTGTAAATAAGGTGACTCAAAAAATTGAACTCAAAAATCACAGTTTACTCTTAATTGATTTCAACAATTTTTTTTTTTTTTTTTTTTTTTTTTTTTTTTTTTTTAAATTAACGTCCTCCAACATTGTGTCATATCGGACGGTTTAATTGATTTCAACAATACCATTGTCAGCTTCCAGTATTTGAAGATATTTCATGTTTTGACATTGTAAATCAACAAAGTGTGAACGAAAAGTAAAAGTTAATACAAACAAGTTATATCATTAGGTTCAGAAGAATAAATAGATTAAGAATATGTACAAGTAAATAGCCTGTGGCATTAGGTATGAAAGTTTTGATTAATATAAATCATTAGTTATGGAAGATCTACTCATCCATATTTGTTTGATGGGAAAAACTCCACATCAGGATTTAACATTTTGCTAACTAAAAAAAACAGAAAACAGTAGTGGAATCCATTTCTGACTTGCTTATGGCATGCAATTTCTATGTTTGTGTTAGGAGAATGTACGTTGAAATTCCATTCATTTATTGAACAACCATTAATTGAGTAATCCTGCCATCTAGCATAGGTATCATAGCCCAGTAAATGATTGTTTAGACTGTCTCCATTAGAACAAGCAATACAAAGACCCTTGGATGTCAGTTCAGCAAAGCTGCAAGGCAGGAATTATTCTTGAATTGTTAAGATAATTTATATCTCATGACTCAAGATAACATTCAAATGGTGTTAAAGTCTTTTTCTTGTCTATGAAGCTTTGTAGTTCATTCTCTTGAGGCATCTGGTGCTTAATACTTTTCTATTTGCGGCTCAGTAACACTTTACATGAAAGGCCAAACATTCTTATTATTGTGTTTATTTCATTGAAACATTTAAGGAATTTGTGGTGCAATCTTTGTTGAATATGTGAGGTGGAGAGAACCAAGTAAGCAAATAACATACTTTATTAAAGACTTAAAACTGTTGATTATAAATAATGGTTTCAGGGCTCATCCGAGTGTAGAAACATTCCTGCTCCAAGCTTGCAGATATCTTGACTCTGTGACCTTCTTCATGGTGCTGTATCTCTTTCCTGGCACCCCATAAAGCCTGGCAGGTGCTGCATAACGTGGTACTAATTTCTGAAAATAACTCTATTGCTTTATCCCTTAGCTGCTCCCATTTGAAGCACTAATGCATTGACAGGAAGGGTGCATTTTTGCTTTCTCTACTGGTAAGTAGAG
The DNA here is from genome assembly GCA_030765045.1 of Tenodera sinensis. Lineage (NCBI taxonomy): Eukaryota > Metazoa > Arthropoda > Insecta > Mantodea > Mantidae > Tenodera > Tenodera sinensis. The sequence goes on along the minus strand of CM060972.1, from coordinate 106,252,511 downwards.
GAAGTATTGTATTCCACCCAAAAATTCTATGTCAAGATTTCACCAGAAATATATGTTTTGAGACCCCCTGAATCTCAAAAAAGCATTTTTAGAAAAGGTCTGTGCGTGTGTGCGTGCGTGCATGCATGCCTTGATTAAAATGTCATGTTTAAGATATTTTTATGACAAACAAAATGTATATTTTGAATTTTCTGGCTATAGTGTATGTAGTCCTGTTTAGTCTGGATGACTTTTGAATAACTCGTAAGCCGTAAGAGATAGACAAAATCTTACTGCACAAAAAATGTAGATCTCGCTAAAACACACAATTTATGTCAAAATAAATTTTTTGTAGAGTGAACCATTTCAGAGATTTTCCTTGTTATTTGTGCGAGTTTCAGAAAAAACAACTTTCGTGAAATGGAACATCAGTGTTAATTTTTTTATATGTTAAGCGTGCAACAAGAACAGGATCTCAAAGCTTTAAACATTTGACTATCGCTCAAAGCCTACTGTATTCTAATATTCCCCTTGCACCTACAAGGAAATAAGCAATAAGATAATTTGTACAAATGTTTATCTCAACTAATATGAAGATATAGGAATAAGAGTTTGTAAGAATGGATAGTACGAGAGTAGAGAAAGTCATGCGAGTGCAGCACATCAGATTTTTACTTTCTCAATTGTGTACTAACAGTAAGTAGAGGAACTGTATTCCACCAAAAAATTTGACGCCAAGATTTCACTGAAAAAAAAAAACTGATAGGTATAGTCAAGGTCCATGCCATAGATTTTCTGTGAAAGCATTGGCAGAAAATCATAACAAGTGTTTTGTATTAATATGTACTTTAATTATCAATCTCTTTAATACAATAGTTACACAGAGTAATACCTTTACACAATAAGTAATGGCAGCTTTCCTCTGATTTGTGTTTTCAGTAATTCATATGAGCTGACATTTTAAGTTTTTGTGTGATTTTCAATTTTATACAGATTTTTACATATATTTTGGTGAATATTTTTATTGTTTCACTTTGAGTCCTAGTATTGCTCAAACTCTTTACAATGACACCCAAATCAATGCGTTCTCACACTACACTAATTTATAATTTTACTAATTCACAACACTCAGGTGCAGAAGTTCTCTTCTGGCCTGTGGTGGCAAATGGTCTGTTGCTCTGAATTCAAGACTGGTTGCTTTACTTAATTTTGTGAAGGTTTAGTTGTCTTCTTACTTTGTTTCCCCATGATCTTTCCTTTGTGTATAGCAACCATCAATGCCGTGGAAGTATCAGTTCATTCCACATCAAACTGATGTAAACCCTTTTCTCCATATTTCTTAACCGTCACCTGCACCAGTCACTTATCATTGATTGTTGCCATGGAATAGGTTCATGTGTGATACACCCTATTTCCACATTTATCAGAATCAGAATCAAATTTATTCGCCAGAAGAAATCATACAGATTTAAAGGTTTTGTCACTAACATATACAGTAATACATTGTGCTAAACATACAACATAACCAGCATTTCCTTTAGCAGCTGAAGAAAACCTCTGAAAAACCTCAGCCAGGTACCATAGAACAGTTTATGAAGAGATACTATAATTCTGTATATATTAACACTTTATAATAAATTTGATCAAACTCCTAAATCCAATGAAGGACGATCATGGTCTTAAAAGCAATCATCAGGTGTCCTCTTGAGCCGAAGTGCATTCCTCAGGTAAACAGGACACATGCAACAAACAAGTTAATAAGATATATTAATATTTAAATTTTCCTGTACAGCATTCAACATATAAGGAGTAAAACTGATTTTTTTTTTTTCAAGAAACTTAGAGCCAAGATGGCTCTATGCAAGTTAGGAGCTGGAATGTTTCTACACGCAGTTGATAGGCTGTGAAACCATACAGCTTTATTATTTATTTATGCCAGCAAACCTACTGTTGGTGATTTTAAACACACAAGTTGTGCGTGGGCAATGTTTTGTCTGTGGTTCAAATCCCAGCTGTGGCATTGAATTTTTAAGTTCCAGTTCTACCTCTCAAACCATATAGCTGTGCTCTAAATGTGCTACAATTTCCTGCATCTTTTTTTATGTTAATTTGTAGCAGTACATGAAGGAAATCTAGTATATTTTTAAGTGATTAAAGAGGCAGATTGTTCTTACGAGGGAAGATTGTCAGTAAGTATATAAATTGTTGATGGTGCAAGATTATATATAATACTATTCTGTGTATGATAAACATGCTTTGGACAAGTGTTACATAATATTTATATAAAAGACTCTGTTAAAGCCAAGATGTGGTTATGTGTGGCAAAGCCTATCTCTGTTCCTGCCAGCGTTGTATGATGATACACCCTGCACATGAGCAGGACTCTAAGTGCTGACAATAAACATGTGTAGGTATGTATGCCTCGTCTCCAGATGGAAGGACTGGGCAGACAATAAAAATGGCAGCTCTTGTTTTTTCCAGCCACATTGGGCCTCGTAGCAGAGACCCACAATGGACAATAATGATTGCAAGTGGCACATGTTAATAAATTAAATAATTTAAAAGATATCAAAGTGATGTAAAATTAAAAACATGCATTTATGGCAAGCCATATGATTGTTGTGCACTGTCAAACAAAAAAATACAAAAAAAAAACCTTCTAACATTGTCATTGGTTAGTAGCATGATGAATAAACTGCGTGGCAACTGTGTAAATGTTATATTTCTTGAGCTGTATTATTGTGTGTTCCTTTATCCATAGATATCTGTTGTTGAAATAGCCTTAATGGAATCCAGCTATAAGACAATAAGAGAATATTTACCTTTCTCTTATTTGCTGAAAAAGTAGTATAGACTTTCCCGGTCATTTTGGTATCTAATTTATAAGAAATATTGGTAATGATTGTGTATGCACAAAAAAACTTTTTTGGCAGAAATACTTGTGTTAGGAAACCCTGGATAGATGGAAAATTATCTTGAGTTAATAAGTAGCAGTTTAAAAACCTGCTATTGCTTTGTTAAAAAGTTGGGATTGTCCATTCTTCTTTTTAAGCAATCTCAGTTATATAGCTTTATTTCAGGTATAAACATCTATAAAAATATATATGGAGGGGTGTGTGCGTGGGTGTATGTGTGTGTAGGTGGGGATGTGTGTGTATAGGGTGCTCCAAAAAATCACTGACAATGCTTAATATGTTGTGCAGGATGGCAAACTGATTGGTTTTCAAATAGGAACTCCTGTCCAGAAATACATGGTTTGGACGCTGTAGCACATCGAAGTGTGAGACGGGAGTATGTTCACATTTCGTTAATAAACCCAACATCAAGCTGTCTACATTACAAACGGGCTTCAAACTGTGCACCCCCTATGTCATTACAGAGCCTATATCGGCGGTACTGAGCCTTATGCACATGACCCAATACGTAGGTTATCTTTGAAGATTTTCAATCGCTCCATGGGCTCAAGCCATAAGGTCCTCCGCTGACATTACAGGATTGCCATACACCATACTCTTCATACAACTCCACAGATAATAGTCGAGAGGTGTCAGATCTGGCAACTGTGCTGACCATGGAACTGGTCCACCTCTACCATCCATGAATTTGAATATGAAACGTTGAGATGATGCTGCACATTTACATAAAAGTGTGCTGGAGCTCATGTCCGCCATTTCAGCAGCTGTGTACTGGTATGTGTTGCACTGCTGTTAAAGCTATACTGTGCTGGAAAGTACACAAGTAACGCAGTAAGATGCGCACCAAGGAATCTACGGAGAAATTTAGTGCATGCGCAGGAACGTTAATTTTGCTCAGGTTGTTCATTCCAGTACACAGATGGCTAAAGGGTTGCATGCCTTCCATGATAATATGCCAAAATGAATGTAACAGATTGTCACAACCATTCATTCTCAAACTTCGACATGCTCCAGCGTCCAAACCGTACATTTCTGGAAAGGGAATGCTATTTGAAGACCAATCAGTTTGCCATCCCACACAATATACTAAGCATTGTTCGTGTGTGTGTGTGTGTGTGTGTGTTTCTTTTCTTTTTTTTTTTTTTTTTTTTTTTTTTTTTTTTTTTTTTTTTTTTTTTTTTTTTTTTTTTTTTGTGGGGATGGGGTGGGACACCCAGTAGGTGGTAGGTACTATCTTTCACAAAAATAAATACCCAGTTTCAGTGATACCTGTGTGAAGGGTCACCTAATTTTCAGGCGTACGTAAACAGATGGTATGAGAATGAAATCAGTCATATACGTATGCTTCCCTTGCTGTTCAGAGAGAATGGCAGCCATTGCCTCACCTCGCAGCTTTGAAAAGTGATACTTCAGCAATCACTCTAAATTAAAGTGTTGTTGTTGTTAGCTAATGCTGGATTTCTGACAATGAAGTCATTAATCCTCTTGCTCTCCAATATTTAATATATTGATAGAGCAATAGCAGTATAGTAACCGATTTTTAGAGAGTACCATATTTTTATGTTTTGGCGGTCACATCGCTCTCTCACAACCCCCAGAATGTCTGGAGGACCACACCTGTCGTTGGTTTACGGGTCTCATCGACCTGACCGGGAGACTTATCAAAATAAATTCACCGACCTGACCGGGAGACTTATCAAAATAAATTCACCGACCATATCCTCTGATTACCAATCAGAGGACGTATTACATGCCATGACAGGTCAGCATGTTAGGGTTAAGATTTTATAGAGAAATTAGAGAAATGTAGAGGTTGGAAAAATAAAGACTCCCTAGCCCTCAGAAACCCTAATAGCATCGGGGTCGGAAGAGAACAAGAGATGACCAAGGTAAGGTCAGATAGAAAAGTTACAGTGAGGAGCAAAACACCAGTAAGTGGAAGCAATGTTCTGCTCAGCTTGGGTACCTTGTGGTCGCTATTCACATATCCCCTAGATGGAGATCCCTGAGTCAAAAAATATTATTATTATAAATTAAAGTGTAAATATTGCAAATTCAATGTTACTACGTCTGCAGAAAATTGTTACTATAGGGTTGTAATTAAATAGTGGACCAGAAGTTAAAAACAATGTCAGAGTTGAGCTCTTTGCTTACCAAAGTAAGCTTAATAATTCACTCTCAATTCCGGTGTTCAGTGTTAGCCGAGAGCGTTAAAACACTTTATCACATACCCAGAGTGGCCCTGTGAACATGGATCAAATCCTGCCCACCGCAAAATTTTTTCTCCCCTTCCTTTCTGTTTTAGCGGGAACATCATTATTTATATAACCTGAGCCACATATACTATTATACAATATTATCATATTGCTGCAATACGATTGAAATTTTTCGAAGTGAAAGCTTTAGAAGATATTGATTACAATTGCTGTAGACAACACAGGGAATACGCCTACTGCAACTATCAATCATTCTTCTACAAATTAATATTTCCCTTTAAATAACCCACATTCAAGTACATTTTTCTATAAATGTCGATGGTTACTAACATCTTAAAGAATTTACTTCTGTCATGTACTGTCAATGCTTCGTTAGCTTACAATGGACATAAGAAAGCACCATATCTTGTTCATGTTAAAAAATATACGAAAAATAAAATGTTTCAGCCACAATAAAATAATTATTTTAGAAAATTAAATTCCTTGGCATTATTACATTAATTTATACCTTTTAAAAATAATACGACACAAGTATCATACTATGCAAGAACAACACTCAAAACATCAAAGGAAAATGAATGTAGTGTATTACATACCACATGAAAGAAAATGGGGTATCACTGATCACAAAAATAGATAGTTAAAAGAACTTGATGCCAGTGATTAAATAGTTAATGATGTATTAGACAAATGCAATTCAGTTGTAGATTACCTCAGCCTGAATCAACCTTTGGACCTGACAGCGTTGTCATTTCGCTTATTTCCAAGGCCTACACAATGTTGTCATGTGTCCATTCACTCAATTTCTAGACGTGTGCCTTTATCCTGATTCTGCATTCCTGATAAAAAGCTCTGAAGAACTAAAGTCGCTGGTTAATTTTCCATTTCAGAAAACAGGTGTGCAGGAGGTGAGGTTTGAACCACCAACACTCAGTACTTTCAATCCCTGCGCACAACCACGCAACGACTTCTGCCATTTCTGGATCAGTTAGCTTCTGCTCTATTCCTATTATATTAAGTTACATTATCTCATTAAGTTGGCAACAAATTTCCTTGGAAGGCAGAAAGTTTGTAGCACTATTAGCAAAGGTTTAAATACTTTGCTTTTGTTTCTGGATGTTCGTTTACACTTATTTAGGAAAAGAAGAACATTGTCTAGAATAAACATGGGTATCACAGTGTTCAGTGTGGATCATAAGATCCTTAAGTTGTTTTTATTAGCAACAAACAAAGATGAAACGATTAAAGTTATATAATAATATACCTTCTCATTGATAGACATTTGAAAATACTGCTCTTCAAATTCATGTCCATACATGATGGAGGATTGATTTAGTGATGTAATACATTTAAAATATGACATACCTAATAGGTATTATAGTTCAATGATACTAACTTCATAGTCAAACCCTCCATCTTGTGTTGCAGTAGACACCTAGTCCGCAAACTTGGGAAGCTTTAATTCATTGGTGTTATTAAGTTCAGAACAGTCACACATTGTGCACAGATGTGCAGATTATAGCATAAGAGAACGCATATCATATCAGTCAGCATGTGGATAATTTTCCAGCAAAATGGGGCACCACCACGCTTTACCAATGTAGTGTGGACATTCTTGGACAGAGAATTCCCTGGAAGATGGATCAGAAGAGGACACAACAGATCACATGGCCTCCCAGATCACCAGACCTGAGATTTGTTAAGGATTAAGTCTACAGAACACCAGTAGATGATTTGGTAGACCTATGACAAAGAATTTATGCTGCTGTTGACATTATGTCACAGATACTTCAGAACACATCAGTCAAGATTGAATACCAGTTGGATATTTCCTGTGTCACTAATGACAGCCATGTTGAGCTTTAAGAACCATAAGGTTAAAAAAATGTTTAAAAAAAAGGTGCGTCATAAAGATACAGGATAGAAGTGAAACTTTAGTACTACAGAGAAACATTTTAATTATTCATCAATCACTTTTGAACAGCATAGATTATGTTTATCATTCATTAGTTTACATAAAATTATATACATATGTGTCACTGTGCTTCATCTTCATTCTTATGAAGTGAAATCGGTTTATGATAACTAAAATAAGTAATGAAAACTCGACTCTAAATTTTCTAGGAGCTGTAAGAAAACTGGAGCAATTGTTGTTCTATGATGTGTGGACATCTAACAGCTGTACTCAGTGATCGCCACGCTGACAGAATTCAGTACACGCAACCACCGACGAGAATGAAAACGAGAAGAGCATATGTCTCACTCTTCTCTGATATCCGAAGGCAAGCGAGACACTGCTCCCACTCTACCCGACAGACAGTGTTTACCACCACCACGTTTCCACACACAAAAAGGTTGCGAATCAGAATTTCAAAGCCCTCCCATAAGAAGTTTGAGTTAAAAATTCCCAGTTTTCATTATTTGTAGCAAGTGGTTTCATCTCCAGATTCATATTAGTTCAGAACATAACTATTTCTTTTGTTATACCTATAAGTGAAATATCCTGTACAACTACTAAAACTGGTCTAAATGTCCTTTGAATTCAATATCCAGGAAAAGATATACATGAAGAAATTTGAAATACATTTAATGAATTTTGACCTTCAGCCAGATGTCTCATACAACAGCCACATGACCTTAAGGGTTCCAGTCAGTAGACAAATTCTTGATGATGCCTTCAAGTGATGACAACACACGTTCCCAGTAGATTTACTGGCATGTAAAAGAACTCCTGCGGGACAAAATTCCGGCACCCTGGCGACGCTGTTGTGATCCCGGCAATTGACAGCGTCGTTAAACAAAAAAATATTAAAATTGAATGCAAATACTAGTATTTTATTTATTTAGGTTAGCATAACAACAAATTAAAAAGAAAGAGCCAATAAAGTACCTATCTTAAGACTTTACAAATTTATATGTTGCTTATAAGTAACGCTGACAATTAAACAATTATGCTACTAGTTGGTAAGTCTGTGTTGGAGTTCCTCAGTTCCATATCCTAGTGCATCCCATTCTCCTCTTCCTTTCAGACAAATGGCCTCACTTGACAGAGTAGGCGAGTGTGAACTGCTTACAAGGGATATACTGAATGCACCCAATAAGGAATGCTGTTTGATGTCTTAAAATGAGATCACCTTCTTTACAACTGGGATGATTGAACAATTCAGAGGTCAAACCAAGTAAGTTATGAAAATATGTAACTGAGAAATAGGAGGTTTTATTAGAGTTGACAAAGAAAATTATAACTATAGAATTAGAATGAGAAAAACCACTAAATCCTTTACAAGTAAGGGCTTCCTACCCCTGGTAGGGTTAGCTCAGTTTTACACATGGGGTGAGCTATTACCTGTGTGCCTAGCTCAGACTTCAAGTCTTTTCACTTTATATTAGTTATTGTGTACTCCTTGTACTCTATTCTAGATATAAAATAGAGTCTTTCCATTTTCCACAATTTTGTTTGCTACACTCTAGTTTCTAAGGTCTGTTAGTGTTTTGTTCTAAACTTAAAATTGTGATTTTCCACTCTTTCCTGTTCCTCGCAATGATGCCCACTGTGGTCCAATCACTTCCGTGAAGTCCTGTGCCATCTCCTTCCTGGTATACCCCTGCTCTTTTCCCTGTTCATGGGTCCCACATAGGCCCATTTGTCTGCAAGTATTCTGGTCACATACCCTCCCCATTTCCATTTGCCTCCTCTTGTCATGTGCGCATCTTGGATTCTACATACTTTGTAATCTCAGTTCTTCATTCCTTACTTTGTCATGTAGTTTAATTTCCAAGATCTTTCTCTCCATTTTGCACTGGCATATTTGTGTTATCTGTTTTTGTTGTGGTGGCTGCGTGGTTAGCTCATTCGTCTATCACCAAGGCTCAAGTCCGATCTGAGACCCGCATGTGCTATTCATGGTGGATGAACTGGCATCTGAGCGGGTTTTCTCCAGGTTCTCCGGTTTCCCCTGCCACTCATTCCACCAACTGCTCCATCATCACATTTCCAATCATCTGCTTTGTCTGCATTTCATATCGTTCTCTTCCTCACTCTCATACTGACCACTTCACTCTGTCCAGTTTATAGGTTCGTCTGCTCCCCGACAGGCGTCTGACCATAGGCACAGGCTTGTAAGTCCTTCATACGGGAAGGTTAATCAGATGAAGAACTTCTTGTTATTTTGTCAGCGTCCAGGTTTGGTTACCATATGTTAGCACCAGTATTATACAGGTGTATGTATAGGGTTTCCAATCTTAAGTGAATGTTAAACTACAGAATACAAACACAAACCTAAATTGTATCTATACTAAATACCGTATTTCATTGTTTCTTGTGGCTTTTTTTAAAGGTAAAAACATGCAGTGCAAACATTATAAGAACAAATTATTCCAGACTGGCTGTGTTTACTTCCAGCAACTAATGTACAGTCACAGGAGTAAGAACAAGCCTGAGCATATTCAAGCATGACAATGTTACGTTGCTCATAGATGAAAAGAAAGGAGAGGAAACAAAAGTACCATGAGATGCACAAACCACAATACACACATCTAGTCTAATAAAAAATAAATAAACAGTTGTAACTTTGATTTATTTAACTAAAAATATTCATCTTTTATCTCTTGGCCGTGCAAAGAGAACGGAATTTCAAAGTCATCATACAGCTACCATTGACTGTCACTTAAAGTTTACTGTGTTCCATATTCCCCTTGTTCCTATAAGAAAATTAGTAATAAAATAATTTGTTGTTGTTGTTAGCTAATGCTGGATTTCTGACAATGAAGTCATTAATCCTCTTGCTCTCCAATATTTTTCACGATGTAATAAATAATAATATAAAATAATTTGTACAAATGTTTATCTCTAACATGAAGATAGAGGAATAAGTGTTTAAGAATAGTTTCTACAAGAGTAGAGAAAGTCATGTGAGTGCAACACATCAGATTTTTCATTGAAGAAACTACAGTGTTTTAAAAAATCAGGCAAATGATAGTTTTATTTTTTCTAAATCCAATATACATTGTCCACATTATTTAATTTGTGTTTCAATTGTTTCAGCAGTATTACTTTTTTTTGATACTTGTGATTTTATTTCAGATTTTGTAGTTGTAGAGCAATCTCCTGCTGATTCGTCCAGTAACCTGCTCATCTGTAAATATTCTCTTTTCAAGTTCTTTTCAGGTTTTAAATTTGAGTCAGATTCGTTCTTTCTTTTTTCAGCTTCAATACGAGCAATCATAGCTCTGTTAAACTCTTCTACTTGTGGACCTCTTTCATATGCAAATACAACTGGCGATTGCAATCTTCTAAACTTCTTTATAGGGTGAATATTAATTGTGTTCTTCACCGAACTGTCACCCTGTGAGAATTGGTTCTCTGGATTTGATACAGACCTGGATATTCCTCTGTTTGCATCTGAAGGTATTTCAGAAACATATTTGACTGGTGTTTCTGTTGGTTCTTCAAGCCTTGGCTGGTTTTCATCTTCACTGTTCAAATGGAGTGCCTCGTCAAAAGTTTCTGTTATATATTGTTCCATGCTGTGTTTCAATGTTTGCTCTATTGTACCAGAAACACTTTCGTGAATATCTGTTAATTGTTTTGTTGTTTGTGTTGAAGTGTCTGTATCAGGGATCTGCACTGTGCTGTTGATCATTTTGTGAGCCTGTCTTGCGACTGCATGTTTCACGGAAGATAACAAAGACGGTTTTTTTGGGACACAGTCCAGAATTTCTGTGGCGCTGTCTGTTAAGGTGCCTGGCTGTTTGGCAGGTTTAGGTCCTCTTCCACCAATCACCACGTAGACTTTCTCTTTAGGCGTCTGCACTTTCTGGCTTGGCTCCCCTGCATCTTCAGATTGTGAACCCTGAAAAGTTACACAAATCATCACATGCTACACAGAAATTTGCTGGAAAGTAGTAGTATACTTTGAAATACTTTGAGAGGTAGAACTGGAACTTAAAAATTCAATGCCACAGCTGGGATTTGAACCACAACCCTCCGCTTACCTGGCGGTTGCTCTAACCATTAAGCTACTGTGACAAACTGCCAGAATAACATTGAATTCTCAAACCAGTTCGTATTTCTCCCAGTAAACCACAAAGACAGTCTCACATCAGAGACAGTTACCCCAATGGTGACTTACTATTGTAAGTATTGTCCACACACGGCTTGTGTGTTTTAAAAAACACCAATAATAAGTTTATTGGCATAAGTAAGTAATAATTAGTAACAGAAATACTTCTCTCTCACTCACTCTCACTTCCTGCTTCCTCTCTCTCTCTCTCTCTCTCTCTCTCTCTTTCCTCCAATTCCTATATTCACTCTGCCACTCTGAAGTGCGACTTAGGTGTTATGTGATGCTTTGAAAACAGGAAGCTAAATCACCTGTGTGAAAATTAATATACAATTTGTTCACCAGCTAATGGTCCCTGGCAGAAACGCAGCGAGTCAATAAACAATTCCAGGTACACAGCGATATCTGAAGCTGGACTCGTGCTCCTAGTCGCGCTTACGATAATGTTGCCAACTTTGGCAAGATTAAAACAGAGAAGTGGCTCAAAATAGCGGAACTTATATGTTATTTTCAGTTCATGGAGTATATTCAGTTTATAAAAAGTAAACAATGTTTTCAATTACTCCGCCTTTCTCCCGCTGATCATTTTCTGCCTTTTCTATATTTTTCAAAAACCCTGTCAGTCTGTTTCGGTCGCAAGTGATATATCCTCGAGCGTTAAATCATGCAATTCCTGTAAGAATGTCACCTGTTATATTTTACCTTGACCCAAGCTAGTTCTATGGGATTGAGGTCACACATCTATAGGGCAAGTAAACGATAGTGTGGTCCAATAAAACCAAACATGTGTCCACTTTAAGAACCGCTTTAGGTTTGTTTCAATCGTCCTACAAAGATGTGTTTTACAAATACAACTGTCACTCTGAACCCCTTTGTTCTACAACACAATATCATAGCAGACTTCACACCACTCCTAGGTGGGGGTTTCTATACTATTTTCATTACTTCCGACATAAAACTAGTGACTCGTACGACTTTACAACTGAAATTAAGAAAAGTTAACTGCAAGTAAACACAACGCGAATAACATTGGAGGTAAGTTAGCAACATAACGAGCTGAACAACGTTTGCGAGGAAGTTTACAAAACTCGAGTTGCTCTATGTGGAATGTCTCTCCTCTCTCCTTCATTCCCAGCTGGTGGACAGTAAGTATGCCTGTTTCTTTCGCATAACGTTTGACCAAATATGACACACTTATTCTTTAGCCCGAGAGTTTGGACCGTGGTAGCGTGTCAGGCTCGTATACGGGAGGTCGTGGGTTCATTTCCATGGGCATTTCTGGGAGCTTCCCCGGGTCGCTAGGTGAATGCTGGGAATAATAACTACATTCTTCTAATTTCCTGTCCCTCCATTTCACTTCACTTCAGCGTTTATCTGCTTACTTGTTTCATGATTCTAATTGTTGGCGTGCCTGACAGGTGCTTGCTCTTTATAAATGCTCATCCTCAGGATCGGGGGAGGTCTTCAGTCCCGGGCCCCCCATGGGACTTATGAGCGCGCAGCGGGGAGGGGAACCGATGTACTTGCTGCCACCAGGGAGTTCACGTCTGCAGTGTTAGAGACCCTGCCCTCTGCTGCCGTCTCTCATCTGAGCTTGCCACCCTTCGTATCCTCTCATCTCGCCCCTTCCTCCCGGTGGGGCGCCCTGTCAGGGGTATAAGCACAAAAGATTTCATTGGTCGAAGTGTTAAATGCCCCCTCCAAATTCTATCCCATCTAGGCGAGGAGTAAAAATACTATGAAAAACCACCACAACAGGGTGCATGTGTAAAGAGTTCGTCAGGAGGCAGTTTTTAGTTCTCTCAGTAAGAATGGCCGTTTTGTTAAACATAAAGATAACTAAATTGTAAAATATGTGGATATTTAGAAACACATTTTGTTCCAAATTGCTTGTAATAACGTTAATCACAGGATAGTTTCGGAGAGGGTCCATTGATTAATATTATTATGCGTTGGAGCAAAATGTGTTTCTAAATATCGTCATATTTTTTCACTTTATTAATATCTATGCTCCACTGTTTTAAACACTTCATTAGCATGTTATATATAAAGATAAATTTTGCTCCTTTCATTCTTTTAAGATTCTTTTTATTTGATGTAGATTTAAGGGCGCTCAATTACTTGATCATCAAGGCCCTTATAAAAAGATCATGGCAAAAGCCAGAGATAAATTTCAATATGAAATAAACATACTTGTAAAAAGCAGATATACGCATAAATAAACCAAACAAATGAGGCGAAAGCCAGAATTAAAACAAATTTATAAAAAGGTCGACAAAGTATGACATTTCGATATCTAAAATGGTAAAACCTTATATTCATCTTTACCATTGCTAAATCCTTGGAAGATCTTTCCACCGCTTGTTTATGGTGCGCCAGGAACTCTGCAAGTCTGACAGGCAGTTGCAGAGAGTCTCGAAGGGCGCTAGGGAAACTAGCAGCACGTGACGGAGCAGGGTCCTCCTTAAAAAAGGGAACCATTCGTAAATTTGGATTAAGGGGATCTCAAAGCATATATTTGCTGTGAAATCTCGTCATCGAAATTTTTGGTTCGAATATAATACTTCCTCTACTTACTACACGTAGTAGAGAAAGTAACAATGAAATATAAGCAGCAGAGATGTGCCTTATTCGACCAAATAAGGTAAGGACTCCTATTAAGTTCCTTAAACTTTAGAATTACCTAACATTCGTTTTCTTAGATTAAAGAGAACTCCGGAAAACCCGTATCAGACATTCGAAGTTGGGACTTCTAGAAAGTGAGGCGGATACGCTATATGCTTGCCACGGAGAGGGGCTATATGTTATACTATTATTCAGGGGAGTGAAATCGGATGCAATATTTTAGGTAAACCTCTGCACCTATGAAAGCCAAGCCCAGTTCATTAAAATAAATCTTTGCCTTCTTTGGTTTTCTTTCACTTCCTTATCGTTAAAGAGCTCCCTTGTTCCTAATGTCTTTATTGCCACCCTCTCGTGGCTCTGAAAGATGGAACACTTGCCAAGTCTTTTTTGCCTTTCCGAGCATCATTTCCTTATGCGATGTTCATTTCGATTTCCTTTATAGGTCACTTAACTCTTTTCTTCACTTTTGGTGATTTGTGCAGCGTAGGACAGTCGCCGTTACTACCTGAAGCACAAAATCACCAGCTCCAGAGGTCAGGGTTCCATTGCCACGAATATGGGAGTGGTAGTCAAATGTTTGAAACCTGTTGGTCACGTGATGCGTTTGAAGTTCCATTCTCTTTGTATGTTTTGAATGAATTCTTATTTCACAAAAGTATAACTATTAGAAAATTCAAACAAATAACAAGAAATATCACCGAATTATCAATAAATGTAATGAATATTTAGAGAATAAGCTTTACTTAACTTTGGTGTAAGTTGTTAATATTGTGACACCGGGTACGAGGCACAACAAGGGGTGATCGCGGCCAAGCTACTTCACACCACACACCACTCACGCGAACTAACAATCACGTGGCACATCCAATTTGACACGAAAACCATTTATTTTTTCGAAATCGGCTGCTCAAAGAACAAAATGCGATTAGACTTTTTTGTTTGTAACACTTCTATGAAGCACATACTAGAAGGAATGTAATAGCTTCCCCTCCATCTGCTGGCCCGTAATCGGGAGGTCGCGGGTTCAATCCCCGTTGAACGATTACTCTGATTTGGTTTTTCCTTGTCGCCAAGCGAATGTTTGGACGTTTCTTTAATCCCGGACTCCTTTCATTACCTTGTGATCCCTCAGGTCTGGTTGTGTAGGCCATGGCTCGAACATATGCCGCATATATGGGTCGACATCCTTGATGTGGTACCCTTTCTTATGGGGCCCACTATGGTAGTTGTGGAAACCAGTGTAATCCTTAGGCTCTTCTGCAGGTCTCTCCGGCGCCCCGTCCTCTGCCAAACTGGTGGTGGTTGCCTTCTCCTCAACCTAAACATTGTTCAAGGTTTTCTTAAATAAATTTTACATTTATTGTGTTAATCGTGCGTTTGTTAGGGTGAGCGCTCAGAGCTGCTTTTGTATAATTAAGAAACAGTAATATACAGATAAACTCTTACTACAGAAAAATTCTGGTCTATTGCACTCACATGACTTTCTCTGCTCTTGTACTAACCATTCTTACAAACTCTTATTCCTCTACCTTCTTCGTGTCAGTTGAGATAAAAATTTGTAGAAATTGTCTTATTGCTTGTTTCCTTGTAGGTACAAGGGCAATATGGGAATGCAGTGGGCTTTGAGTGGTACTCAAATGCTTTAAAGCTTTCAAATTCCGTTCTCTTTGCACGGTTAACATATAAAAATGAATAACGATGTTCCATTTGAGAAAAGTTTAAGTACTGCAAAACTCATACAAATAACAAGGAATATCTCTGAAATGGTTCACAAAAAATGCATTTGGACATAAATTGTGTATTTTAACGAGATCTGTGGTTCTTATGTACTAAGACTTGGTCTATCTGTTACGGTTTACCAGTTATGCAAAAGTCAGCAAGAGTAAACAGGACTAGGTAGGCTATAGCCATAAAGTTCAAAATATACATTTCATTTGCTAAAAAATATGGCATTTTAATAAAAATCGTTAGAGCCATTTTGAGAAAATCAAAATTTTTTAAAAGTTTTCCATGTAAAAGGTAGCTCAGGGTGAAGGAATTTTCTTCAGAATCTTTGTGCAGCATCCATGAAAGATATTAAACTTAAATACCAGCTTTGGTGTTTAACCGACTTTTCGTTTTTAAGTTATACTGTTCTCAGACAGACAGTCAGACAGACAGACATGCAGGCAGACAGGCAGGCAGGCAGGCAGACAGACAGACACACACACAGACAGTCAGACAGACAGACACACACAGACAGACAGACAGACATGCAGGCAGACAGACACACAGACAGACATGCAGGCAGACAGACAGACAGGCAGACAGACAGACACACAGACAGTCAGACAGACACAGACAGACATGCAGGCAGACAGGCAGACAGACAGACAGGCAGGCAGACAGGCAGGCAGACAGGCAGGCAGACAGACAGGCAGACAGACAGGCAGACAGACAGACACAAACATGCAGGCAGAGAGACAGACAGACATGCAGGCAGACAGGCAGGAAGACAGACAGATAGACAGACAGACACATACACACACGCACACACGACCGTTTTCTACAGCTGCTTTCCTTGGTTTCAGGGACCTCAAAACATAAATTTCCGGTGAAATCTCGACATCCAAATTTTGGGTGAAATACAATAAACTCCTCTACTTACTATACTTAGCAGAGAAAGTAAAACATAGATGTCATTAAGGGAACACGGAGTGCCCTAGCTTGACAAGTTAACAAGTTTCATATGCAAGGAACGTTTTCTAAGCAAGGAAGCTGCAATTTTTACAGTTTGTAGGTGTAATATTCTTATAACAGCTGAAAATATCAGTTTTCTTTTGACATTTTCCCACACTTTAGAGTACATATTTACTATCACCTCTACCAAATGTTGATTAGTGTATACAAAACGGAGATCCAAACAACTCCTAAAAATTTCAGAACAAAATATTAGTTTACGACTGAGAAAATGTTCCTTATGCGAGGAAAAGTTGAACTTACGGAAAATGAGCTCCAACGTTGAAACATCTAATCCCTAAATATTGGTTTTATTTATTCCATTATGACAAGTGGTAAACTTTGAGGATGGTTATATTTATATGCTATGACCAGCCCTTTATTATATTTACAGCAACTCTCTGCACCAGCTGGACAGAAACCATGATTGGGGTTGTCACTTACCGACAATGTGTGGCAGTGAACTGCCCATACTGATTTGTCATTTTTTCTACATTTTCTGTATTTTGTGTTATTGCAAGACCACAATACTTCTCAGTGACAACATAATATGTGAGTCTATGCCTTCCACCAACTGCACTAAGAACGTTTCCCCTCAAAGAAACCTTTAGTTGACAAGCCATCCTCTTCTGAACATGACCTACACATTCTAGTTTTTCAATTCTTGCTGTAGTGCAACAACTTCAGTGTCACCAACACTTAAGCAATTAGTGTAACGCGCTTTCTGGTACTTTTCAGACCACTCAAATATTTGTTTAACTCCTGAAACTTCTATTCCTGCACTAGTGCTACTGTAATTGTGTGTAGCCGTCTCCATATTTTAATGACTGACTTCTGGGATAAATATCGAGGTAATTCAAGCGACATAATGAAGGAAAATACTCCATTCTTTCACATAATACAATAATTTAAAAATTGAATTTTTTTTATCAAAAGCCCATTCCATATCCCCTCAAGGGGCTCAAGTACTTGGTTATTAGTGCCCTTATAAAATGGTTCATGGCAAAAGCCAGAGATAGAGTTCAATACAAAATAAAAATCCTAATAAAATCACAAGTATAGATAAATGTATCAAACTAAAAACGCCGGAACTGAAACTTATTTTTAAAAAGGTACCAAAAATATTAAATATTCACACATACAATTCTATTTCTTTATATTGATGCTTACCATTGATACACACTTGAAAACTCCTTGGACCGCTTGTTGATCGTCCGACAGGACCTCTGCAAGACTGGCAGGGAATTGCAGAGAGTCCCCAAGGAGCGCACTAGCAGCACGTGACGGACCGACACACAATGGGCAAAGAGAAGCTGGGTCCCCCTAGCCAACTTAACCTCCTCGCGACGAGATATGCGAGAGGAAGTTACCCAGTTTATCGGACGTTCTTTCACTTCTCTAAGCTTTACCTCAAAGAACTAACCACTCTTCGCGCCAGCACGACAGCACCGCTAGCCCAATGAGTAGGGAGAGTCATGTGAATGCAGCACATGGAAAGGGATTATGTCCAGAATTGAAAACATTGCAGGGCACATTAATATTAAATATAAAATTATTTACTTGAATCTGAAGTGATGAAAGTAAGAAAACATCGTAAAATTCAATGAAAAACCGAATCTGTTGACAGTAAAGCAGGACAATTTTTAAATATAAGAAATACTTAGAGATCATAAGCCTCACTTATTTTAGTTTTTGCTAAAAGTTCTTGAAATTAAACACAAACTAGTTTCATGATGCATTCATCATATTCTCAGTGCCACTCTTGTTTGCAATAATTGCTCGTTACGAACGCTCAATTACTTAATATTTCTATGTATTACCAACCTCTGACAACAAAACAAACCTGTTAGCAGAATCAGTCGGCGGTATTTCAAAATTCATCACGTGGTCTTTATTTTTCAAAATGAATTTATTTTACCAAACCATTAAATCTATAGGTCCATTTAATTATTTTAATAATTCAACCTCCGGATTTATTTCATGATTAAATGACCAAAAATGATCTGCCACAATTGATTTATCAATCTGTGTACATTTAATATTTCTAAAATGTTCTTTGATTCTGGTTTCCAAATGACGTTTAGTTTTACTAATATAAACCCTGTCACAATCCAAACAGCTAAATTGATAAATGTCTGATTTTTTATAATTTAGAATTATACCTACCCTCTTTAGAAAAATTCAGCAAATGTTTTATATTATATTTATTTTGAGGAACCAAAGTTATTCCATGTACTTTAAACATTTTTATAAATTTTTATTAGCCCAAGAATGGCAAGTAAACTTTTTAAAATTATATTCATCTTATTTTCTTGAAGGTAGAAACTTCTTTAACAGCCTTTTGGTATTTAAATTTCTCTCTTTTTTATGTATAAAATCTGTATTATTAGCCGTTAATTACTGCAGTAGCCACCACCCCCAGGAGGCAGGGATGAAATGAGGGGACCGAAGGTACCACACAGGGTCGCAGCTAGACAGGCCACAGAGACGCGCGGAAATCCCTAACAAGTGCTGAGATCTCTTCATCCCGGCGTCAGGCCCCGCCAAGCAGCCATCCTGATAATGTGTTTATATTCTGTGTTAAATTCTTCCTTATTAAGGGGTATATGTACCTCTTCGTAACTATTTAAAACAGCAAATTCGTGTGAAAAAGAATTAAAACTTTTATTTGTTGTGTAATTATCAGCATGAGCAGATTTTCTATAAATGCCAAAATTCAATTTATTGTTATGTCTTATTATCTTTAAATCTAGGAACGGAAGACAGTCATTTTCGGTTTCCAAAGTGAATTTTAGGGCTTTATCTTGTAAATTTCAAAGTTTTAAAGCATGGTTTATATGTTTCTCAGGAACAATAGTAAAAATGTCATCCATATCTGTACCATGTTTTAAAAATTAAATAGAAAGCTGTAGTGAGCTGTATTTCAAAACACCTGATAAAAAGATTAGCAAGAGATGGCGAAAGTGGACCACCCATTGGCAAGCCAGAAGTTTGTTGAAAGAAATTACCACTAATATTTCAAGAACTCGCAGCAAATACTAAGATAGCTGAAGCTTTTAGTGTCTAAGATATTTATTATAATTATATAAAGTAAAGATGGACTTAGTTTCCGTTACCTCAGAGCCGGTTTCCTCGTCGATGGTCTGCAGGAAGGTTGCTGCGTCCTTGGTGGCATATCCTGGCCGCAGAAGCGGTAGAGTTTTGGTGGGCTTGAAGATCCTGTCGAACCACGGGATGGAATGTTCCTTGGCCATCTTGACGGCCCGGTAATGGTTGCGCGTCTCTGCTTCGTCCCTCATGATGCCGCAGGAGATCATGAGGAACAAAGGCACCAGGATGAACGCAGTGAAGCCGAGGATTGCCAAGACCCCTATCAGCTGCCAGTACAACTGGTTGCCCATGTCTTGTGGTCTGTAGTCCGGGGAGTACAAGGGTGCCAACACCGACCCCAGTATGCCACATACCAGGTGCACTGGGATCACGTTGAGGTCGTCCTCCAGGTAACACAAGAAGCTCAGCCGTGTCACGATGTGGGAGATCATTGCCCCGAACGTTCTGTTGAAAACTTCACACCATTAACACACACAATGAAAACCGGGAACATAAGTTATGTGGTCAATTCCTTCATTGACTGGAGTAGAGTTCATTGCTATAGCTAGGGCTGCCAGGTTTTGTTTACCAAACAAATCTGACGTGTTGTACTCACATGACTTTCTCTACCCTTGTACTAACCATACTTACAATCTCTCATTCCTATATCTTCTTCCTGTTAGTTGAGATAAACATTTGCAGAAATCATCTTATTGTTTATTTCCTTGTAGGTACGAGGGGAATATGGGAACAGTAGACTTTGAGCGATAGTCAAATCTTTTAAAGCTTTCAAATTTCGTTCTCTTTGTACGGTTACCATATAAAACAATGAATAACGATGTTCCATTTGACAGAAGTTCCCCAAAACTGGCACAAATAAGAATATCTCCGAAAAGGTTCACTTTACAAAAAAAAAAAAAATTTATTCAGACATAAACTGTGTGTTCTAGCAAGACCAACATTTTTTGTATAGTAAGATTTGGTATTTCTCTCAGGGTTTACCAGTCGTCCAGAGTAAACAGGACTACATGGGCTATAGCCAAAAAATTCAAGATAGACATTTCATTTGTCATAAAAATATCTCAAACATATGACATTTTAATCAAAATCGTTAGAAACATTTTCAAGAAAATCAAAATTTTCGAAAGATTTTCAATGTAAAGGGTAGTTTAGGGTGGGAGAATTTTCTCTAAAATATTTGTGTGGCATCCTTGAAAGATATTAAACTCAAATACCAAGCTTGCTTTTTAATGTACCTAATTAATGTTTTTTCATACAATACAGTCAATCTTACGATGAGAACAATTGAAAGTGTGTTTCAGGACAGAATTATTGGTAGAAATGTGTGGCCCCCTCGGTTCCCCGACCTCACCCCCTGCGATTTCTATTTCTGGGGTAACTTAAAGCATAAAGTGTACAAGACAAACCCACACACTCTGGAAGAATTAAAACAAAATATCCGCTAGGAAACTGCCAGCATTTCTCAACGTGAACTACGGCGAGTGATGGATAGTTTCCTAAAGCGGTGCCAAAATGTATGGACAACAACGGTGGCCAGTTTCAGCATCTGCTTTAATTATACTGGTAGGTAAGTAAAGCCTTTAAAAGTAGTTTTAAAAATGCTGTATGGTTTTATCCGCGCTGTTCTATGAGAGCGGCAGACGGCGACGAGCCTAGAGGACCCGTACAGACAAAACACAACGGAGCCGGTTTACAGTCTTTTGGATCACCCGTTATGTATTTAATGCACTACTGTATTGCGAACACAAAAATAACAACAGTAAGTAGAACTGTACATATATACTGCTCTAAAACAATTCAAGACAAAATCACGCAAACACGAGCAATACAATTGCGTCCACAGATTGATTAATTAATTAATTAATTAATTAATACGGCGTCTGAACAGGATCTTGTTTTAAAATCCATCGGTTGGCTTCTCTGCAACGTGTTCAGAAAACAAGGGCTATGCGGCAACATAACAGAGGCAATAACACCAACTATGGTCGTAGCTTTACCACAAATGAGATGAACGTAAAACAACCCCCCCCCCTCCCCCTCCTTACTGCAGATATTGAATGAGAATATAATAGAAACAGCAAAAGTTACTACACCAAGGGGTAAGAACACGAATACAAACCATGCTGGTCCGAAACCTTAACAACATGTAACAAGACTAGTAACCAAGCCCGTATGAAAACTGAGAAAACCAGAAACTCAGGAGATGTAGTAACCTGGAAGTGTGTGTGTGCGCGCGTGTGTGTATGTGTGTATGTGTGTATGTGTGTGCGTGTACGTGTGTATGTGTGTGCGTGTGTGTATGTGTGTATGTGTGCGTGTGTGTATGTGTGTGCGTGTATGTGTGTTCGCATGTGTATGTGTGTGCGTGTGTGTATGTGTGTACGTGTGTGTATGCGTACGTGTGTGTATGTGTACGTGTGTGTATGTGTACGTGTGTGTATGTGTGTGCGTGCGTGTATGTGTGCGTGTGTGTATGTCTGTATGTGTGGGTGTGAGTATGTGTGTGCGTGTGTGTATGTGTGTGCGTGTATGTGTGTGCGTGTGTGTATGTGTGCGTGTTTTTTTTTTTTTTTAATTAACGTCCTCCAACATTGTGTCATATCGGACGAATGAATGAAATGGGTGAAATGATGCTCAAATGAGCCCGAGGTCCACGGAGCTTTAAGTTACCCGACATTCGTCTTCTCAGGGTAGGGAAAACCTCGGAAAAAAACCTTACCCGGATAACTTACCCTAAGCGAGATTCGAACTCGCGACCTCTTGAACGTGAGGCAGACACGCTAACCATCACGCTATCGAGGCGGGCATGTGTGCGTGTGTGTCTGTATGTGTGTGCGTGTGTGTATGTGTGCGTGCGCGTGTATGTATGTGTGTGCGTGTGTGTATGTGTGCGTGCGTGTGTATGTGCATGTGTGTATGCGTGTGTGTATGTGTGTGCGTGTGTGTATGTGTGCGTGTGTGTCTGTATGTGTGTGTATGTGTGCGTGCGCGTGTATGTATGTATGTGCATGTGTATGTGTGTGCGTGTGTGCATGAGCATGTGTGTATGCGTGTGTGTATGTGTGTTCGTGTGTGTGTGTGTGTGTCTAATGCTCAGAATTTGATAATAAAATCATTCTTCTTCTTGCCTCCCAATATTTAGACACTAGATCTTCTTCATTTTGGAGAATTTCACATACAATTAGGTGATCAATGTTCATTAAGTAATTTTTTCCACATAAACAGCACAATCTTGAACAAATGTCCACTCAGACAATCATGGCTTCAGATTAATCTGAACATTGCAATTGAGGATTTTCTTGGTAGATCTGAAATAGGGATTTCGACTGTTGAACACACTTAACAACAAATATCCACCAAAACAGTCACAACCATTTACAATAAATAAACTAATGAAGTAAAAACAATTGATAGTTTTGCAACAGTGGCTGCTGGTGAACTTTGACCGTTGCACAGATGGAGCTGAATAGCAGATAACATTAGTGGGCTTTCTAACACAAGTGAAACCTTTCATATTTGCTGATAATATACAGAATGAACTTTGAGAAGGTGAAAACAACGTAACAGAAAGGAGCTTGGAGATAAGAGGTTATTAAAAACATAACAATTGCATGCTCGCAACGAGAAAAATGAGACTATAATCTGAGAGAAAAGTGCATTGGAACCGATAAGGGAATCCACTATATCTTCGCAAACTTCTGCTTAAGTGCAAGGGTTGTTTTCACCGGGAGAATATCTGTCTACAGTAGAAACAGGGTGTGTTGTGTTGTAGTCCAGTGTTACAAGGATTTCATTCATTTTCAGGAATTATAAAAAATAAAATTGTTCAGAAAGATGATACTAAACACTAAACTTCTGAAACAATAAATAAGATTTTTCCTTTTGTTGATTTGATCTTTTTTACTTTCTCTCTGACTATAGCACGTAAGTAGGGGGAATATTGAATTCCACCCAAAAATTCCAAGTCGAGATTTCACCGAAATGTGTTTTGAGGCTCCCTAAATCCAAAAACAGCATTTAAGAAAAATGTCGCCTGTGTTTGTGAATAGCATTATTCAAAAACGAAAAGTTGATAAGTACCAAACATGATATTGAAGTTCATCTTAAAAGGATGAGACACAAAGATTTTCAAAAAGTCCCCCCCCCCCAACCCCAAACTACCATTTACATGGAGAAGTGTTCAGATGTTTTTATTTTCTCAAAAATGATTAAAGATTTTGATTAAAACACCATAATAAGTTTAAGATATTTTCATGGCAAATGAAATGTATAGGTATGTTGAATTTTGTGGGAATGTCCTCTGAAGTCCTCTTTATCCTGAATGACTTTTGTATAACTGATAAACTCTAAGAGATGGACAAAGTATTGCTACCCAAGAGCATGCCCACAAAAGCGGAAAGCTTCAATAAAAGCCCATGATAATAAATATGAAATCTTTTTCACAAAAAATACACATTTTAAAAAAGTTATATAAATACATACTTTCATGTACTTCTCCATAAACACACAAATCTGATTTTAATGAAGAACTGAAGCTATTAACAGTGAAGCAATACTGTGATGGCGGGCGCGGCACAAAACAAAGGGCTGTCGGGGCCGGGCTACTTCACACGACATACAGGGAAAAGGCGCTTAAGGTCGGGCTGCCTCGCGTGACGGTTTGTATGCGGGTGACTAACAGCAACGGAAGCGGCTACACGAAAGGGGCTTTCTCCAGAACTTTCTAGAAAAATCTGACCAAGTGATAGTCGGCGTGTGTGTAGAAGTCGAGAAAGGTCCCTGTGACGCCATCTCCACTATATAAGGAGACCAGGAAACAGCAAAGAGTGAGTTTACGCTTATAGACATGAGTCTCAGCAAGTACAAGACGGCTATGCGTGTGTGTCGTCACGAAAGATACGTCGGTTGTCGTGAAAAAGATTATAACGGACGTCGTTATTTGATGCAATAGCTTGAATAGCTCATGTTGAATCACTTAAAATAATAGCATTTTGAAAAGAATTTATTCTGTATATAAGATGTGTTGGTGCTGCCTGTAAGGCCTGGATTTTTCCATCAGAAGGGTTGAATTTTTTCCCCACAGCTAAATTATAGCTGAATAATTTTGAATATATTCCAGCGTCTGCTCCATCTTCATCATCCAATATGGAACCGCCACAGCCATAGTGGTTCGGGATATAAGCTTAATTTGTCTTAATTCGGAGGGAGTCCTGTTACTTTTAAGTACATGTTCCATCAAGTTTAAGTTATAGTTAATATCTATGTCGTCTATTGGTGAAACTGCTATTAGGAATCTCTCAGGCTTTTGATTTGGATTATGGTGTTCTTGTAATTTATTAGTTTTCTGTATGAAGTCCTATTGAGTTTTAAGATTTCTCTCTCTCTGTTTTGATATTTTTGCCAACAGTTAGCTTGAGGTAGTCTTATTGATTTGTCATATTGAGTTAAAGCTTGTTTATTAATCTGATGGATTATTGGAGGAGTTTCAGTACGTCACCGTTATGGGAGTAGATTTAACATCACCTATCTTTCGCAAAGGATTTATTAAGGATTTTTTTATTCGAGCTTACAACCTCCCCTTAGTGATTTAGCGTTTGTTACAATAGTCAGCAAAGCCTAGAGCCCCTAAGATATTTGTTATAGTTGTAGAGTTAGATTAAGGTATTCACAGTAGTAAAGTGGAACCAACTCCTAGCATGTTAATGGCTCTGATGAGCTAAAGTTAGATATGAACGGATCGATTCCTACTGGATGGAAGCAAAGAACTGTGCTCCAGCCAGTGAAGGTAGTGAGCGAGTGAGACAGGGTGAGGAGGTACGTACCCCAGAGCAAGAGCCAGTAGGGGATGGTACAAGTCCATACCGGAGGTGACCGTCACGAGGCCAGCCACACAACCCTGGAAGCACATCACCATCCTCCAGTACATCTGGTGGACGCTGCCCATGGCCTTCTGGAGCACTCCTATCGCCAGTCCCCCGCCACACACAGCTGCCAAGTTGTTCAGTAGTGCAATCCTGGGCTCTGAGGTCGTCATCAGTCCCGCTATCACCAAGGTATAACCTAGCAAGTTCACACAACATTAGTCCCATACTGCCTACCGCCACACACAGCTGCCAAGTTGTTCAGTAGTGCAATCCTGGGTTCTGACGTCACCAGCAGTCCCGCTATCACCAAGGTATAACCTAGCAAGTTCACACAACATTAGTCCCATACTACCTACCGCCACACACAGCTGCCAAGTTGTTGAGTAGTGCAATCCTGGGCTCTGACGTCACCAGCAGTCCCGCTATCACCATGGTATAACCTAGCAAGTTCACACAACATTAGTCCCATACTGCCTACCGCCACACACAGCTGCCAAGTTGTTCAGTAGTGCAATCCTGGGTTCTGACGTCACCAGCAGTCCCGCTATCACCATGGTATAACCTAGCAAGTTCACACAACATTAGTCCCATACTGCCTACCGCCACACACAGCTGCCAAGTTGTTGAGTAGTGCAATCCTGGGCTCTGACGTCACCAGCAGTCCCGCTATCACCATGGTATAACCTAGCAAGTTCACACAACATTAGTCCCATACTACCTACCGCCACACACAGCTGCCAAGTTGTTCAGTAGTGCAATACTGGGCTCTGACGTCGTCATCAGTCCCGCTATCACCATGGTATAACCTAGCAAGTTCACACAACATTAGTCCCATACTACCTACCGCCACACACAGCTGCCACGTTGTTCAGTAGTGCAATCCTGGGCTCTGACGTCACCAGCAGTCCCGCTATCACCATGGTATAACCTAGCAAGTTCATACAACATTAGTCACATACTGCCTACCGCCACACACAGCTGCCAAGTTGTTGAGTAGTGCAATCCTGGGCTCTGACGTCGTCATCAGTCCCGCTATCACCATGGTATAACCTAGCAAGTTCACACAACATTAGTCCCATACTGCCTACCGCCACACACAGCTGCCACGTTGTTCAGTAGTGCAATCCTGGGCTCTGACGTCACCAGCAGTCCCGCTATCACCATGGTATAACCTAGCAAGTTCATACAACATTAGTCCCATACTACCTACCGCCACACACAGCTGCCACGTTGTTCAGTAGTGCAATCCTGGGCTCTGACGTCGTCATCAGTCCCGCTATCACCATGGTATAACCTAGCAAGTTCATACAACATTAGTCACATACTGCCTACCGCCACACACAGCTGCCAAGTTGTTGAGTAGTGCAATCCTGGGCTCTGACGTCACCAGCAGTCCCGCTATCACCATGGTATAACCTAGCAAGTTCACACAACATTAGTCCCATACTGCCTACCGCCACACACAGCTGCCAAGTTGTTGAGTAGTGCAATCCTGGGCTCTGACGTCACCAGCAGTCCCGCTATCACCATGGTATAACCTAGCAAGTTCATACAACATTAGTCCCATACTGCCTACCGCCACACACAGCTGCCAAGTTGTTCAGTAGTGCAATACTGGGCTCTGACGTCGTCATCAGTCCCGCTATCACCATGGTATAACCTAGCAAGTTCACACAACATTAGTCCCATACTACCTACCGCCACACACAGCTGCCACGTTGTTCAGTAGTGCAATCCTGGGCTCTGACGTCGTCATCAGTCCCGCTATCACCATGGTATAACCTAGCAAGTTCATACAACATTAGTCACATACTGCCTACCGCCACACACAGCTGCCAAGTTGTTGAGTAGTGCAATCCTGGGCTCTGACGTCACCAGCAGTCCCGCTATCACCATGGTATAACCTAGCAAGTTCACACAACATTAGTCCCATACTGCCTACCGCCACACACAGCTGCCACGTTGTTCAGTAGTGCAATCCTGGGCTCTGACGTCACCAGCAGTCCCGCTATCACCATGGTATAACCTAGCAAGTTCATACAACATTAGTCCCATACTACCTACCGAGACACTTGCTGCCACGTTGTTCAGTAGTGCAATCCTGGGCTCTGACGTCGTCATCAGTCCCACTATCACCATGGCATAACCTAGCAAGTTCATACAACATTAGTCCCATACTGCCTACCGCCACACACAGCTGCCAGGTTGTTCAGTAGTGCAATCCTGGGCTCTGACGTCACCAGCAGTCCCGCTATCACCATGGTATAACCTAGCAAGTTCACACAACATTAGTCCCATACTGCCTACCGCCACACACAGCTGCCAAGTTGTTCAGTAGTGCAATCCTGGGCTCTGACGTCACCAGCAGTCCCGCTATCACCATGGTATAACCTAGCAAGTTCACACAACATTAGTCCCATACTGCCTACCGCCACACACAGCTGCCAGGTTGTTGAGTAGTGCAATCCTGGGCTCTGACGTCACCAGCAGTCCCGCTATCACCATGGTATAACCTAGCAAGTTCACACAACATTAGTCCCATACTGCCTACCGCCACACACAGCTGCCACGTTGTTCAGTAGTGCAATCCTGGGCTCTGACGTCACCAGCAGTCCCGCTATCACCATGGTATAACCTAGCAAGTTCATACAACATTAGTCACATACTACCTACCGCCACACACAGCTGCCACGTTGTTCAGTAGTGCAATCCTGGGCTCTGACGTCGTCATCAGTCCCGCTATCACCATGGTATAACCTAGCAAGTTCATACAACATTAGTCCCATACTGCCTACCGCCACACACAGCTGCCACGTTGTTCAGTAGTGCAATCCTGGGCTCTGACGTCGTCATCAGTCCCGCTATCACCATGGTATAACCTAGCAAGTTCATACAACATTAGTCCCATACTGCCTACCGCCACACACAGCTGCCACGTTGTTCAGTAGTGCAATCCTGGGCTCTGACGTCACCATCAGTCCCGCTATCACCATGGTATAACCTAGCAAGTTCATACAACATTAGTCACATACTGCCTACCGCCACACACAGCTGCCAAGTTGTTGAGTAGTGCAATCCTGGGCTCTGACGTCGTCATCAGTCCCGCTATCACCATGGTATAACCTAGCAAGTTCATACAACATTAGTCCCATACTGCCTACCGCCACACACAGCTGCCAAGTTGTTCAGTAGTGCAATCCTGGGCTCTGACGTCACCATCAGTCCCGCTATCACCATGGTATAACCTAGCAAGTTCATACAACATTAGTCCCATACTGCCTACCGCCACACACAGCTGCCACGTTGTTCAGTAGTGCAATCCTGGGCTCTGACGTCGTCATCAGTCCCGCTATCACCATGGTATAACCTAGCAAGTTCATACAACATTAGTCCCATACTGCCTACCGCCACACACAGCTGCCACGTTGTTCAGTAGTGCAATCCTGGGCTCTGACGTCGTCATCAGTCCCGCTATCACCATGGTATAACCTAGCAAGTTCATACAACATTAGTCACATACTACCTACCGCCACACACAGCTGCCACGTTGTTCAGTAGTGCAATCCTGGGCTCTGACGTCACCAGCAGTCCCGCTATCACCATGGTATAACCTAGCAAGTTCATACAACATTAGTCCCATACTGCCTACCGCCACACACAGCTGCCAAGTTGTTCAGTAGTGCAATCCTGGGCTCTGACGTCACCAGCAGTCCCGCTATCACCATGGTATAACCTAGCAAGTTCACACAACATTAGTCACATACTGCCTACCGCCACACACAGCTGCCAAGTTGTTCAGTAGTGCAATCCTGGGGTCTGGCGTCGTCATCAGTCCCGCTATCACCATGGTATAACCTAGCAAGTTCACACAACATTAGTCCCATACTATCTACCGCCACACACAGCTGCCAAGTTGTTCAGTAGTGCAATCCTGGGCTCTGGCGTCGTCATCAGTCCCGCTATCACCATGGTATAACCTAGCAAGTTCACACAACATTAGTCCCATACTATCTACCGCCACACACAGCTGCCACGTTGTTCAGTAGTGCAATCCTGGGCTCTGACGTCACCAGCAGTCCCGCTATCACCATGATATAACCTAGCAAGTTCACACAACATTAGTCCCATACTGCCTACCGCCACACACAGCTGCCACGTTGTTCAGTAGTGCAATCCTGGGCTCTGACGTCACCAGCAGTCCCGCTATCACCATGGTATAACCTAGCAAGTTCATACAACATTAGTCACATACTGCCTACCGCCACACACAGCTGCCAAGTTGTTCAGTAGTGCAATCCTGGGCTCTGACGTCACCAGCAGTCCCGCTATCACCATGGTATAACCTAGCAAGTTCACACAACATTAGTCACATACTGCCTACCGCCACACACAGCTGCCAAGTTGTTCAGTAGTGCAATCCTGGGCTCTGACGTCACCAGCAGTCCCGCTATCACCATGGTATAACCTAGCAAGTTCATACAACATTAGTCACATACTGCCTACCGCCACACACAGCTGCCAAGTTGTTGAGTAGTGCAATCCTGGGCTCTGACGTCACCAGCAGTCCCGCTATCACCATGGTATAACCTAGCAAGTTCACACAACATTAGTCACATACTGCCTACCGCCACACACAGCTGCCAAGTTGTTGAGTAGTGCAATCCTGGGCTCTGACGTCACCAGCAGTCCCGCTATCACCATGGTATAACCTAGCAAGTTCATACAACATTAGTCCCATACTGCCTACCGCCACACACAGCTGCCACGTTGTTCAGTAGTGCAATCCTGGGCTCTGACGTCGTCATCAGTCCCGCTATCACCATGGTATAACCTAGCAAGTTCATACAACATTAGTCACATACTGCCTACCGCCACACACAGCTGCCAAGTTGTTGAGTAGTGCAATCCTGGGCTCTGACGTCACCAGCAGTCCCGCTATCACCATGGTATAACCTAGCAAGTTCACACAACATTAGTCACATACTGCCTACCGCCACACACAGCTGCCAAGTTGTTGAGTAGTGCAATCCTGGGCTCTGACGTCACCAGCAGTCCCGCTATCACCATGGTATAACCTAGCAAGTTCACACAACATTAGTCACATACTACCTACCGCCACACACAGCTGCCAAGTTGTTCAGTAGTGCAATCCTGGGCTCTGACGTCGTCATCAGTCCCGCTATCACCATGGTATAACCTAGCAAGTTCATACAACATTAGTCCCATACTGCCTACCGCCACACACAGCTGCCACGTTGTTCAGTAGTGCAATCCTGGGCTCTGACGTCGTCATCAGTCCCGCTATCACCATGGTATAACCTAGCAAGTTCATACAACATTAGTCCCATACTACCTACCGCCACACACAGCTGCCACGTTGTTCAGTAGTGCAATCCTGGGCTCTGACGTCACCAGCAGTCCCGCTATCACCATGGTATAACCTAGCAAGTTCACACAACATTAGTCCCATACTACCTACCGCCACACACAGCTGCCAAGTTGTTCAGTAGTGCAATCCTGGGCTCTGACGTCGTCATCAGTCCCGCTATCACCATGGTATAACCTAGCAAGTTCATACAACATTAGTCCCATACTACCTACCGCCACACACAGCTGCCACGTTGTTCAGTAGTGCAATCCTGGGCTCTGACGTCGTCATCAGTCCCGCTATCACCATGGTATAACCTAGCAAGTTCATACAACATTAGTCCCATACTACCTACCGCCACACACAGCTGCCAAGTTGTTCAGTAGTGCAATCCTGGGCTCTGACGTCGTCATCAGTCCCGCTATCACCATGGTATAACCTAGCAAGTTCATACAACATTAGTCCCATACTACCTACCGCCACACACAGCTGCCACGTTGTTCAGTAGTGCAATCCTGGGCTCTGACGTCGTCATCAGTCCCGCTATCACCATGGTATAACCTAGCAAGTTCATACAACATTAGTCACATACTGCCTACCGCCACACACAGCTGCCAAGTTGTTCAGTAGTGCAATCCTGGGCTGGTGAACATTGAACATGTCAATTGAGATGTACAAAACATTGTCAATAAATATACAGAATGAGCACATGAAACTCATTATATACAGGAACAAAAAAGAAAGAAAGAAACAACAGCAAAGGGGATAATGGAAACATAATCAAAACTTACCTGAAATTTGTCAGATAAGAATTGAATTTTGTGTTAAATTTACACTAGGCATTTCCAGCCATATTCTACTGTTTAGTTCTAATATAATAATAATTCAGTTATAATATAATTAGAAATGAATAGCATCTTTTGTTCGATGGTTCTATACATATACATTTGAGGAGCTTTCACACAGGCATCAGATGTGATTAATAATGATTTGTCACTAAAGAAGCTAGAGATCACTTACAGAATTACATAAGCTTTCACAGGATGATTTATCATTTAGATTATCTTATGCAGAATAAAATGAGTTAGAAGCTACTTAAAAAGCTACATAAGCATTAACAGGAATAAAACTATTACAATTGTTCCTTAGCTCTTTCGCTGTGTAATAGATTCTCTCATATTTGTGTCCTGGTGTGTAATTTTGCCTTCGGCATGATCTAAAACGTTGAGAAATAAATCTTCGCCAATTCCTAGAAAATTGCGATAGTTTTCCGGGTCCTCTAACCTCAATTCGTTTTGCAGTAGACCCAATATACCTCAGCCCGTGTTCTGTTCTCATGACCGTGTCTGCCTATGTCTTTTACTTCTAATGCATCTTTCCTTCCTACTCAGACTTGTGAAAATATATCCCAAACCTATACTTAATATAGCAATTGCTAAATTAATATTTGCGTCCGCCATGTTTATTTCTCACGTTTGCTACGTTAACTATCATTTGTATTGGACCAAAATGAACCATAGTGTGACAGACACTGTTTGTTTTGTGTGCAATTCCACTGGATACAAAAAGCTTGGTCAAAAAGTTGGACCGTGAGACACCGGCTTGTGTGAAAACTGCATTTAATTGAGGTACACGTGCTTGTATTTCGAGCGCTGATGTTGGCAACAGCTCGACAGGAGAATGGAGGGATGCGCGTGAGACAAATGCTCCCATGATGTCGTGGGTGAAGCCCGTCGCGAACTTTTCCTTATAATCCATAAGTTCTTGCACCTTCCCTCAATTAAGTCCAATTTACAGACATAAACACAAATAAATAACATATTATGTGCGTCAATTATTGTTCTTAAAGGTTTATTCTTAATACTTGTGCAATAAAACAATGCAATATCGTGTTAAAATGCGCAAAATTCATGTGAAGAGTTATAGTAAATACGCTACACTATCCAAAATATTTTCAATGTCCATGAAAGCAAAGAAATTAATTACTTTAAAAGTAATTATTTTTTCTTCCTGCCAGATATTGATGGTGTTTGTTGGGTATTAGAGTTTATAAAATAATACAACTGTTGTGATATATTAGTTTTTGATGCGCATGAAGTATTTTGGATGTTAAAGTATTTTCGCAGTGTGAATAAATTTAATTAATTCCCTCAAAACTATAAAATAAATTGTGCTGGAACTTTGCGTGGTAGTTTATAACATAATTACCGTTAAGTGTGCGAAGTATTAATTTCATACCTTTAAAAATATAGAAAATTCAAATTTCAGTGCCAGGGTCCCTTAAGAGTAGGTATATAAGAAGCTGACCTGCGAATATGTTGCCTGGGGAATTGGGTGGCAAGGAGCACTCGTCCAGCTCGCTGTGTATCAGGAGACGCCTGCCCAGGAAGATGGCGCCGATGAGGGCCGCCATGCCCCCAGAAACATGTGACGTGGTAGTCCCGATGTGATCCCGGTACTCCTTGAGCCAGCTGGAGTCCGAAGCGACCCAGTGCAACACCAGAGGGTGCACCAGTACAGCAAACACGCCGCTGGCGATCAGGTGACCCACTATGGACATCCTTCCTGCTGTGGCTGAGGCGAAGATGGCTCCAGCCACCATTACTGTGCTCCACCCCGACACAACCTTGTCGATGTGCATGTCCTGCACTGGCATCCATTCTGGATAACCCACAAACCCCGATACGTCCTTCCCGTAAGCCAGGGTATAACCTATGCCCAGGTACAGAGCCGTGGAGATGCACATATCCACCAGGTTCTGGATCACCAGTTTATTCGCGTTATTGCATGGCACACTGCTTATCTGAATAAGCACAAACCCCGCTCTCAACAGCAGCACCATGACACCGTTATAAAACCAAAAATAGTCCTCATAGTCGATGTTATTGGCTATGGTTCCATTTGGGATGAAGGAATGGTTTGATTCCATCGTGATTCGCAGCACTTCATGTACGTTGCACAAACGCAAAAACAATCAGCAGCCACTGATATTTCACCAGTTGCTCATTTCCTGCCCAGTAATGACAAAACGGAATTCTACATTTGTGGCTGAGATACCCTTCATACTTAACTCGCATTTAAATATGCGAGACTTGTATGGATGTTCATAATAAGAAATAAATAAGTATTGTTGTATAACAATAAAATATCTAACAAAATACGTACGATATTGATGGAATGAGGTAATACCAACATGCCTTAAAACCAAAAGTTCTTGTTATTATTTAACGATACTCGTGATGTGTTGCACTCACATGACTTTCTCTACACTTGCACAAACCATTCTTACAAATTCTTATTCCTATATCTGCTTCATGTTAATCGAGATAAACATTTGTACAAATTATCTTTTTGTTAATTTGCTTGTACGTGCACGAGGAATATGGGAATACAGTAGGCTTTGTGCGATAGTAAAATCTTTTAAGATTGGTCGTTTTACGATAACGAAATTCCGTTCTCTTTGCATGAACAGGACATAAATAATCTGATTTGTTCCCAAGGTCGCGGGTTCAAATCCGATCCAGACCGATGATTTTAAGTGTGCTTAAAAACGACAGCTCCATGTCAGTAGATTTACTGGCATGTAAAAGAACTCCTGCGGGACGAAATTCCGGCACACTGGCGACGCTGATGTGATCCTGGCAATTGACAGCGTCGTTAAACATTAAAATAATTTAAATGTTTAATTTATACTCTTGTGCAAACTATTCTTAAAGACGTTTATTTCTCTATTTCATGTTAATCGAAATAAACATTTGCGAAACATTATTTCTTTATGCCAACAAGTTTAGTGCTGGTGTTTTTAAACACACATGCCGTGTGTGGGCAGTGTTTAAGAAGTGGAATCAGGACATAAAGTACTTTTATATATATATATATATATATATATATATATATATATATATATATATATATATATATATATATATATATATATGGATGTTTATATGAAGCTGATGAACCCCAACACGGTTGACCGATCACCAGGAAAATTGGCACATCTAAGTTCTTTTCATAGGAAAGGTATTTATAATATACATTTTACTATGCAACTAATTACATTCACATGGTTTTCTCTACTAGCATTTCTTTTACGTAACACTTCACACGGGTTTCTCTGCTGCCCCTTCAACATAAAATTCATACAATTTTCTATGATTGAAATAGACATGCAACATAGTACATTCACACGGGTTTTTCTACTCACATTTCTTTTGCGAAACATAATGAGATTTATTTCTCTGTTGCCTCTTCTATAAACAATTCTCTATATTTTCTATTGGTTTCTATATGTTTGAAACAAATGGAGGTATTACGTTCACACGGCTTTCACTATTCACTTTTCTTTCATGTTTCACATTCACATCTCTTTCTCTACTCACTCTTCTACAAATAATTTTATTCATATTTTTCTATATGGTTGGATTACAAAGGCAAGGCATTACATTCACCTAACACATTCACATGTCTTCTTCTGCTCATTCTTCTACAAACAATTAATACAATTTTCTATATGATTGTGATAGAAATGCAACACATTACATTCACATGACTTTCTCTATTGGCATTTCTTTATGTAGAATTTGTAGTTGTTGAACAGTGGTTTTGTGCAGTGTCTTACCGGTATTTTTATTTTGTTCATTTTTTGTTATTTATAATATCCTAAGAATTTTAATTAGTATATTCCGATGTGTTTTCAGACATTGATGTGCCGGACAGATGGAGCGGGTGTTTGCGTATGGTGAACGCTGTTCTCGGCGCTGGGTGGTGTTGTGTGGTCGCTGTCCTCTCGAGGGGGAGACGGATGAAGATCCCCTACCACTTGTTAGGGACTTCCGCACGTCTCTGTGGCTTCCTGCGGTTTTATCACTTCAGCTGTTCCTCTTAGTACGAGTAAGTCTATGTGGAGGGTGCAGTGCACGAGGTGTCCCCCCGTAGTCTACGTAATTCTCCTAGTCCGGTCATGGCCCAGTCAAGTAAAACCACAATCGCCTAATGCATCCATATTCTAAACAACCAAAAAATTGCTCGGTAAATTCACACAAAAGATACATTTTTATCATTATGGTATATAATGTTAGTCTTGTATCAGACTACCATTACTCTGATTCGCGCCATAGCCTGTGTTTTTCGTTAGCCACGTCTGTGATCGTACATAACTGGTAAATCGTAAGAGATGAAATCTTACTGTACAAAAAATATAGAAAAATATCAATACATATTTTATGGAATAAATAATTTTCGAGTTATACCGTATTATTTGTCTGAATTTTCCAATATCTACACTTTCCTCAAATAGTAATATGTTATTTTTTTTTTTTTTTTTTTTTTTTAATGTCCTGAAGATGCAAAGCGTGTGGCATTTCCAAGTCATCAGATAGCAATCGGTATTCTTAAAGTATTTGACTTTCGCTTAGCCCTACCGTATTACCCTGCTCCCATTGTATCTACCAGCAAATATATAATAAAACAATTCCTGCAAATGTTTACCTCGAAGTATATTTTGTATGAAGTGTTTTTACAAGCGTAGAGAAAGTTATGTGAGTGCAACACATATTTTACTATGCAGATCTAGGGATATATGTTTTACAAAGAGATTAAGTCTACGGTCAAGGACTCCCCAGTATTTCTTTGGCAACAGTGACCACTGCCCTCTAGCGCATTCTGACGCATGCAGCATGACTGACCCGAGTGAAGCGTATTTTCCACTGAAATGCCCTGGTGCTAGCGCGGTTCGCTTTTGCCGCAATGTAGTGTGGGAACATGGCGGCAAGTGGTGTGGTGTGTCGGGCCAATGTGCTTTTTGTTTTCGATTTAAGTCGTGCTTTCAACTTATCGTGCTTTGTTGGTGGAGGACCATGTAATAAGGTAAATACCGTCTACAGTGCCATGTAGTTATTTTGTGTGGTTACGCCATAGTTTCTTAGATATTTGCAAAAGTTTGTCGCCCGGGGTGGGTTTGACAGCTGAATACGAATCCATGCAGTGAGCAACAGTGTGAAGAGCATTAGTATGTACAAACAGCCAATCTAACACCTCCCAAAACATTGTACACACCGTCAAATTACACGGACAGGGATATAATATAACATACGCTAATGTCAGAAATGAGTCATTTTAGCTTAGCTGCTTCATTCAGTAAGAAATGTATGTATGCATCTCATTTAAATACAGTTTTGTATGCAGATGAGAGGAGTCATTGATATCTTCCGTAACTAGAGCGCCGTGAGGTTATAAACCTTCCTACTTAATTACAAATTACGGTAGCAGTTAGTACACAGCAGAAGTAACAATGAACCTAACTGCGGTTATAACAAGATTTATTGTACAGTTTGACAGTATACGTGCATTTACAAAACATTATTAATTCAAAAGAAGCGGCATTGTTTTGTTTTTAAACCATACTGTAATGTTTATGGGCGGGGCAAGTTAGCCAGCGTTTTTATTTTTTCCTGGCTCTTTAAATCACTTCGGTAAAGGTGTTCACATCTGTTAAGATTATATTCTCTGCAGACGTATAGAATTTAAAGACGAACGTAGAAAAAGAACTAAAAATCGCAGTATTTACAGAAGTATTGACACTCGATCAGGGATACCGGCGAGGACAAACTTGAGCAGGAAGAAAAACAAAAGAAAGGTGTACTAATTGATTACTGCGCTGTTTTGTTTTCGTTTCATCTCTAATCTAAACTAAAATCATGCTGTAAAATTGGTTTTATCTTGATGGACAATTAGATCGACGCTGGAAATCAGGTTTTAATCCTTTAGGTGATAGTGATGTTTCTGGACTTCTTTGACAGTGCGTATTTTATTCTATTTCATTTGTTCACTCAATCCAGTCAGTGAAAGTATTACAGAATGCAGTAATCCTTGGAAACTAAGATTGAAATTATATAACACTGTAGAAAAACCCAAAAATTGAGGTTAAAAACAGCAAAAAGGTGCAGTGCTACTATAACTACGAACTAAAGACAATAATACGTTCTTAATCCACTATAAAACTATTTTCTAAAAGTGCTGAAATCAGTAATATGCAGTTCATACCCAGTTTATATAAGTTTTTGTCAGTGTAACATTCAGTTTACGGACATGTAAGTTCGAGTTTGTGATTAATTCGCTATCGCCATAATGTGTTAGATTCCTTTACACAGAACAGTTCCTTTATGTCTATTTTCGAAGCTTACAACGGTGAGAACAAAGAATAATAGACATATTAATTAGTTATGGAATAACTCCATAATGGGTTCACTCCAGATAAAATACATTTGGACATAACGTGTGTGTTTTAGCAAGATCTACATTTTTTGTACAGTAAGATTTGGTCTATCTCTTTCGGTTTACCAGTTATGCAAAAGTCATCGTGTCACTTCCTTGAAAGATATTAAAGTTAAATACCAACTGTGTTTTTAACCGACTTTTTGTTTTGCTGTTCACAGACACACTGACCTTTTTCTAAAAATTATTTTTTTTATTCAAGGGGCCTAAAACATGTATTTCCAGTGAAATCTAGACATCGAAATTTTGGGTCGAATGCAATATTTCCATAGTTACTATACAGTAACTATAGCAGAGAAGGTGAGCAAACTTTATCCAAGTAAGTCATCCTGACCGAGTTTCGAACTCGGACCTTTTGACTGTGAAGCAGACACACAACCCCCACACACCACAAACCTACAAGGGAGGTAAAGTCTTGTAGGCTCGTGGTGTCGTTAAATGGGGCAGCAGATTGTGATACATTTTAACTGGATGCTTTTACAGCTGCAGTAGTAAATGAAATGTTCGCTAGCGGAGGTTAAGCGGGATTTCCGCTATGAATGTTGCAGAATTCGTGTGACCTCCAGTGCACTTTCGTTCGTACGTTATATCCGTTGAAAACTTTGAACCAAATGTCAAGGTTCAGCACGCAAACCTTGTTGTGATTATGGATACTCATCTGTGAAATTAGGCCACTCATAAGTACCCATGGATTTCACTACGTACAAATCATGTATTTAGTTCTTAACGATGTGACCGTTTAAACCATTTCGTATGGCGATTTAAATGTCTGGCTGTAAATTAGCGTAGATTCTTCTTCTTCTTCTTCTTCTTCTTCTTCTTCTTGTTTTTCTTCTCCGCCTTCTCCTCCTCCTCCTCCTCCTCCTTCTTCTTCTTCTTCTTCTTCTTCTTCTTCTTCTTCTTCTTCTTCTTCTTCTTCTTCTTCTTCTCCTTCTCCTCCTCCTCCTCCTCCTCCTCCTCCTCCTTCTTCTTCTTCTTCTTCTTCTTCTTCTCCTCCTCCTCCTCCTCCTCCTTCTTCTCCTTCTCCTTCTCCTTCTCCTTCTTATTGTATTCCACCCAAAATTTCGATGTCGAGATTTCACCGGAAATGTATGTTTTGACCTCCCCTGAATCCCCCCCCCCCCCAAATGCATTTTTAGAAAAAGCTCCGTGTGTCTGTAAACATCATAACAAAAACGAAAAGTCGGTTAAAACCAAGCTTTTTATTTAAGTTTAATATCTTTTAAGGTTATGACACGAAGATTTTGAAGAAAATTCCTCCACCCTGAACTGTCCTTTACGTGGAAAATTTTTCGTAAATTTTGATATTCTCAAGAATGAGTAACGATTTTCATTAAAATGTCATATGTTTAAAATATTTTTATGACAAATGAAATGTATATTTCGAATTTTCTGGCTATAGCCTACGTACTCTGGATGACTGTTGAATAACTCGTAAATCGTAAGAGATCTTACTGCATAAAAAATGCATATCTCCTTAAAACACGATTTATATAAAATACTTTGTGTGTATGTGCGTATCTGAACTATTTCCGAGATATTCCTTGTTGTGTGTTTGAACTTTCCAATACACCTGCTTTTCTCAAATGTGAAGTCGCTGTTCCTTCTTTTTATATCTTGGCCATGTAAAGAGAATGGAGTTTCAAAGCCATGATATAGCGACCAGCCTACTGTGTCCCATATTCCCCTTGTACCTACAAGAAAATATCTAATACAAGAATGTCTACAATGTGTATTAAAATGAAGTAGATAAAAGGGCAGTGTTTTTAAGAATAGTTGTGTGTGAGTGAGTGGAGAAATTCATGTGAATACGCATATAAGGTTTTTTATCGATGCCACACTTGTATTTATTATCCAAAGGAAGCCAAGATATTGTTATCTTCCCCTCCTGTATCAGCAATTAAAGAAAATCAGCGCTTCAGAAAGCCCCAAGATATTACGTAATCAACCCCAAGTTACGAAACGTTTTGCCCCTTTCCTTCTACCCTATCACCTATTCATGCACCAGTTGCTGCCACCTTGCGTGCATATTCATTAACATTTGAAGACTAAAGGATCGCCAGTCAGCGCTAACGAATATGCTGGCTAACGGATCAAAATAAAATGAGCAGTCAGTATCCTTTGCATAAACTTGTGGCGTGCGCAGACAACATCCGGACTGGTATTTACCTGCATGCGAGTCATTCTTGGACGCTGTTCTGCATTCATAATGATTTGGGAACATATCTTGAAGCCAACTGCTTAAGAATTCCTACACCTGCTCTAGTACTAAAGTGCTCGGCGCTCAACAAAGGACGGTCGGGTCAAGTTACTTCACACCATATGCTGTGCCGGCGAGCGGGGCAAAGACGTTCAGGGCCGCACTGCCTCACAGGACTGCTGTGCGTACGTGAATGTCAACAATCGAGGCGGTAGAAACAAAAGCGATGTTGAGAACGTTCGCGAGACTTCTAGCCGAGTCATTTCCGATGCATGTATGTGGGTGGAACTCGAGAAAGATCCGTGTGATGTCATCCCTAGTATATAAGGAGGCCTGAGAAGAACAGTTGAAGTGAATTTTAGAATTGAGTTAGGGACATGAGTTGGCAAGTTTGTCAGTGTGTCGTGTTAGTACGTTATAAGATTGAACGAGCGTCGCGAGTGATTACGTCATTGTAGGTAGTGTATGGGAGTCGGAAAAAGTGAAGAAATACACTGAAAGGACTGAACAAGGTTGTGGGAATTAAGAGTTGCTAGTTGTGATAGACCGAAGTACTGTAGACTGTGTTAACCCTGTAATGGCAGTATATATATATATATATATATATATATATATATATATATATATATATATATATTAAATTTTGAGACACATCGACTCTTTCTTTCTAATTTCTTGTTATGCTAACCTAGATAAGTTGCTGGGATTCGAACGCGCGATGTTTGACTTTGGATGGTTGGCCAGTCTATTAAGTATTGCCTTAACCATCACGGCTATTGGAATCGCTCAGCGGAGGTGGCTCCGAAAGGGATAGGAAAACTGGTATAGGATTTAGAGGAAGAACGGGATATGTAGCAGAATATGTTGCCAATTAAAGGGTTAACTACGAGAAGAGAACTGTATTTGTAGTAATAATTAAGTGATAGAAAAGTAGCAGGACTGATTATTGTCATTTGTCACTTGGTGTCAGAGGTGGGATCCTGGAATTGCCGTTTTGTAACAATAGAGACATAGTTTGGTTATACGGTTCTACTGGCCGTGGTTGTTGCTTGTCAAGGATAAACCTCCTTGGAGCAGTCATGGTCGGGGTTACTTCTGTGACACGCCACTGCGTGTAGTTTTGCTTGGTAAGCGTGTGGTAGTCAATGAAATTATCAGCTAGCGTTCCTTAGCGCGCGCGAACTCTGCCACTATAAAAGATACAAAACAGAATGCTGAAACTTTTCACTAGAGGATTAAGCTCTTGAAAATTCGCACCCTGGAAATAAAACACGGCAAATGCGAGAGGGATGCAGGGCGGTGGGAGGGGTAGGGGGGGGGGGGAGAGCAGAACAGAAGCAAAAAGAAGAGACTGTGTGTGAGAGAGTTTATTTTTAACAGATCGACCTCTCGTCACTCATTTGGTACTTTGTAATAAAAATAGATGCAGGACCACCCGCTTCTTGGCATATATGTGATACATAGCCTTAATGCTCTTGATGTGTCGATAATATCTTAAGTACCTACTTGGTAATTTTCCCCGATATAAACATAGATATAGGCAGTGGCGGTTTCAAGATTCCTTTAGGGCCGAGCTAGCTAACACATTTCGAAACACAGCGTAGTCAATTCCTTTCTAGATTTTCAAACTTACAGGGTTCTTCATTTAAAACCTAACGGGTAGTAATCTTGCTTACAAATACATGGTGCAAACAGCTGAGTTAAAAACCGACATTTAAAAAGAATATTTAACATATCCGAGCATTTTTAAAAACATGATTTTTAGCTTTATTTGCATTATTTCTGACTCGTGAAGGGCCACGTATAAACAGAAGAGCGACATTTTCAAATGTTTACTGTAAGATCTGAATGGGCTAATCAAATTGTAAGCATAGAGCGAGTTTATGAAGGAAGGTAAGTCTGCCG
Source organism: Tenodera sinensis (assembly GCA_030765045.1). Lineage (NCBI taxonomy): Eukaryota > Metazoa > Arthropoda > Insecta > Mantodea > Mantidae > Tenodera > Tenodera sinensis. The sequence continues at coordinate 106,210,273 of CM060972.1, read as the reverse complement.
TAAAAGACTGGGACCCGAGAATATAGCCATATCATTTTAATTGGAAACTTTACTTGAGAGTTATTTTATCTCTTAAGAGTGGATTTACTGATAGAAACCAGGAGAAATTGGAACAATCCACAACTTCCATGAATAGAAATTCCTTGTTCAGTGGCTATCATTAGCGCAGTTAAATTCTTTATCTATGTTATCACTTTCACATCTCTTCCTACAAATTAATTAAAATAACGGTACGCGTAAATAGATCCTCACGGATCAGTATAAAGCGACGTGGAATGCAATTGTTTAGTTTCCGAGGTCAAGGTCATACTGGGTAACGGTGAACTGTTTTATTAATGTAGGAGAACATTAATGTAAACCGCGAAGTAACGAAAACATATACATGGCGTTAAATATTCAATACATGATCAGCATATGGATGCTGTTTTCTGTCCAGTTGTTAAAACATTACTGCAAAATTAGTTTCTGTTTAATTAAACGTGGGTATCGAATTTTCTCAGTCATCAACAATGAGGTTAGGAAGTAAAGTATAATATTGATAATACGTAGATGCGTTAAAATGAGTCACCTGGTTATTCTTTCGTTTTGTACAAATGTTCACTAGGTCATTCTCTGGTTTAGTCAGAGTCGCCAACTGTGTCACATAAATCGCTGAAAAACAATTTATTGACACTAACAATCAAAACAGCACTCCATTTAAATTTCACAACTGTGCTTTTAACAGTTGTTCTGTTCTATTCCACAAGAAAGGTTATTTGTTACTGTTAAAAATAAAGCGATATTTTTTTGAGGTTATGAAGTGACCTATTATAGCAAGAGAAGATCGAAATATCTACATGTAATTCTTGGATTCGGTTTTCCTCAGTTGTACGTGCAAGGAAATAAGCAATTAGATAATTTGTACAAATGTTTATCTCAACTAATAGGAATAAGAGTTTGTAAGAACGTTTAGTATGTGATTGCAAAACAGTAAGTTGTGCAGCTTGTATAGGTAAGCAAGCCAGGATACAACTACTGGGTCTGCCCTGTGTGTCAGTGAATGAATGAATATTGCCAATGCTGAGCATCGCGCCGTTTGCATGTTTCGCATATTTATTCGTTTTGCTGTTACAGCAAACCTTCATTACCAACTGTACAAACAAACATGGGCAATAATGAAGCTCTGTGATGTAGCACAAATGAAGCTACCAACCTTACAGCATAAATAGTGGCCTTCTTACCATTCAAGTTCACAACGATTATGAATGAATATATGTATTTCTCGTATCTCACAATTGCATACAGTTTAGTCTAAAATAACGAACTTGCTTGTAGTGTGTATTAATTTGAGGTCGAGTACACCCGTGTCTAAGTTTGTGTGTTGGTGAACTTGAATAGGAGAGGAGACAGCGGCCGAGCCAAGGAGTCACGACAGAGCAGAGGGCACGGTGTCTGAGGCATTGCTAAGTCTGTCTTTGTTTTCATTCTCCTCGCAGACACATAGTACAAATATTTAGCTCCACTAACACGAAGAAGATATAGGAATAAGAGTTTGCAAGAATGGTTAGTAGAAGAGTAGAGAAAGTCATGTGAGTGTAACAGATCAGATTTTGTTGTAAGCGGATCAATAAATTGATGATCCTGTCGATGTACAAGAGGCTCCAAGGCTGACGTCATCGAGGTGCGGCGTACGGCGTACGCGACAAGTGCCAAGAGAAGGAATGTACCTTGTTGGGCAGGTTGTGACGTATTCAATGAGAGTTGTATCTCGTCAGTTGTAGTAACGCACGCACGAGGTCATTTGAGAACTTCTTGGTACGACCTACTAATTGTTACAGTGTTTGTATTTACGTTTTCAAACAACAATTGTCCGTCAACATAGACATTGTTCAATTGTTCACTGTTTCAGAATGGAGGTTATGTAGTAAGTGATGAAGTTTGTTTCATGGGGTCTTAAAAGCGTTCACATTCGCTGACGTTCACATTAACTAATGGCGCAGGCATGGGGAAGACGGGTGAAAGGAGTACATTGGAGTATTTACCCTCTCCACTTTCCACAACACGCTTATGTATAGGTTTATCTGCTTCTACACTTTTTACTTGCTCTACTACATATATATGTTTTGAGACCCCTGAATCCAAAATAAGCATTTTTAGAAAAAGGTCCGTGTGTGTTTCTGTGTGTCAGTCTGTCAGTCTGTGGACAGCATAACTCAAAAACGAAAAGTCGGTTAAAAACCAAAGTTGGTATTTAAGTTTAATGTCTTTCAAGGATGCGACACGAAGATTTTGAAGAAAATAGCCCCACCCTAAACTACCCTTTACATGGAACATTTTCCGGAAATGTTGAGTTTTTTGAAAATGACTAACGTTTTTGATTAAAATGTCATATGTTTGATATATTTTTATGAGAAGTGAAATGTATATCTTGAATATATATCACAGTAGAGTGTGTTGGTGTCGGTGGTCACTTCCCAGTCCGTCATGTTAGCTCAGCTGTTTCACGGTTGGCTGCACTTTCTGTTTCATGATAACGTATCGCGTTCACTTTAGCTCAACTTTAACGCTGTTATGGTGGCAACACCGTGCCGTTGTTAACAACAACAACAATAATAGTAGGTAATAATAATAACGATAATAATAATACAGAGGTAACCAATGGATGCAATGGTTTGTGAATAGCATAATTGAATAACGAAAAGTCGGTTAAAAATCAAATTTTGTATTTAATACTAAGCTAGTCCCCGTGAATTATAAACACTTTTCATTCTACTCTTCCCAATGCGCTATCGATTATCCTCTCCCACGTTTCTCTTGCAATTCTCATCCACTGCACACCCATCACTGCATTAAATTCTACCAACCATCTCTGTCGTGGACGTCCTCTGTTCCTTTTCCCTCGTCTTGGGCTCCATACAGTTGTCGCATGGCCCAGTTTTCCGAAACAAGAAATATCTCCGAAATGGTTCACCCTACAACAAAATTTATTCGGACATAAATTGTTTATTTTAGTTATACCCAGAAAAATGAAGATATACAGTTAATTTCCCATAAAAATATGTCAAATATATGACATTTTAATCAAAATCGTTAGTCATTTTCAGCAAAGTCAAAATTTTCGAAAAATTTTCCAATTAAAGGGTATTTTCTTCAAAATCTTTGTGTCGTATCCTTGAAAGATATTAAACTTAAATACCAGCTTTGGTTTTTAACCTACACACGGACCTTTTTGTAAAAATACTTTTTTGGATTCAGGGGTCTCAAAACATATATTTCCGGTGAAATCTCGACATCGAATTTTTGGGTAGAATACAATACTTCTACTTGCCAGTAGAGAAAGTAAAAATGTAGATTTTGTTAAAACATACAGTTGTATGAATTGTTTTGTAGATCAAACCATTTCCTAGTATCAGGTTTCTCCAACACTAACCGGTTCGGAAGATTATGACGTGGGTTTTCAGGGTTGTCAAGGATATTCTATTTTTTTTTTTTTACTTTCTGTACTTTGTATAGTAAATTAGAGGAATGGTCTTTGAAATTACGTTCTCTTTGCACGGTCAAGTGATAAAAAACTGAATAACGACGTTGCATTTGAGAAAATTTTAAGTATTTCAAAACTCACACACATAACAAAGAATATCTCCGAAATGGTTCACCCTACAAAAAAATTTATTTTGACATAAATTGTGTATTTTCTCAAGATCGACATTTTTTGTATAGTAAGATTTGGTCCATCTCTGATGGTTTACCGGTTATGCAAAAGTCATCCAGAGTAAACAGGACTACATAGGCTATAGCCAGAAAATTCAAAATATACATTTTATTTCTCATATAATACCTATCTCAAACATGGCATTTTAATAAAAATCGTTAGCCATTTTCGAAAAAATGAGAATTTTTTAAAAATAGGGTAAAGCATTTTTTTCAAAATCTTCGTGTCGTATCCTTAAAAGAGTTTTTAAGTTGTTTACACATACACACGCGCGAACCTTTTTTAAAAATGACTTTTCTAATTCAGGGGACCTCAAAACATATCTGATGAAATCTCGATATCGAATTTTTGGGTTGTATAGAATACCTACTCTACTAGCTGTACGTAGCAGAGAAAGTAATAAGACATTTGTGGCGGCATTTTGTGTTTAATTGCGAGAAGGTTGGGAATGCTGTGTTTACGTGTGTGGTGATGCGGGGACTGAAGTCCGGACAGAAGCATGCTCTACAAACGCATGGTGCCCGGGCATGGTGTTAAAGTGCACTGCGCACAACAATCGATAGGGCAGATAGTGGGTCAGTGACCCCAAGGTCTCCGGAGGTGCGTTACGCAGATGACCCACAAGAGAATGAACCCACTCACTCACATCGGGACTTTAAAACGTGTCTCATGTCACTATTTCTCATACCGATATTGATATATATTTTGAGGCCCCCTGAATTCAAAATAACATTTTTAGAAAAAGGTGTGTGTGTGTGTGTGTGTGTGTGTGTGTGTGTGTGTGTGTGTGTGTGTGTGTGTGTGTGTGTGTGTGTGTGTCTGTAGGCAGCATAATTCAAAAACGAAAAGTAGGTTAAAAACCAAAGTTGGTATTTAAGTTTAATGTCTTTCAGCGATGCGACACGAAAATTTTGAAGAAAATAGTCCCACCCTAAACTATCCTTTACATGGAAAATGTTTCGAAAATTTTGGTTATCTTGAAAATTGCTCTAACGATTTTGATTAAAATGTCGTATGTTTAAGATATTTGTATGCCAAATGAAATGTATATCTTGAATTTTCTGGCTATAGCCCCTGTAGTCGTATTTACTCTGGACGACTTTTGCATAACTGGTAAACCGTTAGAGATAGACGAAATCTTACTATACAAAAAATGTAGATCTTGATAAAATACACAATTTATGTGAAAATAAATTGTTTTCTAGGGTGAACCATTTCGGAGATATTCCTCGTTATGTGTGTGAGTTTCGGAAAACTTAAAACTTTCTTGAAATGGAACATCGCTGTTCATTTTTTATATGTTAAGTGTGCAAAGAGAACGTCGGCAACGAGCGCCGAGGACACGACAGGCAAAACACCGCGCACTCCGTTCGCAACTTGTTTTTTCTCCTCGCTTTTCTATTTCTAACGCTGACAATATTCGCTGGAAAACTTACTTTGGGTGTCAGCGGCGTTTCTTCAGTGGGCGTAAAGCGATGGAACAGAAATTGGTAAAGTGGTTTCAGAGAAGCTGGTATAATGTTTTTTTCTACATGATCGATAGTGTCACAGAGATAAGGTGTCACGTGACAAGGGAAGTTTGTGCCCTGACCCAGCGAGCTACGGAAGCTTGCAATCTTGAAACTTCCCCAACTAGGTATACGTCACTCTGGTGTTCCGCAACATTTCTGGAAGTACGTGTGTGTGTCGCAGTGCACAGTGTAATGGGCCATGTTACCTCATACTTGAATTTTCTGGCTATAGTCCTGTTTATTTCGCACTCGTTAAAAGACACGTTTTATGTAAAATACATTTTTTCGGTAGAGTGGCCAGTTTCCGAGATATTAGTTGTTATTGGTTTGGATGTTCTAATCCTTTAACTTTCCTCAATAGGAAGTTCTTCCTCCCCTTTTAGTCGTGGTTATGTTAAGTGATCGGAATTTCAAAGCCATCACATAGAGGCCAGCTCTTAGAAGATTTGATAATTTAAAGTCTACTGTATTCTCCTATTGGCATTCTATCTATAACAGAATTTATACACATTTTTATCTGGATTGACTCGAAGTAGGTCGAAGAATATTCGTGTGGAAGAAGAGTGAGTAGAGAAAGTCATGATGATACCATCTGGCAGATGAAACAAGGTTATTTTCCTAGTAGAGGATTACATCGGATAAGTTCCAGGGAATGACAATGCCCTCTCATGACAAAGGTCAAGGTCACATCTCTCACTGTTGTATGTCTGCCAACATTCTGTGATAGTTATCTCTTCTGTATCTTGATTCAGTGAACCTCTCGGCGCAATGTTATACAACGTCTTCTCATAACGGCAATAATTCCGATTTCACATAGTAAAGATACGAGCACCTCTTTACTGTTTGAAACAAGCGTTAACTGTATCAGTCTACCACTGTCAACAGTTTAGGAAGCGAACTACGGCTATAACTAGCAAGAATGTCACGCGGGTTGCGTGCACAGTGGATGTATTTGAATACAGGCATCACGTGATCTCGCTGTGTGTACAGGAAACACGAGAATGTGTAATTTACGTGCATTTTCTGCAGATTGCAGTGATTGAAAGGAGCACACATGTTGAGATAGTCAGGTATGCTAATCATAACCTCACAAACTGGTAATTTTCTGTCTGTCTGGCAGGCGTCTGGATGTCTGGGCATTACGTGAGCATTTCCTTTACCAGAAGGTCATCGGCCGGTGCATAATGACCTTTATTGGGCGTATAATGAAGTTTACATACACACTCCCTATATTACCAATCGATTCCAATCGTTTTCCTACTGCGGAGAAAGAACGAGACGCAATGAAAGTTTCATTGCCCATTCCATTTATCTCTGTATGTGTGTGTATCGCCCACTACTCCCGAGTTTACAGAAACCTACATAATCCTGTTAAAAATTCCTATATCTTCTTCGTGTTAGTTGAGATAAACATTTGTACAAATTATCTTCTTATTTCCTTGTAGGAATATTAGAATACAGTAGGCTTTGTGCGATAGTCAAATGTTTTAAAGCATTGAGATTCCGTTCTCTTTGCAACCTTAACACGTAATAAAATGAACAACAAAGTTCCATTTCACGAAAGTTTTAAGTTTTCAGAAACTCACACACATAACAAGGAATATCTCCGAAATGGTTAACTCTACAAGAAAATTTATTTGCACATAAACTGTGTGTTTTAATGTTAAAAAATAAAGTGAGATTTATTTGAGGTTTTGAACTGATTTCTGTTATAACAAGAGAAGATCGAAGTACATGTAATTGTTGGGTTTTGCTTTCCTCAGTTGGCACGTAAGTTTAGGTGTTGACTTGTTTTCTGCAAGTCCAATGTGCTGAATCTTGTGCTGCTCGAGTGGAGACGGTGGTTTTTATGGCACCCTGTTGATGTGGCCGAGATTAGACACGTCACCATTATCGATTATCTTTCCCCTATCTCTAGAGAAACAAGATTTACCATTCCCTGCGACTTTTTTTACTCTGAGGCTGCGTCGGTCTACAGCTCCATATTTTATGTCTCACGCTTTCTTTCCTATTTTCCCTGCTACGTACGTAAGCGTTGTATTCCATCCAAAACTTCGATACCAACATTTCATCACAAAAACACATCTTCTATATCTTATAGCCATTTTCAAGAAAATAAAAATTTTCGAAAAATTTTCTATGTAAAGGGTAGTTTAGGGTGCAGGCGTTTCCTTCAAAATCTTCGTGTCGCATCCTTGAAAGACATTAAACTTAAATACCAACTTTGGATTTTAACGGACTTTTCGTTTTTGAGTTATGTTGTCCACAGACTGACACACACGGGCCTTTTCTTAAAAATCCTTTTTTTTTTTAATTCAGATGACCTCAAAACATGTATTTTTAATGAAATCTCGCTATGGAAATTTTGGATAAAATATACCTTGTCTGTGTACGTGAGTCTAGAGTCCCTTATCTCCATATGGGCTATCTGGCTGGCTGATAAGTTTCTTTATGGGCTATAAAAAGCGATTACTGAATGTCTTATATTCCTTGGTGGGCCGGGGAAAAGGACAAAATGAAGCTTATTAACAGGCCATTATGACTACTTGCACGCTCGGCTCGGCTGGGCTCGACTCGACTCGGCTCGGATCGGCTCGACTCGACTCGGCTCGGATCGGCTCGGCTCGGATCGCCTCGGCTCGACTCGGCTCGGCTCGGCTCGGATCGGCTCGACTCGGCTCGGCTCGGCTCGACTCGACTCGGCTCGGCTCGGGGCTGTACGGCGGATGACAGCCCCGGACACACTTCACTAGGAACGGAAATTGAAACAGTCATCATCAAATGGATTTATCCTAGCCAATCATTGACAGTGCATAATTATACCTTCCATTTGAACGTCACAATGACGCAACTCCGATACACCTTTGCTTTTCATTTGTTTTACTCTCAAGAACCGCAGCTTCACCACTCTTATTACTTTCTCTACTAAGTATAGGTACGGGTAGTAAGAAGTATTCCAGCAAAAAAATTCAATGTCGAGATTTCATCGGAAATATCTCTCTCACTCTCACTCCCTCTCTCACGCTCTCTCACTGTCTCTCTCTCACTCTCACCATATATTTAGGATAGGTACTTTAATGAGAAGTGAAATGTATATTTTAAATTTTCTAGAAACATCCTCGATAGTCCACTTTATTCTGAATGACTTTTGCATAATCTGTAAGACAGAATAAATATTACTTCACAAACAAGGAAATTAAAGCATAATTACGTCAACATTTTCTGTGACGTTAGCAATTTCTAAGATACACTTTGTTATTGCTTTGAATAACTTGAACTTTTCTGAAGGGGAAAATCGCTGTTCCTTGCCACATACCACAATTTCCTGTCCATATTTTTCATTTTAGTTCCTTTTCCTGGTGCTTTTGTTAACGCTGCCCACCATCCGCATGTCCAATGTGAGAACACGCAACCTGGCGTTGCCACATTTCTCTTAGAACTTAAAACTTTGCATGACATCATTCTTCACACAATGTTTGTCCTATAGTTAGTAAAATAATAAACTGTTTATATCCATTGGTCAAGAAGCTAGATGGCTCCAAATATTTGACACCATTTTTTTTTTTTTTTGGTTAACGTATGGCTGCAGCAATATGTGGACAGCAGAGCACGAGGTTTCCCTCTCCGTTGTATAACGCATGCTACAGATAGGCAGTGTTCTTCCCCTTCACCCGCATCAGCTGACTGGCGTACTATACCGACCGAGTTTCTTTTGTTCGCACTTTATTTCATCAGTGTTAATATTTATTCTATCGACCCAATCTCCCCCAGGCAAATTACGATTCTGCTTTCCTATTGTTAATTTATGTAACAGTCTGGAGATGTGAAAAGCAAACCGCTAATTGCAAGTGGCGGCGGCGGCAGGGGCTGCGGCGGGGGGGGGGGGGCGGCAACGCTCCAACTACCAACAAATATGTACTATTACATTTAATTATTTTCTTACATTTTCAACTACTGCATTCTACATTCCTAACTTTAATTACGTGAAAACTCCTCATTAAAATTAAATAACCCCAAAACATAACACTCTAGTAACTACAGGCTGGACCAAAACTCACTACCCATTTCAGAGCATTAAAAAAGTTTAAAAAGTTAACTTTCATTTCTCTTTTTCCAAAGAGGAGACACTGCAGGAGATACGACATATAAGAGATATCTCGGAAATAGCTAATAAGATTTATGTTGTGCATAAGACAGTTGAATCCGCAGGTGCAATAGCCGTACTGCTGCACCTTCCCTCCCTGAACTCTCTCCAGCTTCATTCCTTATTCCCAGTGTTTGCTGTCTATGACGAAACATCTTACAGCAGCAGATCATATTGACAGTGACATGGAGATGAAATTCCAAGAGAAGTAATATTGAAAAGAGCGGAGAGTAAATAAATGCTTAATATGTTGGGAAGCGCGCGCGAACTGGCTCTTCTCCATTTTAAGTGAGGATATGCGACAGCTTAAGTTGAGACGTCATCACAAAAACGGGTCACGTTTTATCAAGTCACAGTGATACACGAGGAGGGAGAGATGATTTACTTCTCCCCACATCCTTCTTTATGTATGTCCTCATACCTCTGATACGTGTGCAGCCCTACGTTAAATATCTGATGTGTTACATTCACTCTCTATTTAGTAAAACACATTGTTAGAAAGCATCTCCCAGTTCCTTATCGTTTTACAGGATCCCGTAAGGACTGAGGGATAACTACTGACCAATGAACTGTTGACAGTTGCAATACGGGGCTAGAGGCGTGATTCTGTTATGAGGACAAGGCAAAGCCCTCATAGAAAAGGCACGTTTTAATTTACTTCCAAATTCTTAACGCCTATTATGCAAAATTCAAAAATAACGTTGCTTAAACATTCGTGATTTGTCATAAACTAATTTATTTGAAAAGTAATTTAATTTATGTATCCATGTTTTAATTTTCCTGAATAAATAACGACTTAGTGTAGCAAAGAATTCTGCAAGATTTAGTAAGGAATACAGATTTAGGTCATTGGAAGTATAAAATACCAACGTGACGTCATTTATCGCTTGGATACGCTATCTGCAACGGATATTACTTCTAAAGTTGGAACTAAGAATCAACGAGACTAGTATTCTTTAGAGGACGAATCAGAGGACATAAGAGTCATATTAGTGAGGGAAATGTGACGTAGGTTGTCACATTTTATATAACTTACTGTTTTATGCCTATACCCAGATAATGCAGTCCTGAAATTCCTTTAAGTGGATCCTAGGATCAGAACATTCCTCACATAACCTCAATATCAGGTATCTATGTGAAACATCCAACATCAGTCCGTTGCTAAGAGTTCAAGGAAGTGCGAGGGTAAGGTTGGTATCTTATTCTCTTAGCTCCTGTAAGGAATGAAGTGTATGGGTGACGACGAAACAGTGGTTCTACTGCGCATGCGCGATGCTCTTAACTCTAATGGCAGTCCTTTCTCAATACAGCACGCAAACTAATATTGCGCATGCGCAAGCATTGACGCCGTACTACGTGACTCAAATCAGGCTGTTTATTCTGCCGGACCCTCCTGTATAATTTTCAACGAGATTTACATTTTTTGCACAGTAAAATTCTGTTTATCTTTTACGGTTCACCACTTATGTAATAGTCAATTAGAATGAAGTGGATTTCTGAGCGGATTCCCAGAAAATTGAAAATATACGTTTCATTTATCACGAAAATATGTTGAACTATAATATATTAATCAAAATTTTCTCCTTGGAAGATATTGAACTTAAATAGCCAGTTTAGCATTTAAACGAGTTTTAGTTTTTGGGTTATGCTGTTGACGCACAGTGAAATGTTTATTTAAGTTTAACTGTCTTGACAACTAATTCTACTGTTTGTTTGTTGCAGGTACGTTATTTTCTGCAGAGTTACGAGAGCTTGCCAGGTGTAAGTACAACATATGTAGGATTAAGCGTTTTACAAGATAACTCATTTACCACAACATGGGCCAATGTCAAGCAAAATTTATTTTTAAGACAGATTTGGCAACGTTACCTTAACGTTAAATATGACTAAATTCATTCTAATCTAAAAGAATCTGACGTGTTGCTTTCGCATGACTTTCTCTACTCTTGTACTAATCATTCTTACAAATTCTTATTCCTATATCTTCTTCGTGTTAGTTGAGATAAACATTTGTACAAATTATCTTATTGCTTATTTCCTTGTAGGTACAAGGGGAGTATGAGAATAGAGTAGGCTTTGTGCGATAGTCAAATCTTTTAAAGCTTTGAGATTCTAGCAAAATTATTTGGAATTCGTTAACCGAATTGACCCAAAAGAGGGAAAAACTGTGCGATGGTGTTGTCCAATAGCTGTTCTGTTTTGCATGACGTTTGAAGAGCGTAATCTCACGCTAACAGAGGAAGTACAGATAAGTGTTAAATACAGTAGTAGGGCTTTTCCATTTTTGTGAGGTTATGTAGTGAGAGAGAGACAGACAAAGGAAGGAACCCGTGTGTCACCCTATACGACCGTCCGTGTTGTTAATGCTTCCTGTACCAGATTCACTGCTCCCGTCTTCCCGTATAACTCACATTCCTACGGGAATATACCGTTTCCGGGCTATCACCTGCCCTAATGCGTTCTCTGCACGGCAGTGCAACGCCTTCTACCACTCTTGTCGTTCAAAAAATCAATCTTTTCTTTTCTTTCTTTACTACCTATAGCCCTTCCCTAAACTACATATGTTTTAGATATTTTTATGACAAATGAAATGTATATTTTGAATTTTTTGGCTACTGCCCCTGTAGTCGTATTTACTCTCGATGACATTCTTATAACTGGTAAAACGTAACAGTTTAGCAGTGCTTAAACTTTTTACAATTGGAAGGTCGTTATTTGCTTTTTTAATCTCTTGGTCGTGCAACGAGAACGAAATCTCAAAGCTTTAAAAGATTTGACTATCGCTCAAAGCCTACTGTATTCCCTCATTCCCCTTGTACCTACAAGGAAATAAGCAATAAAATAATTTGTACAAATGTTTATCTCAACTAACACGAAGAAGATATAGGAATAAGGGTTTGTAAGAATGGTTAGTACAAGAGTAGAGAAAGTCATGTGAGTGCCACACCTGAGACTTTTTGAACTAATTGAATATTTGTTTTTATCTTCTCTAGTACGTGTTTAACAATAAGTGGAGCAGATATTGTATTCTACCCAAAAATTCAAAACAGATCTTTTCGTGGCCTAACCTAACCAATAAATTCTCGAGCAGAGTGACAGTCAGAAGTCCAATTATGTTTATTTGGACTGTTTCATAAGTAAATATGAATTTAAATATTATATCTGACCAGAAATTCTATAAAAAATAACCTAAAATATATTCATTACGATTAGTGTAGTTCTGTTTACTCAGTACTGGCAACTGTTGAAAACGGAACTCAAGAGATACCATGTATTTCGATCTTCTGTTGTTATAGCAGACAATCAGTTTATAATCTTAAATAAATCACACTTTTTTTAACATTAACAAATAACCTTTGTTCTGGAAAAATATACTTATTAAAATAACATTGTTAAAAACAAAGTTGTCAAATTGAAATTTCAGTGACATTTTGATTGTTAATCGATTATAATGCATAAGTTGTTTTTCAGCGATTTACGGAATACAGTTGGCGACACTGACTAAACAAAAGAACAACCAGTTAATAGTTCGTATATGATAATTTATCTCCTCTGTCTATTATATATGTTTTAAGGCTCGTTGGATACTCCAAAGCAGTTTATATGGATAGTTTTTTCGAAAGTTTGATTTTATCAAAAAGTCTTTAAAGTTTTGACTAGAATATAAGATATTCGAGGTATTATCCTGAAAAATAAAGTGTATATCTTGAATTTTCTGTAATAGACTCTGCAGTCTTCTAAAGTGGATGTTTGTACAACTAGTAAACGCTAAGAGATAGACAAAAATGTAGGTTCCAATAAAGCACACAACTTTGTTATGGCGGAGGGGGGGGGGTTTAATGCGAAGCTTTGCAGATGAACCCAATTTCAAAGGTATTACCAAATGTTAAAAGGTGACTCGTTTAAGGTTAAGTAAGTTAGTATCGTTGTAAAAGGAGATTGTCCAACTGGGCTGAGAAAGCTGCTGTTAACGACATACATAAACGGACTGTTAATGTCTCACAAACTGAGAGATAGATATGAGAGAGAAGGGGCAGGTCGGCCGGTCGCTCGCTCGCTCGGTCGGTCCTAAATGTCGACGGACGGACAGTGTTTACAATGATCTCCAGTCCCCTGCATACTGAGTAGGTAGGCTGTGTGGTTGGTAATTGTCTTCCGGTCCACGTGCGTCTACGCAGTTCGCTAACACACATTTCCTACATGATCGATCGGTCGGTCGCTCATCTTTGTTTCATATCCCTATACAATACAGATGTTGGCATATAATAGTCAAATTCTCTAGATAAATTCTCATCTTGGTTGGTTGTTTATGGGTTCTAACTGTTGCCGGGAGTTTCGGCGTACATGGCAGTTCTGTGTGAATCCTGATCCTACGGATCGGGGGTTCCCGAAGCCTCCAGGGCAAGGAGTCAGGGACATCAACACAGATCTTCCATAGGTCGAGGTGCAAGTCTCCCCTCCAAGCCACGTAATCATAGGTATGACGTCGGAAATAGGAGCATTCACAACGTGTCGTTTCGGAAATGAGACTGTCAGGGAAACAGTACTCGGAAATAGTCCTGGGTTCATAACCATTTCCTTTAGTGTTTTCAGGTTGGTACAGTGAGAAACAAACGACGTTTTCCTCGTTAGATATATAGTTGCCGTTTCACGTTTTCTCTTAGCGTGGCTATGATTGGATTAATCTGGTCGGTATCCCGGAACAGTGGGCCTTTGATGGTGTGGGTAACCGAATCTACGTCCATATATTCCCGGCTTCACTTTAATAGGGTCAGGTTAATGGATACCAGCTGGGGCTGAAGTAATCTCTGTGTCCGCCGCTCTACGTTGTAATGTAAATCAATACAGATTTGTTTCATTTATATCGGCTTTGAAACAGTTTTGAAGAACGATCTGTGAAATCGGGTCTCCACAGGCTCAACTATCAACATGACTTTCTCTACTCTTGAACTAACCATTCTTACAAACTCTTATTCTTATATCTTCTTCATGTTAGTTGAGATAAACATTTGTACAAATTATCTTATTGGTTATTTCCTTGTAGGTACAAGGGAAATATTACAATACAGTAGACTTTGAGCGATAGTCTAATCTTTTAAAACTTTCGTTCTCTTTGCATGCTTAACATATAACTAATGAACAACGTTGTTCTATTTCACGAAAGTTTTAAGTTTTTCGAAACTGACACACAAAACAAGGAATATCTTCGAAATGGTTCACTCTACAGAAAAATTTATTGAGACATAATTTGTGTGTTTTAGCAAGATCTACACTTTTTGTACAGTAAGATTTCGTCTATCTTTTACGGTTTACGAGTTATTCAAAAGTCATCCAGAGTAAACAGGACTACATAGGCTATAGCCAGAAAATTCAAAATATACATTTCATTTGTCATAAAAAATACCTCAAAGATATGGCATTTTAATCAAAATCGTTGGAGTCATTTTCAAGGAAATAAAAATGTTCGACAAATTTTCCATGTGAAGGGTGCTTTAGAATGGAGGAATTTTCTTGGTGTGTAATGCAATGTGTATCTTCCAGACATGATTGACCCCTTACACGGAATTTCCTCTTTGTCAGCCACGTTTCAAAAGTTACTTAGGTAGTGCGGCAATTTTAACTAACCCTACATAAATATGAACGATAGTGGACGGAGAAATTCGCATGAATTTAACAGGTCAAACTTTATTTTTTGATTCGTATTTGTGCCCACAATCACCCCCAAGAGAAATGTATGTTTATCCCTTGAATCTAGTATACAATATCGATTGAGGTGTTTTTTGTATAGCAGTAACTGTTTGTTTGTTGTTTTAAATCTCATATTTTGCGGTATCTGTATTATAACAGTGCCGCAGCATAAATTTATGATATGTATGGTTTTTCGTCGTATTATGCATGTCAATAGAATTAAATAACAATATTAATTAAATAAACATGTCATTGCCCACTGGGGAGGCAATAAATAAACTTCATTCGACCCTGTTTTCCAGGGATGGGCGTGATGATATGACGTAACACCACTGTAAGGGACAAAGCAATACTTCGCCCTGCTTCACATTGTCTCCTCCAAACAACATGCGTTCAAAGGTACACAAGCAGCGACGTAAATGACATGGCTGTTTCCAAACCCATTCCAGAATTCATTTTTGTCTTCACCTCTTCGTCTACACTCCTTATCTTCACCTCTATCTTCTCTTATGGTGGAATTCCCTGTAACTTTGCTTCCCATCTTATCAGTCTGAATTTCACTTCTTCCATTCCCTAGTTTAGCTTTTCCATTTTTTATCCATTTTTTCCATTCCGAAACTCAGGTTCTTGAGTTAGTCTAGTAATTCATCATTTCCTCCGTGGTGACATCCATATACTACTCCTAACAGCAACGTAGCAAAACCGCAATTCGACGAATCCCACCTCCGACACCAGTGTGACAAAATGACAAAGTCACTACAGTCACTTTACTATAACTTTATTTTCTTCCCATTTTTTGCACAAAAACAGAGGTGTCTTCTACTGATGTCAACATGGTATAGTCTTTCGTGATATTACTACACAAACTGATCTGCCCCGGCACCGACCAACGTTTGCGGTGCTGCAACTGCCCCGGGTCGGCGTCACCCTTTCGTTTGCTGTTTGACGTCCGTTGAGTTAATCTGTGCACATACACACACTCTCACGACCATCTCCCTCACCCTCACCAACACTCTCGCCGGCGCCCTGTCTCAACTTCGCCCTCCTAGCCTCTAGGCCTCGGCTCATCGCTCCAGCAATCCCTTCCGCGAGGTCGCTCACGAAGTCGCTCCCGAGAACGAGATTACCTCCGCCGGTGTCGTACCCGATGTAGTACCCGGTGTCGAACGCGGTGTCGTACCCGGTGTCGTACCCGGTGTCGTACGCGGTGTCGTACGCGGTGTCGTACCCGGTGTCGTACGCGGTGTCGTACCCGATGTCGTACCCGGTGTCGTACGCGGTGTCGTACCCGGTGTCGTACCCGGTGTCGTACGCGGTGTCGTACCCGGTGTCGTACGCGGTATCGTACGCGGTGTCGTACCCGGTGTCGTACCCGGTGTCGTACGCGGTGTCGTACCCGGTGTCGTACCCGGTGTCGTACCCGGTGTCGTACGCGGTGTCGTACCCGGTGTCGTACCCGGTGTCGTACGCGGTGTCGTACCCGGTGTCGTACGCGGTGTCGTACGCGGTGTCGTACCCGGTGTCGTACCCGGTGTCGTACCCGGTGTCGTACGCGGTGTCGTACGCGGTGTCGTATGCTGTGTCGTACCCGGTGTCGTACGCGGTGTCGTACCCGGTGTCGTACGCGGTGTCGTACCCGGTGTCGTACGCGGTGTCGTACCCGGTGTCGTACGCGGTGTCGTACCCGGTGTCGTACGCGGTGTCGTACCCGGTGTCGTACCCGGTGTGTACGCGGTGTCGTACCCGGTGTCGTACGCGGTGTCGTACGCGGTGGCGTACCCGGTGTCGTACCCGGTGTCGTACGCGGTGTCGTACGCGGTGTCGTACCCGGTGTCGTACGCGGTGTCGTACCCGGGGTCGTACCCGGTGTCGTACGCGGCGTCGTTCCCGGTGTCGTACGCGGTGTCGTACGCGGTGTCAGACCCGGTGTCGTACGCGGTGTCGTACCCGGTGTCGTACGCGGTGTCGTACCCGGTGTCGTACGCGGTGTCGTACCCGGTGTCGTACGCGGTGTCGTACCCGGTGTCGTACGCGGTGTCGTACGCGGTTTCGTACATGGTGTCGTACGCGGTGTCGTACCCGGTGTCGTACCCGATGTCGTACGCGGTGTCGAGCCAAGTGTCGTACGCGTTGTCGTACCGGACGTCACTCTCAACGTCACTCCCTTACCTCTCCCTCACTCTCACCCTCACTCCCGCGCTCGACCCCTCTCACTTGTCCTCGATCCCTCTCACTCGCTCTCGACCACCCTCACTCGCGTTCCACCCCTCTCACTTGCTCTCGACCCCTCTCACTCGCCCTCGGCTCTCTCACTTGCGCTCGACCCCTGTCACTCGCCCTCGGCCCCTCTCGTTTGCTCTCGACCCCTCTCACTCGCTCTCAACCCCTCTCACTCGCTCTCAACCCCTCTCGCTCTCAACCCCTCTCGCTCTCGACCCCTCTCACTTGCTCTCGACCCCTCTCACTCGCTCTCGTCCCCTATCACTCGCCCTCGGCCCCTCTCACTTGCTCTCGACCCCTCTCACTCGCTCTCGACCCCTCTCACTTGCTCTCGACCCCTCTCACTCGCTCTCGTCCCTCTCACTTGCGCTCGACCCATCTCACTTGTTCTCGACCCCTCTCACTCGCTCTCAACCCCTCTCACTCGCTCTCAACCCCTCTCGCTCTCAACCCCTCTCGCTCTCAACCCCTCTCACTTGCTCTCGACCCCTGTCACTCGCTCTCGTCCCCTATCACTCGCCCTCGGCCCCTCTCACTTGCTGTCGACCCCTCTCACTCGCTCTCGACCCCTCTCACTTGCTCTCGGCCCCTCTCACTCGCTCTCGTCCCCTCACTTGCGCTCGACCCATCTCACTTGCGCTCGACCCATCTCACTCGCCCTCGGCCCCTCTCACTTGCTCTCGACCCCTCTCACTCGCCCTCGGCCCCTCTCACTTGCGCTCGACACCTCTCACTCGCTCTCGACCCCTCTCACTTGCGCTCGACCCCTCTCACTCGCTCTCGTCCCCTCTCACTTGCTCTCGACCCCTCTCACTCGCCCTCGGCCCCTCTCACTTGCGCTCGACACCTCTCACTCGCTCTCCACCCCTCTCACTTGCGCTCGACCCCTCTCACTCGCTCTCGTCCCCTCTCACTTGCGCTCGACCCCTCTCACTCGCTCTCGTCCCCTCTCACTCGCTCTCGACACCTCACTTGCTCTCGACCCCTCTCACTCTGTCTCGACCCCTCTCACTCGCTCTCGCCCCCTTTCACTTGCACTTGACCCCTCTCACTCGCTCTCAACCCCTCTCACTTGCTCTCGACCCCTCTCACTCGCTCTCGTCCCCTATCACTCGCCCTCGGCCCCTCTCACTTGCTCTCGACCCCTCTCACTCGCTCTCGACCCCTCTCACTTGCTCTCGGCCCCTCTCACTCGCTCTCGACCCCTCTCACTCGCTCTCGACCCCTCTCACTCGCTCTCACCCCCTCTCACTTGCGCTTGACCCCTCTCTCTCGCTCTCGACCCCTTTCACTTGCGCTCGACCCCTCTCACTCGCTCTCGTCCCCTCTCACTCGCTCTCGACCCCTCTCAGTTGCTCTCAACCCCTCTCACTTTGTCTCGACCCCTCTCACTCGCTCTCGCCCCCTTTCACTTGCGCTTGACCCCTCTCACTCGCTCTCGACCCCTCTCACTTGCGCTCGACCCCTCTCACTCGCTCTCGACCCCTCTCACTTGCGCTCGACCCCTCTCACTCGCTCTCGTCCCCTCTCACTCGCTTTCGTCCGCTCTCACTCGCTCTCGACCCCTCTCACTTGCTCTCAACCCCTCTCACTTTGTCTCGACTCCTCTCACTCGCTCTCGCCCCCTCTCACTTGCGCTTGACCACTCTCACTCGCTCTCGACCCCTCTCACTTGCGCTCGACCCCTCTCACTCTCTCTAGTCCCCTGTCACTCGCTCTCGACTCCTCTCACTTGCGCTCGACCCCTGTCACTCGCTCTCGACCCCTCTCACTCGCGGTCGACCCCTCTCACTCGCTCTAGTCCCCTCTCACTCGCTCTCGACCCCTCTCACTTGCGTTCGACCCCTCTCACTCGCGCTCGACCCCTCTGACTCGCTCTAGTCCCCTCACTCGCTCTCGACCCCTCTCACTCGCGTTCGACCCCTCTCACTCGCTCTCGACCCCTCTCACTCGCTCTCGACTCCTCGACCTCTGCCCCGGCCACGCTCCCTGACCCTTAACCAGTCACCGTCATCCCTTCTCCCGCCTTCCCTGTTCCGCTCCATCTCTATCTTCCTATCTCTCCTCATCGCTCCCCGTCTCGAGCGATCTGTGCATCTCTCCCCATCACGCTCCCCGTCTCTCTCCATATTTCCCTCCCCATCTCTCTCTGTATATATAGAAGGATATATCCCTCCTTCTCTAGATATCTCTCTATATCTATCTCTATCTGTATGTCTCTATATATCTGTATCACACTCACACACTTGCTCTCACTCACCCTTCGAATCCGTGTCTCGTCCACACGCAGGCACACATTTTCCTAAACTATTAATATATTATTTAATAGTTTATTTATTATTCGAAAATCTCAAAACCAATATTTCCGAAGAAATGTGTCAAGTTTTTGGCTGGAAAAGTAAGAAACGTTTGTCAGGTATGGTTAAAATAAATGGTATTTTCAGTATATTTAATTTTATTATAAAATTAGAAAATTTAATTATTATTAAATATTTTGTACGGGTAACTGATTTTTATGGTTTAGCACAAAATATTTAAATACTTCAGACTTACTGGTTGAACTGCAGATTTTCTTCGAGTTGCATAAGTAAAGTACAACATACAGGTTGTTAGTTGTAGTATAAATAGATATTTGTACTGGTAACTGAGGACAGTTTATTGGGCAATATTACATCAATATTTGCTTCATTTGTGGACTTATAAATTTACTTATTAGGAATACCATGTTTTCAGGCTAGTACCTCCCACTAAGCACACACAAGTTATAGGGTTTATTTTCCCCGAGAGAGCTTTGGAATTCCTTTCTCTTTGTACGGCTGAGATATAAAAATTAAAAACGATCTTTCATTTGAGGAAGGTTTAAGTATTCCAAAACTCTCACAAATAAAGAATATCTCCGAAATAAAACTCCACAAAAAATTCGCTTGGACATAAATTGTGTATTTTAATGAGCTCTACATTTTTACCTTCTCTATAGTAAACAGAGGAAGTATTGAATCACACCCAAAAATTCCATGCCGAGATTTCACCGGAAATGTATGTTTTAAGGCTCCCTGAATCCAAAAAAAAGCATTTTTAGAAAAAGGTCTGTGTGTCAGAGTCTGTGAACAGCGTAACTCAAAAACGAAGAGTCGGTTAAAAACCAAAGTTGGTATTTAAGTTTAATGTCTTTCAAGGATGCGACACAAAGATTTTGAAGAAAATAACCCCACCCTAAACTACCCTTTACATGGAACATTTTTCGAAAATTTTTATTTTCTTGAAAATTGCGCTGACGATTTTAATTAAAATCTCATATATTTGAGATATTTTGATGACAAATGAAATGTATACCTTGAATTTTCTGGCTATAGCCCATGTAGTCGTGTTTACTCTGGACGACTTTTGCATAACTGGTCAACCGTTAGAGATAGACCAAATCATACTATACAAAAAATGTAGATCGTGCTAAAACACACAATTTATGTTGTAGCGATTAATAAAGGAGCTTGATTACCATCTACGATGATTATTTAAAATATTTGTCCGCTAGTCCTACGTAAGCGCCATTTTGTGACGATGAAACTTAAAATATTTACCAACATTCTCGATGTATATCTGGCGCAGTAAGGACCAACGAATAATTAAATTATTTCTATAGATTTACATTAGCTTTTGTTTTTATTCGAATCTATAAACATGCAAATTCAATGTAAAAACACAAAATTACATAACCTCATGGCTTGGCGTCCTTTTGAATCACACTACGGGGTCCACAATTCCACAAACACGGACTATAGATTTTCATAAGTTGATATACTTCTATTTCGTGCCGCTTCGTAAACACTTATTCTGTACGTCGTTATTTTGCATTCTTCCACACGATAAATGCACTTTATACAGGTATGTTGTTGTTGTTGTTGGGGGTTTTTGGACGCACTATCACACTCCTGGCAGGAGTAATCGATGTCTGCGTCGAATCGAAATATGTAGGAGAACTGAGAAAAACGTTGCATCACTAAAGGAGGATCGGAGCACAGATCATAGTTTCATTTTGCAGTTAACGAGATGGCGAAGTAGTAGCCGTGGCAAATCGGTATCCGCACTATATACCAGGGAGGAAATATTCCATGGGCCATTTCCATAACGCTTGGCTAGTCTGCTGATAAATTGCGTAACTGGGAGTGCGTGTGAGGGGCAATTAAGAAAGATGTGGTTGATATCACCGTAGGCACCACAATCACAATTTGGAGAGGCTCTTTGGCGGATTTTAAATAGGTAGGCCGGTGTAACGGCGACTCCTAATCGGAGTTTTGAGATCAATGAGATTGCAGCTCTACTGAGAGTGGATTTCTTAAACCATGGGTAGCACTCCGTTAGGGGAGGTGCGTCGGGATAGTTAGAGAGGTGTGAAACCACGTGGTTATATATAAGCCGTGCAGCATCTCTCCAAGGGAGGGTTATCGGTTCCATCGGTGCGGGGAGATGAGCCGCCTCTCTAGCCAGGCGGTCTGCGGTTTCGTTGCCCGAAATATTTGCATGTCCCGGGACCCACAAGAATTGAATTGTATTGCTGCGGTTAAAGTGTTTTGAGATTTCTAGTCGACACATCACCTCCCACCAATCCATCCCCGGATGCATACTGGGTGAGCTGATGCTTCGGAGGGCACTCAAAGAGTCTGAACAAAACAGGATCGTGGAGTTGGAAATTCCAAGAGTAGATCGTAGAGCTTGGTAGAGGGCATAAATCTCAGCAAAATAATTGCAGAACCCCGCAGGGAGAGAAACTCGTACCGACGTTAGTGTTGTCCAATTTATGAACGCCGCTCCCGCACCTGTTGTGGTAACGGAGCCGTCGGTATATAGGTGGAAAAATGGTTGAGTCATGGATGCCTTGTGTTGGGACATGAAGTGGTGGAACCGTTGTGGAGTAGACGGGTCCCCGCGATGCAGATCGGCAGTCAGAAGAGTCGCCTGTGGTTGGTGGACTAAGTAGTCCACTAAGTATATCGGTAGCCTGGGGAAACTGGGCATGCCCTCTAATTCTTGGCATTTCCGAAATACTATTAAGTAAACCAACGGATGGCGTGTGGAAGCAACTACTTGGTAAAGTGGTAAGCGTGTACTTAACAGGAGTTTCGCGTACAATGGCGTTTCTCGATATTGAAATAGTTTGGCTATAAATCGGACAGCAAGAACCACCTGCCTATGCAGAAGAGGCTGCATTCCCAGCTCCTTGAAAACCTTATTCATAGAAGGTTTGCCCCCTACCCCAAGTATGGCTTTGCCAATGCGGTATAGGACCGAGTCTATTTTCCTCTGCCACACCTTAGGAAGATGAGTAATGACTATCAAGCCGTAGTCTAATTTTGCCTGACATAAAGATAAGAAAATGTTGTATAGACTCTGGGGGTGTGCTCCCCAGCTACGGCCTTGCAAGTAGCGGAACAGGGTACTAGAAGCCAAGAGGGATGAGTGCAGGTGTATCGCCTGCGATTTCCAACTCAGGTTATGGTCCAGGTATAACCCAAGAAATTTGACGGATCGAGCTAGAGGCAGCGGATTTTCCCCAATGGTCATATTAGCATGAAGCAGAGGTGGACCGCGTTTAAAGAAAATCGATACGCACTTGTCAGGGTGAACCGTCAGGCCAAGGTCTTTGAGCTTGCCAAGAAGGAGGTCTAAATCGGCCTGAAGGGTGGTCGGAGAGTGACTCACAGTATGTAGAGGGGTTTGGGAATATAAGACTAAGTCGTCGGCATATAAAAGTAGTTGGCTATGCTTAAATGGTAATGTACTTAATGTGTGAATGTAAAGGATAAAAAGGAGAGGACTGAGGGACGTGCCCTGGGGGAGACCTTGGGAACAAAAACGTGGGGATTGTAACGTATAGCGAGGATGAAGGTAAATGCAGCGATTTGACAGGAGGTTGATAAAAAGTGTAAGTAGGGAAGATGGGAAGGCAAAGTGACGTAATCCTTGGATTAATGGGCCAACAGACACAGAATCATAGGCATGTAATATGTCTAAAAAGTGGGCTAAAACCCCTTGGTTCTGATGCCACGAGACTCGAACGTCATGTGTAAGTTGTACCAGATTATGCGTAGTAGAGAAACTCTTACGAAAGCCATACTGTCCCTTTGGCCACAGACCAACGCGTTCAAGGTAGAAGGATAGCCGCGAGACCAATATTTGCTCTAACAGCTTGCGCAGTACGGAGGCGAGCACTATCGGTCTATAGTGTGCTGCTTCGTCGCCCGACTTGCCCGGTTTGAGGATAGGGATCACATAAAATGTGTTCCAACCTCCGGGAATCGTTCCTGTGGTCAGGATGTGCGAATAGCATTCTGTAAGTAGGTGTAGAAGTTTGCTTGGAAAATGACGAATCATGTCATAGGAAATACCGTCTGGACCCGGCGTGGAAGAGTGGTTGTGTCGTTGGAGAGCCATTTTTAGTTCCTCTATCGTCACTGCGGAAATCAACTCTCGTCTCCCAGGAATACACTCCACACAACTGTCAGTTGTGTCCTCCACCTCCGGTTTCTCGGCTGCGTAATCTGGGGTTACGGAGCATAAAAATTCCTGTTGTAGCTCAGGGTTATATTCTATGGGAGACATTGGTCCCCGAACACGCGACGTGAACCATCGAAGTTTACGCCATATCTCACAGGATGAGACGTGGGGTGCGAGGTTAGAACAGTAATTCCTCCATCCGAGGCGCTTCGCCTGTTGTAGAATCCGTCGAGTTTGGGCATATTGTCGTTGCGTGGCCAAGTAGAGGGATCTGGTAGGAGATTCTTTGTACTGTCGCAGGGCCTGGCGCCGTTTAGCTACTGCCGCAGAGCACTCCGGTGTCCACCACGGAGGCTTCGCAGTTCGTGTCAAGGCATACTGACGAGATTTGGGGTAGTATTTAGGGAGGGTAGTGTTTAGCGTGGCATCCAATAGGTCGAGGGGATTAGAGGCTAGTTGTGTGGAAGTGATTTGAAGAAAGGCACTATCCAGGTCCTGCGTGAATTGGTTCCAGTCTTGTATTTGCGGGCGTATTGGGATATGGCGAAGGCGTTGAGCCGGACCAAGCGGAGAAATTTGCAGTAGTATGGGCCTGTGGTCACTACCGAGGCTGTCAAGATCCACCTTCCAAGTAGATTGTGGCCAGAGTGAGTCAGAGATAAACGTAAGATCGGGAGACGTCGGACGTTGGGGAGGTGGCCCATAGCGCGTAGGGTCATCGGTATTCAGAAGCAGGAGACGGGAAGAAGCCAAGAAGTGTAGCATCCGGTGCGTGTGTGCACCGTCCCGTATCTGCTGTGGTGTGAGTCCGAGGTTAAAGTCGCCACATATGAGGGTTGGTAGATGGGGTTTAAGCAAAACGTGGGAGTTCCAAAAGGTTTGCGATATATGGTGTGCCGGAGCATTGTAAACCGTGAGGATCTGCAGTTGAGGAAGTTGTAACAGCACTGCTTGAAATTGTTCATCAAAACTAGATATTTTCTGGACGGAAAGAATAGTAAGGGAGGGATGAAGTAGGAGGAGTAGACCTCCCCCCTCCCGGTTACGATCGTGCCGAATAATCCGGTGAGGAGTCCAGCGAAATGTGTGGTGTGGCGCTAGCCAGGATTCTGAAATAAGTACCAAATCAACATATTTATTAGCCAGGTACTGTTGGAGTTCCGCCCGTTTAGAGCGGATGCTACGTGCGTTCCACTGGAGTATAGATAGTGGCTTGTCCATGGGGCAATTAGGAGGCATACTGAAGCGTCTGTGCCTGGATCAGGCCCGCGAGAATACGCCCTGCCTGTTCGACCCAGTTCGACGCTTCTGATTCCACTAAGAGACGTAGATCTTCGAGTTGTCGGCGAAATGCGAAACTGTCTACTAGTTGTGTTACAACGTGAGGTTTGTTGGCGGGAGCCTCCGCTTGGGATGTGAATGAGCTCAAAGGAGCACTCGGGGTTTGAGAAGCATATACAGGTTGAGAGGGGCCTGCCTGAGGTAGGCGACCAGAGGAGTGGGGGAATGCGCGCTTCGGAGGCGGCTCTTGAGCCAGGCGAACACGTTTGGAAGTGCTAAAGTATTGCGAGGTTTTTTCGGCGACAGGGGGCGGGGGGGCACCGGTCCTTCCTCCAGCCAGACGTTTCTGTTTAGTCAACGTTAGAGTCTGGGGTGTCGGCGTTGTCTCCCCGGGTCGTTCTGTACGTGGAGCATTTTCTCGCACTTTATCAGCAAACGAGGAAGACCCCCTAAGCATCGCCAGAGCTTCGTAGCGCGTGACCCGGAGCTCGGCGACACGTTTCAGGACTGCTTCCTCTCTAAGGCGGATAAGGCAAGTTTTTGCATTTGCCGGATGTGCAAGCTTGCAGTGTACACATCGTAGGTTATTTGATGTGCAAGATGAGGTGGTATGTGATTCGGCACACTTAAAGCATACTGTATTGCTACGACAAGCTTTAGCCGAATGTCCATATTTGGCACAGTTGTAACACTGCATCACGCGGCTGATATAAGGGGTAATTTTAAAAGAGCTGTAATATAGTCGGAAAGAACGAGGAAGGGTTTGACTTCGGAAAGTAATGACACAAGTCTGTGTAGGGTGGTATACAGTTTCACCCTGCGGGGTTACTTCTTTGCGCTTGAATCGGTAAACATGGTGAATGGGGGTATTAGATTCTGTATTTCCAAATTCCATAATCTCCTGCTCAGTAATGTCAGTGTCCACATTTCTTATAATACCCTTCGTCTCAATGTAATGTTGAGGAATGAAAGAGCGCATATTATTCTCAGAGTCGAAACCGGATAGCAAAAATGCATTCGCCTCGGAATACTTTTCAAAATAAATTTCAAATCGATTTGTTCCAGCTTTTTGTAATTTAGAGATATGATATTTCGCATATTTTTCAAAGAGAAGTTTACCGAGCTTCAATGGGTGTAGAGAAGCTACATCACCCTTACTACTTGTAATGACTATTAAAAATGGAGCTAAATCATTAAACGAATATAAGAGTTTTTCCTTAACGGGAGTCGGGAGGCTAGCAGTAGTTTCCGAAACCGGCAAAACCGGAGCTTCGGCTTCAGCCATTTCTTTGTCCGAGTCCGGGAACGATAGCTCGTCCATCGGCCGGCGAGTAGTACGGGATCCCTCCCGTCACCGAGGAACACTTAAATGTCGGCACCTGACCGTATCAATATATTTAAATTATTAAAGAAGACAAGATGAAACGACAAGATCAAAAGTACGTGCACTGTAAATAAAATGCACTTTGTATGGCACCACAATCCTGTGACTTGAAACACAAGCACACTAGTTAGTCACGAGCACTGCACTACGAACACGTGCACCAGGTTTCTATATATTATTCCAATATCTTCGTTTCCTCTGTATAACACCAACTTGACCACAGATTGCACAGTTAACTTGCTTTCCCTTGAAAATCACAATTTGTGACAGAACCTTATCTAAATACTTTTGAAGACGAGATAGTTGTCTGCTACTGGATGTTGATCACAGATTATACCGTTATACAGGTAAATTACTAAATTTCTGCGGACATTGTCTTTCTTGACGTGATGCCAACCCAAGCCATGCAAACAAGACAATTGAATCATCACTTTACCAACTTGTACCTACAATAAGATAATTGTTTTGTGTATATCTTACTAGTTATATAAACTGTGTGTTAGAAGAGTATGGAGTGGTTGTGTGTACATACACGCAACAAGGAGTTAATTCAGAGTGCTGGGCGCCACTCCGGGGAGGGGCAAAAAACTACCACACTGTTCTTTTTAAAGCTGAACTTTCAATGTCTGTGGCCTTCACCACTGCTGGCAACTAATATCATCCAAAACTCACCAAATAGCCAATTAAAATGCTCAAGTTCTGAATTCTCCACTTTTCTAAGCAATAAGATAATTTGTACAAATGTTTATCTCAACTAACACGAAGAAGATATAGGAATAAGAGTTTGTAAGAATGGTTAGTACAAGAGTAGAGAAAGTCACGCCCATGGGATTTTTTCTAAGTGGTGTAGGTTAATAGCAGAGAAAGTAACAACTTCTGTGGGAATATTTGATGCAGGTAAGTTGAAGAAACCAGAAACTGGACAGGTTGTGTTGGGTTTATTCTGTCTGTCGCTTGAGATGAAGCTGACCCAATTTTGTCGCGAGCTAAATTCGATCTAATGGAAGTCAACAAGCAGCTGGGGTCAGATATACCGCTCCAAGTTCAGTCCACCCACCCACCCACCCACTCACCCGCTACTCATTCTCCATTCAGTTGCCTGGGTCAAAATACAGCAAGCCGAGATTTACTGTGTCTGTCTGTCTGTCTGTGGCTGGTGCCAGGTGTCTATCCGCAGCTCAATGTGTACCAAATTATTTCATCTTAAACTTACTACATTAAATAAAATTAGCTCATTTTCACTTTCTCTACTACATGTAATAAATAAGGGTAGTATTGTATTCCACCCAAAAATTCGATGTCGAGATTATACCGGAAATATTGTTTCGAGGCCCATATTAATTTTCTTTGTGGAGCTCGCCATTTCTTTAGAGTCGTTGTTAGTATTATTACTATTATGTCATTTCGTTTCTCCTTTCATCGCAAGCGCTTGTTTCTACAATGGAAACACTTGAATGCTGTTTTCGCAAGATATAACTATGCAATTTTTGTTTACTTTCAATTATGAATCAAATTATAAGCGTAATTTGTATTTATTATTTGTTATAATGTTGTTTTCAGTTGTTGCTCCCATTTATTTACTTTTATGTTTCAACACTCTTCATAATGCCTTGTAAAAAGCGAACTAGCTTGAACTTTAACCTTAGAAAATCTAAGGCTAAATCTCTTAGCCAAAATCATGATGTATTCGTATATCTCAGTAATGGGGTTATGTTTATCAACTGTGATAAGTGCTAATGCTTCGATTAAGTGGAATTCTTACGTTGTTTTAAGAATAGTTTGCACAAGAGAAGTGAAACTAATAGTAAGTAGAGAACGTATTGTATTTCACCCAAAATTGCCGCTATTTTCAAAGGCATGTAAATTGATGTTGTGAAGTTTAAATTAAGTTCATCAGGCATAAAAGAGAATTGTATCTTGAGGCTTCAATAACAACTTTGTATATGTTGTGTCCCTTAAGCTATATTTAACCCCTCAAATGAAACAATAGAAGAAGTGGCTAGATGAGCAAACTTCTGTAATACTACTTTGTAGATGATTGAGTAGTGTAAGTCATGTGAATGCGATGCGACACGTCAGTTTTTTGTACTGGACTGACTGAACAGTTCATCAAGCTTGTATGGTATTATAGGAAGAGCAATTTGTCATCCTTTCAATTTACAGATTCCTTGTCGCCCGCCCGCCCGCCCGCCCGCCGGTGTGCACAAGTTTTTGTGCCGGCGATATCGATTGAGTTGGAGCACCATTGTGCAGGAAGAGAGTCTTCGAGTGGTGAAGGAAAGAGGGCAAGAGTGTCCCACGGTTTTGTTGGCACATTTCTCCAAACTATTGTGTGGTAATCAGTTTTGATGTCACCCACCCACCGCTGAGATTGACCGTTCAGGTCCAGAACCGCCCAAGTCGGCGAGGAAGGACAGCACGATCTTGCTAAAGGCCCTGGAAGGGATGAGTACATATATTAGAATGAAATACCCACCAATATGGAAGTCTGTATAGAGAACACGATAACAACGGTTTTTCAAACTTCCATTCACATTTCGGTCTAAAATACTGATTGAAAGCAAGATTATTCAAATATAACTTGTTAGGGTGCGACATAGCAGTAGATAAACGAACTTTATTATTGGTATAACATTTTAATTGACAAATCTTCACAGAACTAGCTATATCACACATTTTCTTATAGAAACAAAGGGAATAGCGATAGTCAAATGTTTAACTGTCCGTAATGTTGGCATTAAACCTCCATGCACTTTTATTGCAATTGCCAGAACAATAGAAAATCAACACCCTTTTAAAAGAATGACAAACGTACGGAACTCGAACCATTACTAAAGGATATTTTGGAAATGGCTTATGCTACAAAAAGTTATTTTAAATAAATAGTGTTTTAAAGAAATCTACATATTTGTGCAATACGTTTTTAATGAATGTCACTCAGCGCCTGTCTTTCGTGAAAACAATCGTGCCGCAGTGTACTCAACTTCTCAGATAACTTCCAGCCTTCGTAATAACTAATACCTAACAGTTTGTACAAGAGTTTATATACGCACACTATCGATGATTTACTAAATACGTACACAAACCGAATTTAGTAAAACGCACTATTACGGACGTGTCTGTTTGTTGCGGTCCTACGGTGTCTCGTAAGATGTGAGGGATAACTTCTAACTAATGACATTGCTTGACAGTTGCAATACGAGACTAGAGGCGTGGCGCTGTAATGAGGACAAGGGAAGAGTAGATAAGACTTGTAGAAAAGCCACGCTTTGATTTTCTTTAGGTTTATCTCTAAATTCTTAATGTCCGTTATGGAGAATGACAATGTTGCTTGAAATAAGCAATACTTATTGAGTTAAACGATTCTGAGTATAAGAAATAATGTAGTTTCTGCTTTCGAATTAAAGGTTTTCTTTTAATACCATGCAATAAACCGCCTTTCTTGGGTGGCAATAAAATGTAATTACATTTTTGTGGATTTGGACAGTTTCTGAAATTTGTTCAACTGTGTTATCAGCTTGTTATAGCCCAATAATCTGGCCACGTGTAGCTCCTGATGTATACGGCATGCTGGGTATGAAACAGCAGTTGAGCTTAATGAGTAACGATTTACTGAGCGACCAGAAAAAAACAGCACTTTCCTTTCAGGCCGATGTGTCGATAATAACCAGCATATAGCATGAATAATGTGTTTGGAAAGGGTTAACGAGAGTGAAAGAAAGGGAAGCTATGAAGACCTCGTTAAATGATCATGATATCCTCTCATTTTATTAAATTCTTTTTGTGTACAAGAACCAGTGAAGTGAAAGTCTCCTTACAGTCCATGTCTACTGGGCTAGAAGCCAGCGCTCTAAACCACCGTCTGTAATTTCTGTTTCATTGCAGTCAAAAACAGAACTGGCAGCTTGCCTTTATTCCGAGAAACAGTTAAATCATCTGGAGTATACAAACACTTAGCGGAATTGTTGGCAGCCGGTTGGCTCCACTGACTTTCGTATTAAGCGCTAAACAAACGTTACACATTGTTGCATTTCTCATAATGTGATTCATGCAGGCAGGCAATTCCGAGCTGTTCTTATCAGCGAGGTTTAAAAGGAACATCGTTTATTTACTTAAGATAACACTATGAAAGTTACACACTTTTTTGGTAAAACGTTTTTCTCCGTGCTTTGGTAGGTCAGTATTTGTGTTACGTTCCAGCTAAGTGACAAAGTTGGTTATAGTGTAAAGGAAATACCAGAGCAAATAACGTTTGTATCATGTACGTACAAAAGTGTGCGTTAATAACAACCTTACTCGGATTTGAGTAGTGTAATATTCTAATTACAGGCTTATAAGTGTTTCTGTATTATGGGATTCGTGTATGGATTGAAAAATCCTACTGGTGGACTAGGCTATTTCACAAAATGAATTATCACTAGAGCATGCTTTTGTTTAGTCAATGTCGCCAACTCTATCTCATAAATCGCTGAAAAACAATTGATTATACATTACAATCAAAATAGTTCTCCATTTCAAATTGACAGCGCTGTCTTTAACAATTGTTATTTTAATAATTAATGTATTTTTTCAGAAAACAAAAGGTTATTTGTTAATGTTAGAAATAGAATGATATTTATCTGAGATTATCAACTGGTTTCTATTTAACAAGAGAAGATGGGAATATATGTAACTCATGAGTTTCGTGTAAGTCGAATTACAGCAATCGAATTTAATATATTTTAGGTTATCTTTTATAGAATTTAACGTTTTGTGGTCAAATCTTTGCGATGTAGTATTTAAATTCATATATTATATATGAAATAGTCTAGATAAATATTATTGGATGGTGTGACCTTGCCTGTGGTCCCGCTCGAGAATTTATTGGTTAGGTTAGTGTTCTTGAATTCCAGTATAGCAGTGAACTTTACCCCATCAACAGCGAAAGCTGAAAACCATGACAGTCCTCCAAGATAAGCTTGGATTCTAAATTCAAAATTTTACGAACCTCCATATTTGGACCCCTACACCAGCAGTGCCCAACGGAAGTTGCACACTGAATAAGCAGCCGCTGAGGAGCAAAATCTTGCTACCTCCTTACCACCTACTACCTCAATCTTCACCCGCCACCCTGCAAAACCCCACATCCCTTCATAAAGTGGTTAAGCCCTTAAAAGGGCAGGTACACACATGACACACCTCGGGCTGTTCTCAGCCTGCCAGATAGCGTCACGTCAGTGAACTTTCAGTTGCTTTTATTTCGAGTTTTCGTATGAAAGTAATAATTACGTCTCGGATTTTTAACCTATGTTATTTTTCACATCTAGATAAGTTAATCTAAGTATGTTTCCAACGTTTCTGAACACAATTGAATCAACTTTTGTGTGAAATGTGACCAAATATGCGAATATAAGCATACTTTTATTCGTGTTTTATACATATTTTTGTAAATATCATTTCCTGAATGATTACGTGGACTTCTACGGCCTTTGTGCATTACTTCATTCTTGTTTCCGATATAGGCCGCGTATTGTTGACTTTTTTAAGAAATTAAAAATTGTACCGACGTTTAACCACAATTAATTAATTAATTAATTAATTATGGAGTTTGGGCGTGCAAGCACGCCCGGGCTGCTTAGGGAATGTGCCCTCTTCAGCCTAGCTTTATTTTTTCTTTTTTTGGTGGGGCAGGGATCCATCAGTTTGGGTGGTACATTTTCTCATTTATTTGATGCTTGTTTCTTTTTTCCCAGGTCACACATCTTGCTGCCGTCGCTACCCAAGAAGGCTGATTTTACTGTTTGCTTAGTTCTTTTTCTTTTTGTTGCTGCTTCAGGCTCTTGTTAGTTTTTATTTATTGTTTAATGTCATTTGTTTGATATATTAATGTTTTTTTTTATGTTTATTTTTTATATGTTTGATAGATATTGTAGGAGGTCTTGTAGTTGTTGTTGTTGGTCTTCTTGTTGTTTGTCGTAGATGTGGATAAGAGTGAGTAATGGCGGATTTTTTTCGTTTTGATTTGGTCGTATGGTTTTCATTTTTTGGGCTGTATTGATCAATCGTCGTCTGTATGGTCTGGTATGGGCGTTATCTATGTATTTGAGCATGAGTTTGGCTATATGTTGATCAATAGGCATGGTTCCTGTATAATTGTAGATGTTGCTGTTTTTAAAATTGGGTAGAAGTTTGTATGCGATGCGTAGACATTTCCTTTCAAAAGATTGTATTTTCTTCATTGTATCGATTGGCTACGTCCCGTCCAACTCTTAATCCTATTGGTTCCTTCTCCTCCAATAGGAAGTTGTCCTGCTAATAGGGTCTTTCATATCACGTTGAGTGGTTTGCCTGTGTCACGGTTCAGACTGCTCTTCTCTAAATATTTTCCCCTCTTTTTGAGAGAAATTGCGGCGAAACATCTGCATAAGTTTTAATTTCTTAAAAAAGACAACAAGACGCGGAAACAAGAAACAATCATTTTGTAATCTTACCAATTTTACTAGTTAATAATTGGTATATGAAGTATTCCAGTCTGGCGCGTAATTTGATGTTGCGGAGTATGGAAGGGACGCGGTTTTATGAACTAGTTTCACAGAGAATAAGTGGTTAACGGAATAGATGGACCGAAGGGCCCTATTTGGCGCCCGTTCTGACCATAACAGCCCTGACCCAGATCTCACACACGTAAAGCATGAGAGGGATTATCAGGGCTTTATTTATCGAAAGCAATAAATAGCATCCTCGGCAGTATTGGACCACCATTACTGCGGTTACAAGCCCCTATCCCCCTTGAGTTTTGCCAATCTTGCAGCTCGAAATAGGCAGTAAATAAAGCAGTACTTAACTTGAACGATGCCACTGACCAAGAACACCACCCTGATAAAAATTCACATCCTATACGTGTACTATTCCACATATGCCAAACGGTATAATATGAACTAAGATCATATTTGAACTGAGATTCTATGATCTTGGTTTAGTTTCATACAATGCAATTTTACACTGATTTCAGTTCATGTTCTGATCTTGGATTAAATCTGATCTCCAGTCAGCAATACTTTTGCCTGTGTGAAATGAATTGGTCGAGTGTCCGTGTGTAAGAAGTGGCTAAAGAGAAAGCGTGTCGTCTCAGTTTGGTATATTACCAACCTTGTTCATAAAACTGCCGACTTCTGGGTGGTGAGCCAGGTTCTTACAGCCCATTTCACTTCATCCGTCATGCACATTCTCTAGACAATGGTCGCCAAATGAAATGTAAAGTTTTATTGTTCAGTGCTGCCAACCTTTTCCACGAAATTTTGAACCCGTCGTAAAGCTCCCAAGTACTCTAGTTTGGTAGATTTTTTATTCAGCATGAAAAGCATAGTGGTTTAACTTTCAGAGTGTGTGCTACCAACGGATTTAATAGAGACTTACTTACTGTGTGAATGTAAGGCTCACATTCGGCTTGTATTCCGTTGCACCAATCACTACGCTGGAATTCACCTGTCTGTTTGTAAAGTTGCCGAGTCCTACAGCCACATTACGTCTGCCAAAATATGTTGAGAGTATTCTTTTAAGTGATTGGCATCATTAAATACACTCACATTCATACTTAGACTCTGTGAGGATAGGAAATTATTCTGGTTAAAGAAAAATTAGCAAGCCCAGTCGGGAATTGAACCCGGGACCTGTGGGTTGAGAAGCCAGAAAACTGACCACTCGACCACAAAGGCAGTTGCTTTTATCGTGTATCTGGAAATCCTGTTTTACTTCCGGCTTAACTGATAACGGCGAAAATAGCATTAGCAATAGCTGGTTTTGTCGCGTTTAGCAGGAAGTTAAGTTCACACTTCATATCAGCGATAGTACCCATAAAACGAAAAGGTCTCGGTGTAAATAGTGAAAAGATGACAAGATGTATTAACCCACGCATACCCAGAGATAGGAATCTCATTGCTCTATCGGCGGCAAAGGAATGAATCGATGGACTTTGAGGCATAATTAGGTGGCATGAGGTATTGTTGCTTTCCAGCGTGTATCTGTGTGTTGGTTCATGGGAATGAGTAATTAATTGCCAACATTATTGGTGTTTACTGCACAGTTGCCGAAGTTTCATAGAATAAGACGCACAGGAACGCCGTGGAATAACTGTAATAGATAAAGCTGTGTAAGTTGGGAACATCAGATTAAACTAAGTTGGCAATTCGCAAGTTGAATGGAAGATCGCAATATAGTGCTTAGGGATTAACCCCTCCTCGAGCCATTGGGGCACAGAATCCCATCTTCGGCTCATTTAGCAGCTCCTGGAGATATCGCAGTCGTGCAATAAACATCTAGGTACCTTTATATCGAGCCATTGCACCAGTGTCGACTCTTGCAGTGTATTTATTGATTTATAATTTCTCTATCACTCGGAGAACTAGTATATTCCACCCCAAAAATTGATATCAAGATTTCACTGCAAATACACGTTTTGTGATGCTCTAAATAAAACATTGTAAAAACATCCGATGTTACACTCACATGACTTTCTCTACTCTTGTACTAACCATTCTTACAAACTCTTATTCCTGTATCTTCTTCCTGTTAGTTCAGATAAACATTTGTACAACTTATTGCTTATTTCCTTGTAGGTACAAGGGGAATATTAGAATACAGTAGCCTTTGAGCGATAGTCAAATCTTTTAAAGCTTTGAGATCCCATTCTCCTTGCACGCTTAACATATAACAAAATGAACAACGATGTTCCATTTTCCGAAAGTTTTAAGTTTTCCGAAACTGACACAAATAACAAAGAATATCTGCGAAATGTTTCACTCTGCAAAAAAAATTTATTTAGTCAAATTGTGTGTTTTAGCAAGATCTACATTTTCTGTATATTAAGATTTTGTCTATCTCTTACGGTTTACGAGTTATTCAAGAGTAAACAGGCCTACATAGGCTATAGTCAGAAAATTCAAAATATACATTTCATTTGTCATAAAAATATCTCAAACGTGTCTTTTTAATCAACACCGTTAGAGCTATTTTCGAGAAAATAAACATTTTCCATAAATTTTCCATGTAAAGAGTAGTTTAACGTGGGGGAATTTTCTTTAAAATCTTCGTGTCGCATCCTTGAAAGACGTTAAACTTAAATACCAACTTTGGTTTTTAACTAACTTTTCGTTTTTTACTTTCTCTACTGGTAAGCATGAAGAACTATTGTATTCCACCCAAAAATTCTTCGATGCCGAGATTTCACCGGAAGTACGTGTTTTGAGAGCCCCTGAATCCAAAAAGAGCATTTTTAGAAAAAGTGTGTCTGTGGACAGCATAACTCAAAAAACAGTGAAACGAAAGCCTTTCAAAGTATAGCTTCTTGTTGAATATAGCCGGTTTGTGCAATAATGTATTCCTTATATTTGAAATATCAGTAAAACATTTTATTACGGTCGTTTCCTACTGTCATACCAGCGCTAGTCCATAACCTTTACCCTTTTAAATTGCATTACAAACCAACAGAATTTATAGCTCGTAAAACAGCAGGCGTTTTTACACGCTTCACTTATTTTTTTCTTTTTTTACGGCGCTGCGCTTTTTTCACGCACGCTTATAAGTGAAACAAAATCCAATTTGTTTTTCTCTGGTTGTCCTCCGTCGAGAACATCGACTGTTTCATAAGAAGAAAAATTCAATTTTTGACACTGAAACGATATTCTTTTCGTATTGTCTTCCAAAAGTTAGAGAAATAACAAGAAATACTTCCGAAATCGTTCACTCTACAAAAACATTTGTTTATACGTATATATCTCGCTATAAAATGTTTGGGTGGAATGCAGTGCTTCCTCTACTTACTATACGCAGTAGAGAAACTAATGTGAATGTATCGTGCGATATTTTTGTAAGGCATATTACATTTACACACGTTGCAGTTTATTTTATTGCTTAGTTTTTATCCTTGAGTGTTTTTTACTCGTTAACCGTCGCCCTGTTCGAAAGTTAGTTTTACTACCTACCTATAGAGTCACGTGGGGTCACGGAATTCTCGTTAAATAGGCGTCTTTTGGTTTTGTTAAATTTGCATGACTGACTAGCAGAAGGAAGGAATCATGTGGGCCATGACTGCCTGCTTGTTTATAGTGCAAGATAAACGTTTCAGGAAACAGTTTCTGTTATCATGTAATTTCCTTTTGTGGCAGAAAGGGCGTGTGCGCTTTGTTAGAAATGTAACAAAGCCGGAAATTAGGTCAACCTGGCTTGTTTATCCTTCTCTAGGTACGCAACTTCGCGATTTTTGTGTGCGAAAAGACAACGTATAAACGGTACGTATAAAACTTAAAGGTTAGGTACCTACGAGTGTTAAGATTCGACTTTCAAAACTTGAGTGGCTGGATTTCAGTTATTTCTTGTTACTCTGTCACCTACATGATACTCAGAGAACACTGGCAATACGCGTTTTGAGATCCCTGAATCCCAAAAAGCATTTTAGACAAAGTTACATGTTGCTTATCTTATTCCTATATCTTCATGTTAGTCGAGATAAACATTTGTAGAAATTTTTGCTAGTGTTCTTGTAGGTACAAGGGGAATGTGGTAGGAAGTCCAGTAGTTGGAAAACTGTCCTATTATCTTGTGTATAGGTAAAGAGTTCAACAATTTTGGGAACACGTCTACTAATGACATTTTGTGGTTTGTGTTGTTGCAGGTGAGCATGTGATATCGATTATTAATTATCGATACATTTACTGCGAGGATGCTGAGACCTGCGACACAGCTAATGCAGGTAACCAGCGATATTTACGAGAGCCTGGGTATCTTTCAGAATTAAAATATACCCTTTTTTTTACATGATCATGATTTTCTCCGTTTTTATGATGAAAATTCACAATTCCAACACATAATTTTGTTGCAGTGATCAAGATAGTCCTGTTATTTTTAATTTTTTAATTATCTCAGGAGTTTCGGCTCGAGCTGATTACTTTTCACGGTAATTACAACACGTATAAATTATTAAACTTTTATGATAATAATTATACATTTATATTTTCTTCCATTTAATGTTTCGAAAGCACAGATAACTGCCGATATTTCACGAATTTCTTTACATCGACGCAGAGCACAATTTCAACTTCTCTCCAAAACGCTATCTTATTGGCTACGCACTTTTTGACTGTCGTATTTTCCCTGACGTCACGCCATTACGTTTGCCTTCACATAGCACCTTACTAGTTCACACTTTCGTCTTCCCTTTCTTTTAAAATATTTTGTTTTAATACCAAACGATTTATTAACACTAATAATAATTAAACAATCATGGAGAACAATATACTTGCTCTAAATGAGAACCTGAAAGAAAACAAACGAATGGATTCAAAAAAACAAAGCAGAGCATTAATTTAACATTTGACGAAGAGTTTGTTTTCCTTTATTGTTATTTCTTTCTTGTTTCTTGATTGTTTAAGGGGACATGGGACATTATCACATTAAACAAGTATTAATTAAAAATAATCAAACGATTTAATTGTTTTACACAATTTTTTCGTTTATCATCGATGCATTTTTACTCTCTGTACTTATTTTTCCATGGAAAAACCCTAAAAGCATATTTTGACCCAAAGTACTTGCTGAAATTTCAGTCATCGCCAGCTTAATAAAGTGTTGGTCGAGTTTAAGAGACGCTTCTATCATTTTGTGCAGCTGCGTTTAATAATAATATGTGAAAGGGCCTTCAGTAAACCGGTTCATACACCACAACAAGATTATCATCATTTTGGCAGCGTCGGTTTTGGTTAACGAAGCAATTATTGTTTTGAAGGTCGGCTCTTGTAGTTATTATAATGATTAATATCAGAACCAATCATCCCCTCCGTTGGTCACTACATTTCCCTTTGTGTATGGCGTTCCCGACAAGCAGGCAGACACAGCAACACCTCCATTGTTGGGAACGTTTACTTTGATCAACAACAAAGCAACTACTGTGTTGTTTTTTTAATATGTATTACAGCTGCATTGTACAGAATTTTGTTTACTAATAATTAAGAAGGGGCTAACAGCTGCTACGAACGCACCTAAAGAAGTTGTGTAGCGCAGTTCAGTTTCTGTCATAAACATGAGATTGCATAAAGCTGAGTACAAATCCTAGTTAATACTCTAATGACTGCTATTATCTTAAGCCCCTCTTCAAATCCCTTCATCCATCCTGAGTCTCCCGTTTCTTACTTACAGAAATCTGAGTGTTATATTCAATTTCTGTAGCCACAAGTATTAGTGCGATAGTCAAATGTTTTAAAGTGTCGAGATTCCGTTCTCTTTGCACACCTAACATATAAAAAAATGAACAACGATGTTCCATTTCACGAAAGTTCTAAGTTTTCGGAAAATCACACACTTAACAAGGAATATCTCCGAAATGGTTCACCCTACAAAAAAATTTATCGAGACATAAACTGTCTATTTTAGCAAGATCTACATTTTTTGTATAGTATGATTTGGTCTATCTCTAACGGTTTACCAGTTATGCAAAAGTCGTCCAGAATAAATGCGACCACAGGGCCTATAGCCAGAAAATTGAAGATATACATTTCATTTGTCATCAAAATATCTCAAACATATGACATTTTAATCAAAATTGTTGGTGCAATTTTCAAGAAAATCAAAATTTTCGAAAAATTTTCCATGTAAAGGGTAGTTTAGGGTGGGGCTATTTTCTTCAAAATCTTCATGTCGCATCCTTGAAAGACATTAAACTTAAATACCAACTTTGTTTTTTAACCGACATTTCGTGTTTGAGTTATGCTGTCCACAGACTGACAGACTGACAGACTGACACACAGACACACACACGGACCTTTTTCTAAAAATGTTTTTTTTTTTTTTGATTCAGGGGGTCTGAAAACATATATTTCCAGTGAAATGTTGACATTGAATTTTTGGGTGGAATATAATACTTCCCCTTGTCTTCGTGTGACCAAGAAAGAAAGAAAGAAAGAAAAACGAATAATTACTTCACATTTCAGAAGACTAAGGTTGGAAAATAACGAAGAATATGTTGGAAATGGTAAGCTGTACTAAAAGCGCTTTAACTAGAATCTATCGTTCTGTTGTGAGATCTTGCCAATTTACTTAAAAGTTGAAAAAAAAAAAAAAAAAAAAAAAAAAAGCTCGCTTACACCAAATTTAAATTCGTCTCCAAGAATAGAGACGACAGTTCTGAAGAAAATCCCACACTCCAAACTTCTCTATTGGAAAATTTTTATTTTTTCAAAAGTAGCTTTTAACGATTTTGATTAAAAAAGTGCACAGAAATGTGCCTTTAAAACTACGCAATTTATATCATTCATTTGTTTTGTGTAACTAACCATTTCCGAGATATTCTTTGTTGTTGCTTTACATTTTCAATGTTTCTACTTTTGTGAAATAGGAAGGGGTTCTTTTTTTACCCTTGGCCATGCACAGAGAGTAAGAATCACGATAAGTGTGTTGGCCACGTCATTGACGATACGAGAGGTAATACGTCATGCTGCAGGTGACGTCACCAGCCTGGAAGGTCAGTGTGTAGCGGCCGCCGGAAGGTCGTTTCTTGCAGTTCGTCAGTGCCAACAGTGGCGCCAACGTTCATTTTGTTTTTGCCTGGAGAGGATATCGAATTCCGTGGCCTACAAAATATTTTCAAAGCACTTTTATTAAAAGTGGGTTGGCTTCGAATAAAAGGTTCATAAGCTGCAGGGAATGTGTACGTAACATGCAACATATTGTGGAAAAGATCCACCAGGTGTCTCCCGAAACCGTTACGCGAATATTTCGTAAACCAAAGTTGCTGTTTTTATGTAACTTAACAAAACGTGTGTGTCTGTCAGTCTGTGAGCGGCATAACTACAAAACGAAAAGTCGCGTAAAAACCAAAGTTGGTATTTAAGTTTAATGTCTTTCAAGGATGCGACACAAAGATTTTGAACAAAATTACTTCACTCTAAACTACCCTTTACATGGAACATTTTTCTAAAATTTTAATTTTCGCTGAAATGGTTCTGACGATTTTGATTAAAATGCCACATGTTTGAGATATTTTTATGACAAATGAAATGTATATTTTGAATTTTCTGGCTATAGCCCCTGTAGTCGTATTTTCTCTGAACGACTTTTGTGTAACTGGTAAATCGTTAGAGATAGACCAAATCATACTATACAAAAAATGTAGATGTTGCTAAAATACACAATTTATGTCTCAATAAATTTTTTTGTAGGTTGAACCATTTCGGAGATATTCCTTGTCATGTGTGCGAGTTTCGGAAAACAAAACTTTCGTGAAATGGAACATCGTTGTTCATTTTTTATATGTTAAGTGTGCAAAGAGAACAGAATCAAGCTTTAAAACATTTGACTATCGCTCAAAGCCTACTATATTCCCATATTCCCCTTGTACCTACAAGGAAATAAGCAATAAGATAATTTGTACAAATGTTTATCTCAACTAACACGAAGAAGATATAGGAATAAGAGTTTGTAAGAATGGTTAGTACAAGAGTAGAGAAAGTCATGTGAGTGCAACACATCAGATTGGCATTGCTAGGGTTAAAACATTTATAAACTGTCTTTAAATATTCTACGCTGCATATTATTGTCAATGTTATTCCATTGTACGTACCAGAATCGATAGTTACGCCTTCAACTTTTATTATTATATCGGCCTTGACACAATAATAGAGTGTATATTTGCTATAACGTTTAAAAAAAGTAGAGCATCAAAATGAAAACTTATTAAATTTATTACAATTTTTAGTTTTTCTAAACTCGAACTAGTTGTTATTCGATTGAACATACAGAATCGGTAGTTTTGGTTTTTAGTTGTGTTTATAGTCTTTGGAAGAAGTCGTATTAAATTACCTCAAGATTTTTTATTCATTTTTGCCTTCCTCTTTTAATTCACGGATGTCTGTGTGTTGTCAGCAGGTTAATTAAAAGTTTTCAGAAGCACTTGGGCTGGGTATGTTCAGAGAAAAGATAGTTTGCAGTGAGCCGATATTATCACGTCCGATATGGTTTAATCGGGTTCAGATGTTTCGCATATTATCGGAATTCTGGTGCGCTGTAACTGTAATTGATGTGTTTCATAGGAAGGGAATTCTGAGCGGAATTCAACTGGCGTTTATTGCATAAAGGCCCCCAGCTTTGATATATACCTACTACCGGCTGATACGATCTTATGCACAGAGTTTAAAGTAGGGCAAGTATCGTATTCCACACAAAAATTCCATGCCCAGATGTTTTGAGACCCCCTGAAACCCAAAAAAGTATTTTTAGAAAAAGGTCCGTATATGTGTCTGCCAGTCTGTGGACAGCATAACTCAAAAACGAAAAGTCGGTTAAAAGCCAAAGTTGGTATTTAAGTTTAATGTCTTTCAAGGATGTGACACGAAGATTTTGAAGAAAATAGCCCCACCATAAACTACCCTTTACATGGAAAATTTTTCCAAAATTTTGATTTTCTTGAAAATGGCTCTAACGATTTTGGTTAAAATGTCATATGTTTGAGATATTTTTATGACAAATGAAATGTATATCTTGAATTTTCTGGCTATAGCCCCTG
Source organism: Tenodera sinensis (assembly GCA_030765045.1). Lineage (NCBI taxonomy): Eukaryota > Metazoa > Arthropoda > Insecta > Mantodea > Mantidae > Tenodera > Tenodera sinensis. The sequence goes on along the minus strand of CM060972.1, from coordinate 106,168,333 downwards.
TAGTCGTATTTACTCTAGACGACTTTTGTATAACTCGTAAACCGTTAGAGATAGACAAAATCTTACTTTACAAAAAATGTAGATCTTGCTAAAATACACAATTTATGTCTCAATAAATTTTTTTGTAGGGTGAACCATTTCGGAGATATTCCTTATTATGTGTGTGAGCTTCGGAAAACTTAAAAACTTTCGTGAAATGTAACATCGTTAGTCATTTTTTTATATGTTAATGCTGCAAAGAGAAACAAATTTGAAGATCCCGTTCTCTTAAGGAACGTGTGTCAAATTAGGTTGGCAGTTGGCAGTGTGGCAGTAGAAAGGGGCGGGGGGGGGGGGGTAGGAATCTGGTGAATAAAGCTTGCTTAATCACCGCATATGAGCGCGAATTGCCCATCACCCAGCCCTTATTTCATTGTCCGAAACAGCCCAAACGTACATATCAGAGTGGATGTTTGACTTCACGCCACATCACTAAAGATTTGTGGTCAATGATATCTGTCCGTTAGTGTAACAAGGTTGGTATCTCTGAATGTTTCATTATATCCCCAGGAATGCTTGTTCCAGATTACTGTCTGTTGTGCAGGCATACATTTGAATTCCTCGGAAAGCTACTAGCTGAAATACCCGCCGTTCTCCGTGGTTAAAGGTTTATTTCTTGTAGGTACAAGGGGAATATGAGAATACAGCAGTCTGTGGAAGATTCCATCTCACGAAAGTTTTAAATTTTCCGCAACTGACACAAATAACAAGGAATATCTCCGAAATGGTTCACTCTACAAAAAATTTATTTAGACATAAATTGTGTATTTTAGCAAGATGTACATTTTTTGTAAAGTAAGATTTGGTCTATCTCTAACGGTTTACGAGTTATACAAAAGTCGTCCAGAGTAAATACGACAACAGGGGCTATAGCCAGAAAATTCAAGATAATTTCATTGGCCACAAAAAAATCTCAAACATATGACATTTTAATAAAAATCTTTATGGCTATTTTCAATAAAATCAAAATTATCGTAAAATTTTCCATGTAAAGGGTAGTTTAGGGTGGGGATATTTTCTTCAAAATCTTCGTGTCGCATCCTTGAAAGACATTAAACTTAAATACCAACTTTGGTTTTTAACCGACTTTTCGTTTTTGAGTTATGCTGTCCACAGACTGACACACACACACACGAACAATTTTCTAAAAATACCTTTTTTTGGATTCAGGGACCTCAAAACATACATTTTGGGCGTGTGTATATAGGAGATATTTTTTGTGCACAGTGCAGCTTCAAGAAAGAAATAGAGCAGTAGTAGTAGTAGAAGAAAGAACCCGTCTTGCCAAACAAATCCTGAACCATAAGCCCCGAGGAAAAAAATGACTGTCGACGTTTGTATGTCCAGTGAAAAGGAAGTCGGATTTGTGGGGGTCGGTCGCACTGGACTGAGGCTTAGAGCGGTTCGATGCCTGAGGTCACTTGTCGGCTTGCTCCTCTGTTGCCATGGTTACTTCGCTGTAATAACATGTTTGTGTATACACTAATTGTGTTTCCTGTGATGTGGCCTGCGTGTTCTTGGTTATACCATTAAGGCCATGTTGATACTGCACTAGACATTTCAAAATATATGACACAGGCGACATTTTGGATATTTCAAGATGATAAAAAAAGCCTTTTGTTGTATTTAACAGAAAGTTTTCCCTTTCTCCGTCTCTCCCCTTCATTTTTCCTCTCCTTCCCTTTCGCCCTCTCCGTATTAACCTTCTCTCCCCCTCATATTGCCAAAGCTTTCTTTCTCCTCCGTTTTAGCCATCTCTTTCCCTCCCCTAATTTCCCTTTATTTATCATTCTCCTCCTTCTTAACCATCTCTACCCCTGTCTACCCCAGTTTCCCTTTCTTTCCGTCTCTCCCCTTTATATTCCCCCTGTTTCGCTCTCTCCTCTGTTTTTACCATCTCCCCCTCCCTCTCTTTCCTCTCTCAGCCATCTCTCCCACTCATTTCCTTTAAGTACTAGAGAAAATAAAAATAGCGGTTGCCGCAATCATACATTTGCTGTGTTAAACGCAATGAATAACGTAAATGTAATTCCTATAAAAGCATTTGATAAGATCGACTCAGTCACGTAGCAGAAGAAGCAGAAAAAAGTTTCTACAGGACGCCGATAGAAAGAGAACCAAGTCAGCAGATTTAAAAGCAGCGAAATATGACGTTCCATTGAAGAAGCTGTTATCGGTGGGAACTTTTATAATTCACAGCTAGAAGTAGATAGTCGCTTATCGTGTGCACTTCTTCATCATCATCATGGATGTGACCCATTTCTTTAACGGCGCCGGCCGAAGTGGCATCGTTACGAACCTTACGTCGCTCGTTCGCTCACGTAGGAAATAAAGGAGTGGCGCCTGCAGTGTTCCGGTTAGAT